>LPNX011066911.1:190737-272371 GCA_001517045.1 Pseudotsuga menziesii | reverse complement strand
TCATATATTTTTATAGCAAAATTATCCTATTGCTATATATTTCCAATCTCTTCTTAGGAGGCAGGTACTAAGCAACTTTGTTGCTTATTCCACTTGTTAAATATATAAAAACAAATTATACTAATAACCGTTCAAACCCCTTCTTCTTTTTTCGTTTACACTGCTCGACTTTTCAAACCATAAATGATTAAGTTATTCATATATATCATCTTGTCTTTCAAATTCGTCCTAAACTTCTATAAAACATGTCTCATGATGTTTTAAAAATAAAATAATGAAAATAATACTAAAATTTAAATTTAAATAAATTTCATTTTGTAATTTGTAATTAGTTTAGTAGTTAAATTAAATGTTTTATAATAAATTATATTTTATGATGTTTTAAAAATAAAATAATGAAAATAATACTAAAATTTAAATTTAAATAAATTTCATTTTATAATTTGTAATTAGTTATGTAGTTAAATTAAATATTTTATAATAAATTATATTTTATTTCAGTTGTATTTTAGCTTTAATTAACATAATAAATATTTACAATACATTTAATACTCAAGTCATCCTATCTTAATTTATATTTATGTCTTAACATTTTTACATAATTTAATATATATGTGTCCTATATCTTAATTTATATTTATGTCTTAACATTTTTACATAATTTAATATATATGTGTCCTATATCTTAATTTATATTTATTTATATTTATCTCAACCCTTTTTACATAATTTAATATATGTGTCCTATATCAATTTATATTTTTGTCTCAATGATGTTTTTAAATAAAATAATTAAAAGAATACTAAAATTTAAATTTAAATAAATATTATTTTGTAATTTGTAATTAGTTTAGTAGTTAAATTAAATGTTTTACAATAAATTATATTTCATTTAAGTTGTATTTTAGCTTTAATTAACATAATAAATATTTATAATACATTTAATACTCAAGTCATCCTATCTTAATTTATCATGACTTGTCAAAAAATCTTCTCCAATAAGATACATTGTTTATATATTTCCATGTATTTTAAATATAGATTAAAATAAATGTTAAGAACATGATGTAAATTTGTTTATAATATTTAAAATTAAATACATATTTTAAAATTAAATTAAATTTATGCATATCAAGATGTGACACATTAGTAAAGTGACATTCCTATCTTAATTTATCATGGCTTGTCAAAATTCTTCTCCAAAGAAACTACATTGTTTATATATTTCCATGTATTTAGCAATGCTAAGCCTATCTTAATTTTAAGTTTTAGCAATGCCATACAAATCTTATTTTTAAGTTATATATATATTCTTCTCCCATGTATCAAGTTGAAGTGTGTTGAAGTGACATTTGTTTATTTTGAATTGTATATTGTATATAAATCTAAAAATATTGGACAAAGTTACATTCATGTAGTAATTGGGATGAGATATACTATAAAAAAATAGTATATATATGTGAACTAAATGATAAAGATGTAAAGATAATGTTGTAAAAGATTTAAAGATATTAAAAAAAAAGAACAACTTCATTATGAATTATGTAATAAAAATAATAAACTTTACTATTCATATTAGACAAAGTTACATTCATGGTGTAGTTATTGAGATGTCATATACTATAAAAACAAATATAGTGTATCTATGTGAAGTGAATGATAAAAATAATGTTGGAAAAAATTTAAATATATTCAAATTAAAGTAAGGCACATAATATAGTATATATATGTGAAGTGAATGATTTCTTTATTTTTTAAAAATTATATTATTGTAAAAATAATAATGTTATATTTTGAATCATAAAATAACATTTAAAAAATAGCATTCTATTATTAAAAATATATATGAATTTTAAATATAGATTAAAATAAATGTTAAGAACATGATGTAAATTTGTGTATAATATTTAAAATAAAATACATATTTTAAAATTAAATTAAATTTATGCATATCAAGATGTGACACATTAGTAAAGTGACATTTGACAACCATAATCATCAATTGCAGCGTTCATCCATGGTTATGTCGCATTGTGAAATTAAGTATGGGTTATATGTCTAACATGAAAAAGGGTTATGTCTCATTAAGGATTAAAAAATGATATATACAATGACACAACCCAATACGCGACTTATTAATTATGTGGCATTCAACATTCATCAAGGATTATGTTTCATTATGATGTTTATGAAGGTTATGTCGCATAACAGCATTGGGAAAAGGTTGTATGTCTAATATCACAAAGGGTTATGTCACATTCTAATGTTCATTAAGGAATAAATAATGAAATGATATACACTGACACAATCCAATATGTGATATATCAATAATGTGACATTCGAAGTTCATTGTGTTATGTTGCATTGTGACCTTTATTAATTGTTATGTCACATTGTGACATTGAGCAAGGGTTATATGTCTAATATGACAAAGGGTTTATGTCCCATTCTAACATTCCTTAAGGATTAAAAAATGAGATACACCCACACATTTGTAATGTGACTTTTGACGTCCATCATTGTGACATTCATCAAGGGTTATGTCATATTCCGATGTTTATTATGGTTATGGTGCATTATGACATTCATTATGGATTATGTTGCATTCTATTATTTATTAAGGATTATATTGCATTGTGACATTCATCCATGGTACATTCCTTAATGGATTTGTCATAGTGCAACAGTCATTGACGCTTACGTTGGATTGAAACATTCCACCATTGTACATTCCTTACTGGTTTTGTCGCATCTTGACGTTCATCGAGATTTATGTTGGATTTCGACATTCATAAAGGAATATATTAGATTACGAAATTTATCAATACTTATGTTGTATTGCAACATTCGTCAATAGTGCAATCCTTAATGGTTTTGTTGCATTGGGACATTCATCACAACATCGAAACATTTATTCATGGATATTGAAATTCATCATTCCTTAATGCTTTTCTCACATTATTCATCATCATGTTGTAAGAATTTCCTACTTTTCTCACATTATTCGTCATCATGTTGTAAGAATTTCCTTTATATATATCTATTCGTTTGACAAAAGAAATCATTTAAACCATCCACATTCTACATAGTAATGTAGAATGTTATGTCGCATTGTGATGTTTATCAAGGTTTATGTTTCACTGCGACGGTATCAAGGGTTATATCACATTACGACATTAAGCCATGGTTTGTTACAATTTTTTGTTGGTATATGTCAACACAACCAAAGATGTGACACATTAATAATGTGTCTTTGGATGTTTAGAAAATTTCTTTAAGAATGTTCTTGATATATATATAGTTGTTTGACAAAAGAAATGGTTTAAACCATCCACATTCTAGATGGTAATGTAGAATGTTATGTCGCATTGTGATGTTTATCAAGGTTTATGTTTCACTGCAACGTTATCAAGGGTTATATCACATTACGACGTTAATCCATGGTTTGTTACAGTGTTTGGTTGGTATATGTCAACACAACCAAATATGTGACACATTAATAATGTCATAGTGGGTGTTTAATAAGCGTTATGTCACATTGTGATGTTTATCACGAGTTATGTTACATTAGCGACATTTATTAAGGGTTATGTCACATTGTGACATTTGTCAAGGATTATGTCACGTTGCGATAATGCCCAAGATGTGACACATTAATAATGTGTCTTTGGATGCTTAAAAAAATGGTTTAAACCATCCACATTCTACATGGTTATGTCGCATTGTGATGTTTATCAAGGTTTATGTTTCATTGCGATGTTAACAATGGTTATATCACATTACGACATTAAGCCATGGTTTGTTACAGTGTTTGGTTGGTATATGTCAACACAACCAAATATATGACACATTAATAATGTGATAGTGAGCATTTAATAATCGTTATGTTGCATTGTGGCATTTATCACATATTATGTTACATTAGCGACATTCATCAAGGGTTGTGTCACATTGTGATATTTTTCAAGGGTTATGTCACATTGCGATAAGGCCCAATATGCTACACACACACACATAGATATATATATATATAGTCGTTTGACAAAAGAAATGGTTTAAACCATCCACATTCTACATAGTAATGTAGAATGTTATGTCACATTGTGATGTTTATCAAGGTTTATGATTCACTGCGACGTTATCAAGGGTTATATCAGATTATGAAGTTAAGCCATGGGTTTGTTACAGTGTTTGGTTGGTATATGTAAACACAACCAAAGATGTTACACATTAATAATGTGATAGTGAACATTTAATAAGTGTTATGTCACATTGTGGTGTTTATCACAGGTTATGTTACATTAGCAACATTCATCAAGGGTTATTTTACATTGTGATATTTGTCAAGGGTTATGTCAAATTGCGATAATGCCCAAGATGTGACACATTAATAATGTGTCTTTGGATATTTAGAAAATTTCTTTAAGAATGTTCTTGATATATATATATATATATATATATATATATATATATATATATAGTCGTTTGACAAAAGACTCATGGTTTAAACCATCCACATTCTACATGGTAATGTAGAATGTTATGTCGCATTATGATGTTTATCAAGGTTTACGTTTCATTGCAACGTTAACAAGGGTTATATCACATTATGACGTTAAGCCATGGTTTGTTACAGTGTTTGGTTGGTATATGTCAACACAACCAAATATGTGACACATTAATAATGTGATAGTGAGCGTTTAATAAGCATTATGTTGCATTGTGACATTTATCACAGATTATATTACATTAGCAACATTCATCAAGGGTTATGTCACATTGTGATATTTTTCAAGGGTTATGTCACATTGCGATAATGTCCAATATGTTACACACACACACACACAGATATATATATATAGTCGTTTGACAAAAGAAATGGTTTAAACCATCCACATTCTACATAGTAATGTAGAATGTTATGTCGCATTGTAATGTTTATCAAGGTTTATGTTTCACTGCGACGTTATCAAGGGTTATATCAGATTACAAAGTTAATCCATGGTTTGTTACAGTGTTTGGTTGGTATATGTCAACACAACCAAAGATGTGACACATTAATAATGTGTCTTTGGATGTTTAGAAAATTTCTTTAAGAATGTTCTTGATATATATATATATAGTCGTTTGACAAAATAAATGGTTTAAACCATCCACATTCTACATGGTAATGTATAATGTTATGTCGCATTGTGATGTTTATCAAGGTTTACGTTTCACTGCAACATTATCAAGGGTTATATCACATTACGACTTTTTAAGCCATGGTTTGTTACAGTGTTTGGTTGGTATATGTAAAAACAACCAAATATGTGACACATTAATAATGTGATAGTGGGAGTTTAATAAGTGTTATGTTGCATTGTAACCACCCAATCATTATTTTATCCAACTTGTACCTTCTCATTTGCATTCCTGACTGGTTTTATAAAAATTGGTATACGTTGAAAATGCCCATGATGTTACACAATAATAATGTGATAGGGTTATGTCACATTGCAACATTCATTAAGGATTAAAAAATGATATAAACTCACACAAATTAATATGTGATACATTAATAATGTGCCATTCGACGTTCACATTGTGATGTATATCATGTATTATGCTGCATTGTGGCGTTCCTCAATGGTTATGTCGCATTGCGACATTGAGAAAAGGTTACATGTATAAAATGATAAAGTTTTGTCCCATTCAAAAGTTCATTAAGGATTAAAAATTGGTATTCACTGACAGAAACCAAGATGTGACACATTAGTAAAGTGACATTCGACAATCATCATGTTGTTTTCAATTGAGGCGTTCATCTATGGTTATGTTGCATTGTGACATTAAGTATGGGTTATATGTCTAACATGAAAAAGGGTTATGTCCCATTAAGGATTATTTATAATCCTTAATGGGATGACACAACCCAATATGTGACTTATTTATTATGTGACATTCAACGTTCATCAAGGATTATCTTTCATTTTGATGTTTATGAAGGTTATGTCACATTACAACATTGGGAAAAGGTTATATGTCTAATATGGAAAAGGGTCCTGTCACATTCTAACGTTCATTAAGCATTAAAAAATGATATACAATGACACAATCCAATATGTGACATATCATTAACGTGGCATTCAAAATCCATTGTGTTATGCGGCATTGCGGTGTTTATTAATTGTTATGTCAATTGTACATTCCATAATGGTTTTGTCACATTGCGACATTCATCAAGAGTTATGTTGGATTTCGACGTTCTTAAATGAATATATTGGATTCCTACATGTATCAATACTTATGTTGGATTGCGACATTCCTCAATAGTGCATTCCTTAATGGTTTTGTTGCATTGGGACATTCATCGCAACAATCAAAACATTTATTCATGGATATTGAAATTCATCATTCCTCATTTCTTGTCTCACATTATTTGCCATCATGTTGTGATAATTTTCTTGATATATATATATATATCCGTTTGACAAAAGAAATGGTTTAAACCATCCACATTCTACATAGTAATGTACAATGTTATGTCGCATTTTGATTTTTATCAAGGTTTATGTTTCACTATGACGTTATCAAGGGTTATATCACATTACGATGTTAAGCCATGGTTTGTTATAGTGTTTGGTTGGTATATGTTAACAAAACCAAAGATGTGACACATTAATAATATGATAGTGGGCATTTAATAAGCGATATGTTTGATTGTGAAATTTATCATAGGTTATGTTGCATTAGCGACATTCATGAAGGGTTATGTCACATTGTGATATTTGTCAAAGGTTATGTTGCATTGCGATAATTCCCAAGATGTGACACATTAATAATGTGATAGTTGGCGTTTAGTAAGCATTATGTCGCATTGTGAGATTTATCACACGTTATGTTACATTAGTGATATCACAGGTTATGTTACATTAGCAACATTCATCGAGGGTTATGTCACATTGTGATATTTGTCAAGGGTTATGTCACATTGTGATAATGCCCCAGATGTGACACATTAATAATGTGTCTTTGGATGTTTAGAAAATTTCTTGTTGCATTATCAACTATGACGACGTGGTTCACCAAATTCATCCATGGTTAAGTATGGACAAAATGATTTATTTTTCTTTCACGTTATTACTTTTACTTTTGAAAAGTGAAAAAAACTACTCTCTGTACACAAACAATGTTTTGATATTACGACATTTATCAATACTTATTTTGGATTGCGACATTCCTCAATAGCGCATTCCTAAATGGTTTTGTTGCATTGGGACATTCATCGCAATGATCGAAACATTTATTCATGGATATTGAAATTCATCATTCCTCAATGCTTGTGTCACATTATTCTCCATCATGTTGTAAGATTTTTCTTTATATATATATAGTTGTTTGACAAAAGAAATGGTTTAAACCATCCACATTCTACATAGTAATGTAGAATGTTTTGTCGCATTGTGATGTTTATCAAGTTTTACACTGCGAATTTATCAAGGGTTATACCACATTATGATGTTAATCCATGGTTTTTTATACTGTTTGGTTGGTATATGTAACCACAACCAAAGATGTGACACATTAATAATGTGATAGTGGGCGTTTAATAAGCATTACGTCGCATTGTGATGTTTATCGCAGGTTATGTTACATTAGTGATATTCATGAAGGGTTATGTCACATTGTGATATTTGTCAAGGGTTATGTCACATTGCGATAATGCCCAAGATGTGACACATTAATAATGTGTCTTTAGATGTTTAGAAAATTTATTTAATAATTTTCTTGATATATATATATATATATATATATATAGTCATTTGACAAAAGAAATGGTTTAAACCAAACTCTAGAGAACAAAATATGTGACTTCAAATGACTATATATATATATATATATATATATAGTCATTTGACAAAAAAAATGGCTTAAACCATCCACATTCTACATAGTAATGTACAATGTTATGTCGCATTGTGATTTTTATCAAGGTTTATGTTTCACTACGACATTATCAAAGGTTATATCACATTATGACGTTAATCCATGGTTTCTTACAGTGTTTGGTTGGTATATGTCAACACAACCAAAGATGTGACACAATAATAATGTGATAGTGGGCATTTAATAAGCGTTATGACGCATTGTGACATTTATCACCAGCCTAGATCCAAATCCTAGGCTCTATCAAGCACTGAAAGGGATCAAATCTATCAATATACAAACCTCTTCTCATATATTACACACTCAAGTAGGTTAAATAAATATTCGAAATATTATCTTAAAGGATAGTTCATGTTTAAAGTTATTTAAATTTCAAATATGATATTTGAGTTTTTATTTTCGTAACTTGGAATTTTATTTTATAAAGTAAAAGCCTATCCATTTGATCTTTTTTAAAAAGCATATCCTCTAAATTTCAAATAGAATATTTGAGTTTGTCATTATCATGATATAATATTTTCATAACCTAAAAAATATTTTTCATAGTTTACAAAACTCATCATATAATATTGTGATTTACTGTAGGGATTTTAGCACTTTAAAAAATAACATTTCCCATTACAATATTTCTATGAGTTTTCTGTGAAGATATTTATTGAGACGTGCATGATTACAAATTAAACATTCATATTTTACTACAACACTATAATATTTAAAACCTTTTTGAAAATAAAACGGGAGGGAAATATGGTTAGCGATAATGGGTGGAACTCAAAAACTGCAAGGTTCACAATTTACTGAAACCTCCGAAACTTCAAGATTCCATGTATCCAAAATGTACATTATCTCATGCATTGCAATCTCTCTCTCTCTTTATTATTTATACACATATATACATGCATCAACATTTTAGAATCACTTTGCACAATCATGCCTTACACAGACCTCTCACATTCTTAGTCCTCTTCTATGATTTTATGCAGCAAATGGATCGTCTTCTCTCACAAATGGTTGTTTTCCTTAACCACACCCCAACGAATAGAATGGAAGTTCAGTGAAGTGTTTCAAATAACATGTGCTTAACCCAAACTTTCGATCCATCAGACATCTGATTTCATGTGCCAATTCCTCAAGATTACCTAAAACTACGACCATAGTCTAATCAGTAGGAAAATTTGCAACAACCACCATTCTCTCTGGATCATAACCTTGTTCGGCTATATCTAAGAATATGTGTGTAAAATGACAGGCTTGTAGTCCATTAGCATGAAGCCTCGCAGTACTCATGTATGTGGATACATCTAACTTGTGTCCCCTATTAAAAAAGTATCGCATCTATTCCAATCCTATTGCTGTAAACTCTATTATTTTTTTATTGCTATAAACTCTATTATTTTGTTATTGCGCCACTCTATAAATAGTAACCCTATCAAACAACAAACAATGTCAATGTTAGCACTTGCGAATGGATTATGTGCTTCATCTTTCACTATTTGTGATAACAACAGGCTTAGAGAATCCCAGTTATAATGGAAATGCCCAAGAACAGTACTCTGTACGGATTTTGGTACATTATGGTAATTCTGCTGTGGATGACAACATTCTCATGGAACACAACAATAGCGAGGGAGATGGAAGCCTCTCTTACAGAACGGTGGAGATTTTTCAGAGCTTGAAACACTTTGGCTACCAAAAATTCACACGAGGTGGGAAGAAAGGTAAATATGTTTCTCGCTAACTTCGGCTGCGAAATATTCACGCAAGGTGGGAAGAAGGGTAAATATGTTTCGCTCTGTTGCTTGATAGAAGATTCTGATCACGAAATGGCATCAGTATAAGGAATCCGGTGCCAGTTATTGGATTGATCTTGCAACAGAAGTATTGAATGAAAATTGTGTGGCTGTGAGAAATGGTAGTGAAAATTAAATTTATAGCCAACATTACATTACATAATGTTACATTACCTTACAAGATCTCCTCCATATTGGTTTTAATTTTAATTGTTTATTATTCATAGCCGACATAACGTTATGTAACGTTACATAACGTTACATAATGTTACAAGATCTCCCCCATACTCGGCTGTAGAGCGCCTCTCGGCGCAACAAGTTATGTTACATTAGCAAATTCTTCAAGGGTTATGTCACATTGTGATATTTGTCAAGGGTTACCTTTGCATTGTGATGTTCATCAAAGGTTATTTCACATTTAGACATTGGTGAAGGGTTATGTGCATTACAACAATGCCATAGATCTAAAACATTAATAGTACAAAATTTGATGTTTAGAAAATTTCATGTTGCATTGTGAAATATGGTTAGGTGGTTCTAAAGTTAAACATGTCTTGCTAAATTCAACCAAGGTTGACCACTTTCAAACTAAAGTCAAACATGGTTCACTACATTGTCTAGTATATGCTAATACAACCAATTATGCAACACATGAATAATGTGACATTCAATTATCATCAAGGGTTATGTTGCATTGTGATATTTTTCCACATTCTCGCATTCATCATTTTTTATGTTTAATTGTGACATTCCTCCACATTTATGTCACTATAAGAAATTCATGTTTACAATCTTTGTCAAAGGGTTTGCAATGGTTTTGTAACATTGCAATGTTGATAAGTGTCATTTTTTATTGCAAAATTAAACTTCTACTCATGTTTTAGTTATGTCAACTTCTGTTATTATTTTTTCATATTTTTAATTAAATTAAAAAAATATCACATTAACTAATAATTCAAATTAATATGATATAAATTAATAATAATTAATAATTTGAATTAATATCATATATTCAATGAGAAAAATAAATTGTTTTAAAATGTGATTTTTATCATTAAACATATTATATCTTATAAAATTACTATACTAAATTTTCTAAAAAGATAATGTTTTAGACTCTAACTTTTCATAATATTAATTAATAATTTTGATTTAGAGTTTATTTTTTCATTTTGAAATATAAATACATTATTTTTTTATTTTATATCTTAAAATTTATTTGAGCATGATCAAAATATATCTCAATAAAAAAATCTTTATGTATCACCATAGTCTTCATTAAGTCAAATATTAACCATGAATTGAAAATTAAACAAATGCTTATGTTTGCACCTAGTCTTCATAATCTAGATTTTTTTTCCTCTAATATTTAATATTCATATCTCATAGACATTATGATATAACCAATTTTTTCCCTCTAATATTCATGTGGTGGAGACATTATGATATAACCCTAGGTGTTAAATGATATATAATATTATTGTGAATTATTAATAATATTTCATTATTACTTTGAATATAGTAGTTTAATTAAAGAACATATCCCTAATGTAATTATTGATAATGTAATTAGTTAATTAAAATGTAACATCATAATTAAAATATATTATTAATAATTAATTTTCACATTGTTAATTAATCAAATCAAATCACTTCATTAAGATTGTTTTATTAAGACATATTTTTGTTTTATTAAATATAAAGTTATTACAATTATTTAAATAATATTATTACATATATGTCTACATGCTCACCTTTTACTAGCAACAATATTAATATAACACCATTAATGTGTTGAATAATAGACCTAAATTATGCACATATTTTTTATATTAATGTTTTATATTAATAATATTAATATTATTATTGCTAGTTAACCTAAAACAGAGTACCCAACATCGATCAACCTCAATCATCAAGGTCCAACTCCAATAATTCACTTTGCATTTAACATTCACATTACCACAGGGCTCAAGGCAGATCAAACGTTTGGCCTGAGCATCGTCCGGGGCTCATTATATCTAACGACGGTTGGTCTGGATGGCGAAAAGAAAGTCCGTTACTTTGCAATACACTTGTCAGCGAAGGAATCATGAAATTCTCAGCAGTCTGATCGTTACAGTGGCGAAATTCGCTGAAGCCCCGTCTCTTCGGTTTCTAAGACTGTCGGGTCGTTTAATTTGCTCGATCTTCAGGATTTGTCACCATTTAATGTGACGCTCTGGACAATGTTGTGTGGTGGATTTCCATTTCTGTCCAGAAAAAAATTCACAAATCCGCCGAGAATTTACTGTACGGCATGCACTGAATTCCAGGATTTGTGAATGTTTCTGCCTGCGGTCTTTGAGGATTCAATATATCACTGCAACAGCTTAGAGGTGGGCACAGATTTTTGAAAAGAAAGAAAGAAATTAAACGATCAGTGCAGGTGAAACGACGTAATATGAGCAACTATCTAGAAAGTAAAGTAGAAATGGAAGGAGAAAAGCAAAGAACAGAAGGCCGACGCGGGGTGAAAGTAAACAATATGGATAATATGAATAATGGAGCAGCATGGTGGAATAATATACTACGAATGCAACCGAATGAGGGCGGCAGTGCTCGATTCAATGGCAACCAAACCACTCAGGTTGCGGTTAATTCAAAAATCACAGGAGCTAAAGAAGTTGGAAATATAGCAAATACGGCTGCAGCAGCTCCCCCTGTGTCTGTGTCAGCTGCTTCATCAGCTGGATCATTAAGCGCCCGAAACGGAATACTGTGCTGCGTGGGTGTTGCGTCTCTTGGACTTGTTTCTTGGTTATTGTCGCATCTAATAAGTCGTCGGCCTCGTCGTCCCGCTTCTCCTCGCCAGCTGGATGGTGCTCCCCCGTATGGGGCGCTCGTAAATATTTCAGACCGTGAGCGTGAGGCTGAAAACTGCGCAATCTGCCGGGAATCATTTAACATTGGGCAGGAGGCACGCAGGCTCAGATGCGGGCACACCTATCACGAGAACTGCATAGTCCCATGGGTTAACATCAGAAATATATGTCCAGTCTGCCGATGCAATTTGCCTCCGATTCAACCAGTTCCCGCCTTTGTTTAATTCTAACCTATCTGTTCTGTTCTGTTCTGTCCACCCTTCCTGCAGAGACGGTGGAATGTAACGGTTCTTTCTCGTCCTTTTACCAAACGGGCATTTCGAGATGAATCCATCTAATTTTAATTTTCAGATTGTGGTTAGGTTAGACATCATGAGAATTTTTTGTTTATGTAATAAGGAATTCTTTATTAAAGTTTATGGAATTGTATTTATTTTAAAGAGGAAATAATAAATGTTTAGAATCAATTAATTAAAATAATGTTAAACAATGATTTAATTTCTTAATTTTAAATAATTGATTTTATATTTTTATTATAATGGTATCTTATGATTTGAATAATTAATTTGATTTTATTATTATAATAATATTTTATGATATGTAGATGGTTTTTATTTAGGATATTTGAATTAAAATTATATTTAAAATAATTTAAGTTTGGTATATTTTATAATAATAAATTTTAAGTATTTTTATATTATATAATAATGATAATTTATTTATAAAGTCTAATTGACATTGATACATGACAATACATATTAGATGAATATATATAGAAATTAATATATATTAAAACTAGCATACCTTGAAAGCCTGAAAATGAAACACCAAAAAGAATTTAGGGATGTATTAAATGAACTAAAGTTATGTGTATGGAGATAATGTAAATTTATGTGTTAAATGAATCAATATGAATTATAGTGCAAATATTAATAAGCAATAAAAAGGAACCCATGCAATAAATAGAAACCAATGTAATGTTGTCTTCAAAAATTAAGTGACACTCCAATATTTTGGTATTTTGTACCAAAGGTCTTATTTTGTATTTTTATTCTTTTTATATGTAATTTTTTTTATTACTCTTATTTTAAGGTGAAAGTTTAGTAAAGATCAAATTGACATATGAAATCATTGAATTTGTTATAATATTGAAGTGGTTAGGTGATTTTGCAAAGCATTCTTGAAAATTTTATTCCACACAATGTATTGTTTTATGTTCTTTTAAGTTGTAATATTATGCCTCACTACATTTATCTGCACGCACTCAATGCTCATGCATTGAAAATGGTTGATATTAAACATGATCTATGGTTAAAAGAATAAGAAAAGAAAACCCCCAAAATTAAATTAAAACAACACCCTTGGGTTCACTAATACAAGTCATAATGGAAGTGGACCTGTGACACATTGTCGATTCATGCATGGGTTTGAATGGTGTGAATGCACTTGCAAGGTCTAATGTTTGACCCATTGACGTTGTAGCTGCATTATCTACAGTAGAAAAATTTGGAGGAACGTGAAGAGCTAATAAGATTGGAATGATCACTTGGTCAATTAAAATCTATTTGTATCTCATAGAGAGTATTTGTTTGCTCTTACTTCTTACTATCATATCATTCGTTTTAAACGCTATAAGGTATAATGAGTTAATGAAGGAGATTTCCTCTATTTTCTTAAAACCTTGAATTGGGGCCTACCTTTCTCAAGTTGTTGGATTAATGACCTTATTTTAGGAGAACCATATATGAGTCCTCAACATATAAAAATCCTTCAATTCTAATACAATATGTTAATGGATAAATATAATAATCCTTAAAAATCATTTTTTAAATATGACACATGCTAACTCCCTAAAAAGAATATATGCACGTATATGAGTCCCATAACATATATAAATCAATATTCTTGTTTAAAATACCAAATGCTAATTGCATTAGCATCTAAATAGCCCATTTCTCCACCTATGGCTAACTCGATGACATAAAACATCTAGTCATACCCACCATCGCATCTCTTTGCTCCACGTTACCATTAGCTCATAACAAAAATAGAAAGTATAAGTCATTTATTTAGTAAGTCTACAACTACCACCTCAATCATTGACTACCATCTACAAATATGAACCAAGACAGAATGTCCAGTTACTGCTTAGAACTGAGTGACCTAACTATTTATCTCTCAACCTACATTTGATATGGTTGATATTAAATGAGACAAATTCCAGTATATTTAAATTCTTATGTAAATTTGGATTTTATCTTAAGGCATCTCCATTATGTATATTATTCAAAACGTTCAAATAAACATTAACTATATTTCTTATTCCTTTCACCTTTTTTGGGCTACTTGGCATTAAACCTATAGAGCCTGAAATAGATGAACTGGATTTTTCATCATTTTTGGCGTGATCGCATGCAGGATTCAAATTTGAAGCCTTCATAGCCCTTCAAAGGCCATTTTATCCTTCATAGAAGGCCACAAAAAATTTACCATGCAAAAAAAATTTAGTTTCATTTCCAACCTGTCAATAATGAAATTGATTTAGCTTGGGTAAATTTGCAATAGAAGGGCAGCTACAAAATTCTCCCATCTAGGGGTTATCAGCAATTCAATGGACTGTGGGAGATTTGGGACAAGTTAGAGTCTTCCCAAGTGCCCTCAAATAGTGGATCATGGATGAGGATCTCGACTCGAATGGGAACGGACAATAGTGGGCCACTCGGATGGTCGGTGCCAAGTTCAACTCAGTTAGTCGAGACTGTGACTTGGGATTCGATGTCCACTTTCAAATAATTTAATGGAATTGACATGCATTACTGATTCACCAACTTCAATAAATCTTATTCTAAGAGGATGCCAACCTTCCAACTCAGTTTTCCATCTGGCATCTTCTTGTTCACTAAGTCACGTGAACTCACAACTTACAAGTCACTTGAGTATTTGAGTATATGATGTGAAATTAAATGCTCATATGAGTCACATCTATGGATGGTAAATTGATTTGATAACCCTCTACTGTCAAGGCTCTGCAAGGAAAAACTAATGGTGTTGTTTTTTGGGTTACAACTTACAAGTTGTAATTTACAATGCATTGAGCAATCTTTGTCGGATTCGACCCTAACTTGGTCGAATGGGTCTTTAAATTTCCATACATTTCTATTATGACCACCACAGGACTGGGATGACGGATGTTTGGTAGCAGGCTAGAGCACGTCGCCTTTTTTTTTGTTCATGAATCATATCCTATACTAGTTAGTCTAGTATTCCAGGATTTATTCCAATTTCCATTCATTAACTAGGGTGAGAATAATTCAAATCAACAATCCTAGTCTCCCATGATCCACCTAAGCTACTTAGTCTACTTGTCTCATTGGAGGAAGGGGGGTAGGCAGCAGAGACAGAGGAAACTAGAATGGAGGGCCAGCTAGAGAGAAGGGAACTGTACAATATGCATATAGTCATCTATAAAATAAATGAAAGAATTTGTCATATACCTAACTGAATATTATCATTACTTAATTTGTCAATATGCTTACGCGGTAACTCATGCACCCAAGTTGATTATGAGGGTTGGTTGTGTCAACAATGGATACAATTTGGAGAGGCTCGTTTCCATCATTATAGCACTAGTGGGATGCTCCTGCAAATATCTCTATTATGTCTCCCCTCCTCACTCACTTAAAATTTTGACTTGATTCCTCTTCCTCCCCATGGGCTCTTTGATCTGTGCCCTGAGCGCCCTCGAAATGAAGAATGATCTCTGGAAGTCTTCAGAAACCTCAAGAAAACAATACCCATTATGCCCTCACCTACACAGATATATCTATGTTATGTAGAAGCAATTATAAAATGTTTTTTTTGGTAAACATGTGAAATACATAAAATACATGCATTCGCCTACCTCGGGAAAGGTAAACCAGCTCAGGAGTGACAAGATATTGGGGAATTGAGATGGTGTTGCTTTCAATCCTCTTCTATAAAAGGTGTTGTAATCTCACAGATCACATAAGGTTACCAATAATACATACTAAAACATACATACATCACAAAGACAAGAGATAAGAACAAGTAGATAGAATAACAGATTACATTAACATGAGAGGGTCCATACAATACAGAGAACTAAACCGAGTTCTCATATGGCTCAACAGCCTAATATATATGAATTAAAAATAGTTACAAATAACTACCTGTCGGTTCACTCAACCGACATGACCTTAGGTGGCCGACCTAATCTCTAACTAGTCGGTTGTCATTCAAGTCAGCTTACTGACTTGCTCCTCCAACATCTCCCCCACAAACAAAACATTTCTTCATCCCGAATAAATAGGGAGGTACCCAAAATTTCTTTGTTCGTCTAAGTACTCATTCTTTGTGCTTGGTATTCATGGGCTGTGAATTCTGATGGTTGGTCTTTTTTGTATACAAACTTCGACAATTACTTCAGCTGTCACTGCCAATTGATGTTGGAAATCCGTCCAACTCTACAAAATTTTCTATATGTCGATGGTTTAGTGTAGTCAGACTGGATAAGATCAACATTTTCTCTAGTATGGAAACTTCCACTATTTTTTCCATGTCAGGACCCATAAGCTGGTCCTTTTCCTCCACTGTCTCTAGTAGTCTTTTCATCTATGGGAAAATGATGTCTACTTTTTCCAGGTTTGGAATGGCTTGTTGCACCCACTGATGTGCTTCTCGCTAGAGCTTCTGCAGTTTAGTTGTTTCAAGCACTATTTGGTCTTCAATTGTGCATCTGACTGCATTGTCAGTGTTTTTCCTCTTCTCTAGTGCTTGGATCTCTTGTTGAGTCTGCCTAGTTCGCTGATAGACTTTCCCGTAGTAAGCAGGCCAATCTCTCAGTACTTCTTCAGTAATTTCAGACTCCTCCATGTGATCTTGCAACACTTGTATTCTTCTGCAAAGGCTATGTGTTGCTTCATCAATAGTCCAACGGTTTCTTCTTTATATTCCTCTTTTGTGTCTTGAATTTGTGCCTGCAGTGCTGACCCCATGCTCTCAAACAGCTGATAAGCTTTTTCTAGTGGTTTGTCAGTGTCAACCTCTACTAGTCCTAGTATCACCATTTGTACAAGGCTTCTACATTTGTTGAGAAACTCGACTTGTTCTTTTTCATTATTGCCGAGCTCCTTACGTCTCTGTTGGCTTCTTGCCTTTGCTTCAATTGCTAGTGTTTCTAGGAGTTGTCCTAGCTCTGCCAGTTTCAGGTATATGCCTGATTCATATAATCGAGGTCTGGCTAACTGTTCCCATGTGTCTTGAGTCATAATATTTACCTGTGATCTAAAATCAAGTACAAGTTGTCGAACATGGTATCCTTCAATTTCCAAGTCGACAAGTGGGTCGGCATCACTTTTATCTTTTTGATTTAGACTGCAGATATTCTTTGTTTGTTTTTCGGTGTTTTTGTTGTGTTTTATTTTATACAGTAAGTCGATGAATTGTGATATTGTTTTATCTTTTTGTACCAACTGTATTAGCTCTTTTACTGTGTCCTGTTGATTATCATCGTCTTGTTCCTATCGAGCAAATTCTCTAAATATATTTGTTGCATCTTTATATATTTGTTTTTCTTTAACTGGAGTAGGGTAGACATTTTTTTCTTTTATTTTGCTGATTTGGGGGTTATTGCTCCCAGTTTTCATCCCTTGTCGGGTTACAATATGTAAATTATTTGTATTGATAATATCATCTTTCTACACACACAATAATACATTAACATTCTTCTTTTTATTTATCTTTTCAAGCATAATAGGGAAATCCTCTAATGAGTGATCCCCTACACAACAATTAGTACAGAATTTTAGGTCAATCCTATCCTTGTATGGACAGTCTGCATGTTGGTGTCCCTCCTTATAGCATGTGAAACATTGGATGGGCCGACCTGGTTGGTTTTCATGATTCCCAAAGAATCGACCTCGATCTCCATAGCCTCCACGTTGATTGTCATATCGGTATTTGTATCTTCCAGCTTCAATCTTTGATTGTTCTGATCGTTTGGCATGTTGTTTTGCTCATTATTCTATGCAACTACATTGGTTTGATAGACTGCATGATAATTCTGTCGATTCTTGAGATTCAGATGGGAATCAGCAGTGTTATGATTTTTAGTTTCACAAATTGCACACCATGATGCTTTGCCATTCTTCATATTGAATGGGAAATCTTTTGTCGAGTGGTCTCCATGCTCTTGGCAAATGTCGTGAAAACATTTTGTCTGCACAAATTGGACGTCCTTTCGCCTGATGTCCTGTCGACAATTGTATTTTGAATGTCCGGTCGTCGATCACTTCGTGCACCAGATATCCTGAATTTTGAGGTTTAATTCTTTTAATGACTTCTGTACGATCTCAAGTTGTTCTTCTAGTCTGTGATTGGTGGAGTATGTTGGTATGTCCTCATCCATTTATACTTGAAGAGTTTTTGTAAGTGCGTCTTCATAAGTCTTGAATGTCTCCAGAATTTTGTGTCGAGAAATTTTCTGTGATAAACCTGCAAGAAACCACTAGATTAATAATTGTTCATCAATAACATAGTCCATTTGGCTAAGAAGGTCTTTCCATCGTTTATCGTAATCACGGATAGTTTCTCCTGGCTTCTATGATGTTGTCTTTAGCTTCTTTGCTTCGAGACGTTTTACATATGAAGTTTTAAAAAATGAGAGGAATTGCATTTTGACTTCGGCTTTGGTTGTTCGGGGGTTTCTTTAAGAAAATGTCATGTACCAAGTTAATTCCCTTTTCCTCAAATCACCAGCGAACTGTGCCATCTGCCTGTTTTCATCTGTAACTTGGTTAGTCTTCCAAGTCGAATCACAAATGAACCAGTGTCGTCTAGGGTCCTCATCACCCTCATATAGAGGGATGTGTGCTGACCCGTGACCCATGTCGGAGTCACTGTCACTGTCTTCT
The DNA here is from genome assembly GCA_001517045.1 of Pseudotsuga menziesii. Taxonomy (NCBI): domain Eukaryota; kingdom Viridiplantae; phylum Streptophyta; class Pinopsida; order Pinales; family Pinaceae; genus Pseudotsuga; species Pseudotsuga menziesii. Next base: position 252,856 of record LPNX011066911.1, on the reverse strand, counting down.
TCACGAGGTGGTGGTGGGGGTAGTGGGATTATTTGTTCATTGCTCTCTATGAAACTGTCGTCGACGGAACTATCGTTCCCGTCGGTTGTTTTAGTTTTTGTTTCTTCTTCGACCAGCGGTCGGTTATTATCAATTTATTCTATCGATGTGCCACTGCAATTGTTCGTCTAAAGTTTTGAATGTTCGATGTTCTCCAAAGCTGTATTTGGTAGGGGGGGTGCTCCTTCATGTGTCGGTAAAAGTAAGTGGATACTTCAGTTGGAGGGTACCGCTTGAAGTGTAACCCAATTTCCTTCTTCTGGTCAACAGATAATTAGATGTCTACCAATGTATGTCTCGTCATCTAGTCGGCTCCATATACCAAAGTCACCAGCTCCTAGTCTGAGGTCTTCTTCAATAATGGCTTGTATTCGGGTACACGGATTCGTCGGAGATAGAGTTTTTTCTTCCTAGGGAACTTCTAATTGGATAGCTTCTTGCTTCTCTATCCACAATTATTCTTCCATAGGGGACGCCTCTTCTTCCATGCCTTCTTCTTGTTGGTCATGACCCAACTCTGGTGGATCTCTTTCCTGGTCGGTTACCCTAGTACTCATTCCTCTCTGCAGCGCTAAGGCTCTTTCTCTTTTTTCTTCCCTTCTCCCTCTTTATTTTCTGGAAGTCTATCGTACCTTTGTGTGACACTCTCCTCTTGATTTCCTTTTTAGGTTGGCTTCTCATTACTGGTGATTGGTATCTTCCTTAGTCGACTAGAATCCACTCCACTTTATCCCGACATATGACCAACTACCCCCCCATAGCCTACCCAACACTTTAGAAATCCTGGATATTTCTGTCTACTTGCTTAGGAAGTATTCCCATTCCCTTTCGGCAATGAATTTTTCCCACCTCTTTTGTTTTTCCGCCCAATTAGGGTTTAATGGTGGTCTGCAAAGTGATGGACGAGATTTGACAATGTGACTCACTCCTTTCTCGATCAGGAATTTAAATAGCAAGGTCAGTAAAGAACACAAAAATTGCTCGTTGAGGTCTGTGTAGAATTTATTTTTGATGGTTTCCATCGAAGTCCTTTCTTCTACTGCTTTCTCTTCGCAGAATTCGTTGGTGATCTTTTCGAACCACTCTGACAAGTTTGTTCTTCCTCCTCGAATCAGTTTTTCTAGTAACTGTTGATCTTTAGTTCCTTTCGACTTTTTCATCCAGGAGTTTCTTCAGCAACTGGGGCATTGATTCTACAAACTTCTCATGTGTCTCCATAAATAATCTCTCCTTTTCTTGTGCAGTCATCAATCTGTTTCTCCATACGTAATTCTGCAAATAATTTGCTACTTTACGCTCCCACCAGTCCTTAATCTCCTATTCTGATATCATCTGCTTGCATACATCTCCAACGTGTACTACGGACAATGGAACCAATGTTGTAATCTGACAGATCACATAAGGTTACCAATAATACATACTAAAACATACATACATCATAGAGACAAGAGATAAGAACAAGTAGATAGAATAACAAATTATATTAACATGAGAGGTTCCATACAATACAGAGAGATGAACCGAGTTCTCATCTAGCTCAACAGCCTAATATATATGAATTACAAATAGTTACAAATAACTACCTGTCGGTGCACTCAACTGACACAACCTTAGGTGGCCGACCTAATCTCTAACTAGTCGGCTGATTGACTAAGTCGGTTGTCATTCAAGTCGGCTTATCGACTTGCTCCTCCAATAGAAGGCAATTCCTCCAAACTATAATTCCTCGTTGTCTTCTCCGATCGACAACTCAAAGGTGCTACCTTCATCACAGGTAGGAATAAGAGAAGCAAAGGTAGAATGTTGGGTAGGATGGATTAAGCTTCCCTGAAATTAAAGAGGTTGGTGAAGTATGTGGGAGAAAAAAACATCATCCTAGGTTTATGATTATAGGATAGTCGGAGGTCGGGACTCGGACTCTCAACTCTCTAATTCCATGCTTTAGTGTCTCCCTAATTTCTATTTCCTCCAGAAGATTTTGTAGAGCTAAGCTACTCACTTGGTTGTCATGAATTTATAGGTATGTACAACATTTTGCACTTGTGTAACATTTTATATGTGGAGAAAAGTTAAATATGTTTCTTGTTGGAGTGCCTTCTGGTGCTATAAATATAAGCATTTAAAATTTATCCATCCAAATTTTGTTTGAAATTTGTAATGTATTATGCGACCGTGTGTCCACCATACTAAGTCTCGAATACTCATAAGATGTAACCTTAAAAAACCCAGTATTTAAATGAAATTAGAACCAAAATAATGTATACTTTTCATAGGCTAGGACCACAACTTTGTTTGGGTAGAGGAGAAAGCAGAAATAGCTTGGTATTTGAGTTCCAAATATGTTAATGCTCTTTATCTATCATGAATGGTAAACATTAGGTTATAAGAAAGAAAAATATTTGAATACATGTTCTTGAAATATTCCAATTTCCGTAATAAAATTCAAAGGTTGAAAGGATAAAATATTTAACAACTGACATTGTAAATGTTGTAGACTTCGATCCCTCTGTTTTCTTGTTAGCCTTCTAATAATGGAAACAAGAAGAAATTTTTTTCTACCAATATATATAAAAAAGGGAATCCCTTGACGGAATTTCATGAATGAGGGACTGGGAGAGCAGTGAGCTAGCAAAGAAAATGATTTCGAAATCCTCGTTGTTGCAAACCTCCCAAATGTGTGTTTATGATTTGTCTTTCTTGTTGACTATGGTAGAGAGTAGACATCCAACTTGTAGTGATATTTGTTGGAGAATTTTAAGTTCTTCCTTATAATGGACTAATAAATACTTAACCTTTTTTATAGGGTTGATAAAGTCAATATAGATTGGAGGGACTATCCATAATCCACCTAAAATTGGGGATTTTTTTTTATCACTTTGAATTGGGTGATAAACTCGATATACATTGGAGGGAATATCCATAATCCACAGAAAATTGGGCCTTTTATTTGATCACTTCTAATTGAGCATTTGGGGAGGACATGATTCAATTCTAAAAATAACTGTTGAATTAGGGTTGATAAAAAAAATTGCTTCCTAAAAGCATTAGGTATTACATTTTGGGGTTTTTCTTTTAGGTAGGCCCAATCGCACTTGACCAATAGAGACGCCATCAAGTGGAATCTATCCTCCATTCAAAGGTACTTCCAAATTCCAATGCCTTATTTTATCAACGACCTATCGACCGACTTTTTCACTAGATTGACAGAGTTGTCCCTTATCTAAGTTCAATAAAATATATGCTCCACGGACCGAGATAATAGATATTTATTTATATATGTATGGAATTTCATTAGCTAAAATAATAATAATGTTGTATTTGTGCATGTGTCTCCATATTTGTATGAGATCTTGCTCCATGACATGAATAGTGGAAGATTCCCCAATAGTTGTCAATGTGAATCATGTGAGAGCCATAGAAATGTGAGTTATATGTTTCCACATAATAATAGAGTGTGTATTATAGTCATCTCTTGTGGGCTCCGGGAGGTGAATAAATAGTTGTTTCTCTTAAAAAATTTAGGTGGTGACAATGCTTTTATTTTTATTTCTAATTTACAATTAGTTTGTGTGCATCCGAAAGCCATAAGCCATAATAGAACCAAAAAAATTTAAAATTAAAAGTTTAAAATACTTGATATTTGTTGGAGAATTTGAAGTGTTTCTATAAAATAAATAGGATAAGATGTCAATATTGGAGAGACTTGGAAATGATTTTTTATTTATTTATTTCCAATTTCTAGGATTTATATAATTAAGGGTATAGAAGGTATTTACTTTTATGAGGATAACCCCTACATTAAGGAGGCCACATGGATAAGAACGTGCAATGTATGCATTGGATGTAAACCATTTCAATTTGTATTGACTTTGGTTATCTCTTTGTGCTCCCTCCCTTACTACAATATACCTACTCACCTACTCTTTCCTATGTCATGGATAGATAGATTTGTTCACAAATAGATAGATTGAACCATTATAGGAATACATACATTCCAACTCAATTGCATTACATTATAGGAACTACAGGCACTGAAAGCAATATATAGGGAGAGAAGAGTTTGTTATTACATAAGTAAGATAACATGTATTTCATGGGCATTTCACCTAGAGGGGTATATCTCCCTCTTACTATTGTGACTAGTCTCAATGACTATTCCTTTGGGGTACCCACTTATTGCTCCAAAATGATTTTCTTTTCATTTCCAATTTCCAATAAGTTTGTGTAAATTCGAAATTGACCATAAAAAATAAATTATAATAGACAAAAAAAGAATTAAAAAGAATTACCTTTTAATATGAAAATAATCAAAGCGTTGAATTGATAAAACAAAAACATTTTTTTACCATAATTAACGTGATTTACAATGTTCAAAATGATGCATCTCTTCAATTATTGCAATGTTCTTTAATCAAATCCACATTGAATTTTATTATAAAAAGATTAGATAGCAATACAAGATTAAGTTGTAGTAGATTAATCTTAAAGTTATAATTTTTATTAGAATTGTGCCTTTTAGGTTATACTAGAGTAAATGAGATATGATCTCTTAGGTTACTTTTTTACATTAAATATTTCCTAGGTTATGGCCAATAAATCGCTAATTATTAAAAAAATATCTTAAATTATTCTTTTATATAAAAATTTGTTGTACTTCTAGGTTAGAATTAGATATTACATTCAGTTCTATAGCTTATAAAAAATAGGTTAAGTATTTATTCATTAAGAAAAATATTTGATATTAATAAATTAATTTTAGATTTTTATTTTATTCTAAGTTTAGAATCATTGTAGCAATTTAGGGTGTTTGTTTTAATCACAACTTAGACTTCCTTATTATCTACTTTACCATTTTTAGAGTTTAGGTTTGGTCTTAGTTATATAGTCGACATTATCAATTTCCTAGCTTTCTCTTGAAATGTGTTGTTAAAGATATATTAATAAATATTTATCCATTACTGAACTCGACTCATTGTCTTGATGACGAACCTTGATAAAGGTTCATAATGTCAGCATATCAAATCAAGTCTACAATTACCATGGATACCACTCCTCAAACCTACCAACCCAAAATTTAAGAGAAGAGATTGTAAACATGTCTTTTTGTCAAAATGACATTTTTGAATCATGTAAGGTTCACAAAGAGATTACAGTATATAATAGTCCTTGTTTTTTATCTAACCTTTTCACATAAATATAAGATGAAATTTTTAAAAGATAACTATGGAATCCCTCTCAAACTCATTCTCGTGTGAGATCCATATACTAGTAAGATCCACAATGACGTTTGAAGGATATTTTTCAATTTGTTTGAATAATAATTATATACACCGAGTTTTGAAAAGAGAAATGGGAATCCCTATCAATGCCTCTCATTTGACATCTAGATGTTAGTAGACTCAAGACTGAAGTTTGAAGGATAAATTTTCAAGTGTTCTAATACTTAGGTTTATTATGGTGAAGACAATGCTTAGGGATTAGGTGGAGTTTGAAATTGAATGGATAGTTACTCACGAACTGGGTCCATATGGACAAACATATCAATTAGATTTGTGATGGTATTTGTGACTTTTTTTGGTCATTAATGGAAATGTGGATTGGAAAAAGATTATGTTTTTAGTTGGAAAGATAATAATACAATGATTTTATTAACATTAGGGATCTGGTGTTGTATCTCTTTTGGCCTTGTAACATAGAACTTCTAGTAGTGGGGATCTTCTCAAAAATAATTCTAGACACACGTAAGATTTAGTACCCCATGAGGCTACTTTCATCCCCAAATTCATATTATGCATTTAGATAAGGTTGCGAGTAGTTCTCAACCACTCTAATCACTTTCACATGATAGAAAACAACATTTCCCTTCAAAAAATAAATAGGCCAAAGAACAATGCAATACAAAAAACCAATACTCCTAATGGTTATCACTATGTTCACATTAACAAAACAAGTGCCCCAATCTCTTTGTAAATGGGCTTTTTCCATTCTCATCTTCCATCACCGGTACATGTTCTTCATTCTCAATGTTTATTTTAGTCTCTCCTCATTTATACTAACTCTTGGTTAATCCCCCATAAAAATAATTTGGACATGATAATCACCATGTACATGGTTTACCTCATTAATTCCATGTAAATGTTGAATCCCTTGAGATTTCTTCTTATTGCCATTTTTTTCTATACACTGTTTTAGTAATAAATAATAAAATTTTGTTGTAAACTTACATTTTCAAATGAAAAAAATAATTTATTTTTGCATGTCAACATTGAAGGGTTCAATTTCTCACAACTCTTCAAAGTGAAATGGGACACTTCCCTTCAAATTTGATCCCTGATCGCATGTCGTCTGGTCTGCATGCATAGCACATGGAAAGAAAGGCTATACATCACCTTCTTCCACATTGAGGAAAATTCAATGCTAGTTGCATCCTTTCCAATGCTTAATCTTCTAGTTGTTGCTTATCTTATATTTTGATAGCCAAATTATTCAAACAAGCACAAAATAACTTCGGGCAAATCTCTGTCGTCGCTACAATTTGGAAATTACTGGGGTTTGCCCAAGATTTCCCATTAAATAGCATTGAAATCTATGGAATTTGTGAACAAAAGCATGTTAACAAAAATTTCCCTTCTTTACCATGATTGAAAACAGTTTACCAAGGAGCTAATGATGAGACCAAGAAAAATTGTTTCATTGTCCAGAGGCGACCATGGAAACCTCGTCCACCATGTATGGTTCAAGATCCTTGTTCATTTTACAATGCATTTTGGACTAATCAGCAAAATTGACAGTATCCTTCCTAGAATTGGTATCCTCTCATGCCTTGGCAGCAATGGGCACCTAAAAAAACCCAAAGTCATCATTTCCAACAGGGTTGGCAAGGCCCTTTGGAAACTTACAACAGTCAACCCCACAAAATCCTCAACAGCATCAACAACAGTTCCAATTGCCCCAGCAGCAATTACAATTGCTTCCGAATAACACTCCACAAGACCAGGTTCGATTGCTTTCTAATCTACTTTTTTTATAATAAAAAACTTGAAAGAAGAAATCCATAACATTGGGCAGTCCCAGGGCTAGGCGTCTGTGATTCAATATCAGTTCGATTTCGAAGTTTAGAATCTATTGCTTTTACCTTAAGCAGCTCAAAAAATCATGAAAATTGTACCCATGGAGTCTATTTTCCTAATGGGTAGGTTATTCCATCATTTTGCAAAGCTTAGCACACCATGAATACGCTTTCTCTGAGTTGATTTGCATTTTTCTCATCGATTATTTTGTGTAGTTACATCAATTCACTCTGAATTTGTAGTGGTGTTATTTATTATTTTATAGTGGGTTTATTATCCTTCGTTCTCCACGAACATAGTAACTAATTAGATCTATATAACTAATTAAATCTATGCATTTTCAACAAATCTATAGGTTTGAAGTAGATCTGTTAAAGAAATTCGCCATGAGTTTACCTCTTGAGCAATCTCGTCCAACGGAGATTTCATCAGGTAGATATGAGTAAGGACCCACCAAGCACAACTACGTCTCCACCACCATCAGACCTGCCCTGATAGCCATTGTTGTAGTTCTAGACGACGCTTTATTGGTGGTAAGTTACTACAAGATTTTGGCCAAGTATTGCAAAGCTTCTTGATGGAGACCATTTTTCAGGGGGAGACGTAGGAGTTTGGTCTCCGAAGAGAAAGATTCGATGCTTTATTTAGTGGAAGGATTCCAAGACCCATAAGGTTGGAAGATAATTACATAATCATATGGGCTATATGAAGTTGTGATCCGATCCATTCCTCTGTGCAAATTTACGTGATTTATGGGGATGACAACAATGGACAAGCATGGGAATGTTTTGGACAGTTGTAACCCATTTGCGGTCGCTTACAGTTATGCAATGAGTGTAAATAGAACCAATGAGAACTGTTGTTTAATAAATTTAATTACATACAGGTTGCGGTTCCTGATTCACCATCGATAGACAACTAAAAATCCAGGAGAAGCGTTCTTTTAATAACACAATCGGTGTAATTATATAATTTTTTTATATTAATAAAAATTATCTCAATATAAATGTTAAGTAAATACCAAATTGAATGAAAACGATAAAAATTCAATTTTTAATACCAAATTGAATTGACACTGCAAAAGTTCGATTATTTGATTCAAGTTATTAAATATTAAATCATTATTAAAATAAATGAGATTCACTAAGAGTCACCAAACCATCTATTATTATTTTTTATTACACATATTTGGAATTTATCATATCTGAGTTTGCTTTTCCCATATTTGTTTATATTTTCATTAGTCTTTTTAAAAGTTAAAAATGATTTTGTAAGAGCTAAAAAACAAGCTAAGAGCTTTAAAAAAAAAACACACTTAGTACTTCCTATAAGAGCTAAAATAAACACATTAAATGAGTTTGTAAGCGTATAGTGTCGCAACGAAATAATTAAATTGGATATTATGCAGAGATGTTATTTAATGCGTGCCCCATTTTACTAGTTCCTTATGTTGGACTTTGTGAAATTCAAGTCTTGCAATTTTTGGTTCATCATTTGTTTTATTAAGGCCTAAAGGCATTAAGAAATCTTTGTCTTCTAGTGATTCATTTATGAATGGTATGTTTTAAAGATAAACGTGTCTTCTTTTAATGAGTAGTCATTCTCATTAAATATTTTCTAGAGTAATGTTAATGGTTAAGTTTCCATGTTTCTTTTATTTTTATTTCGTGGGTAAATTGTTTTTCTATGTAGTGCTTTACTTTGTAAAACTCAAGGTTTATATGCTATATGACTAAATTGTTTATGTAGTGCTGTCTTATTTTGTAAAAATCTTCAAGGCAAGTGTAAATTAATGATGGTTTTTTTTATATAACATATGTAGTAAAAATTTGAAAAAATTAAACATCTAATAAAAATTAGAAAAAGGTAAATATTTATAAATAGTTTGTATATATATTTTTTCTTGTAAGAAAAAAAGCTGATTTTTATTAATCAAGTAACTTCATATAATACTGTGTGCCATCTATTCCTACTATAAGCAGCTTTACAAAACTGTATTACAGCTTTACATAATGCTTTACATTGATTCTAATGTTCTTTCTTCTCCCTTTCGGGATCTGATGAGTCCAGGCCTTTGATGCTAGCCTTGGTTTTGCTGGTCAAAAAGATAAAAAAAGATCGTAAAGGTGCAGTTATTTAAAAAAGGTTGTGTAGTGCAGCTTTTAGGACTTTGTTGATTCATCCTTTGAGCTGATTTTAGTCAGCTCCCTTCTGAAATTGCTGTGTGAATCTCAGCAAAAGAACTTTTTCATAATAGTAATTTTTTGTTTGATAAATGAAGGAAAGGCCTGTGTGGGTATGTCGTGGCCTCCAAGTCCTTTACTTCCAAAATTTTCCAATGCCCCTGTTGTAGATTTAGTCCTACCTTGGAGAGTTTATCCGCTTCCTCATTGTGCTCCCTGTAAACATGCTTAAAGAAAATTGATTCAAGGAAAGAAAGTGATCTGCATGTCTCTTCATATAAAACATCTAAAGAAGCCTTTTTGCATTTCTGAGTCTTGTTTAGCCAATTTATTACCACCATTGAATCACCATAAACTTGTAAGTTCCTGCAGTTTCTCTCAATTGCAAAACATAAGAGTAGTTTTAGGGTCATCAGTTCAGAAAAATTGTTGGTTTCGGCTCCCAGCCCCAAGGAGATTTTGAAATAATGGTTTTGGTTGAGGAAAAGGCAAGCTCCTCCCCCACAAATCAGGTTTTGGGAAGCTCCATCGAAGAAATCCCATGGGGTGTTTTTGTTTATTTGCTCTAGAACAATGATTCTCAGAGGAGGTGTGTTCCTTTCTTGGGGGAAGTATCATATGATATCCAAACCTTTTTTGGCAACCTCTTCTGGTGAGTTGGATTTTTCAAGAAAGATGGCCCTATTTCGAGCCAACCAAATGTCCCAAATGTGAATAAGTGGAAGTGCTTTGAGCTGAGATGTTTGGGATGAGGAGGACCAAGCCTTCCATGCTTCTTCCACTGTATTACCTTCCCAAGAGAAAGTTGAAGAAGTGAAATACTTTGAGTGTGCCCATACTTGTTTGGAAAAAACACAGTGAAGGAAAAGATTATTTGAGTTTTCCTCATCGTCCTTGCAGAGACTGCACCATCCAGGACCTGTAATCTTCCTTTTTTGAAGGTGCTCCCAAGTACACACCATGAGAAGATTTTTGCCTTTAGTGGGAATTTGTACTTCCAAATCCCCTTTTTCCCCCATTTTTTATTTTCAAGGAAAGATTGTGAGCAGAGTTGATGATATCCAATCTTTGGGGTGTAATTTCCAAGTTGTGCTTTCTCCCAAATCAGCTTGTCATCTCTGTCTGAAATCCTGATGTGGGAAGATTGTAAAGCAAGTAAGTATTGATCCCACAAGGATGCCCATTACTCTGGCAGCTCCAAGTCTTGACTCTTTGTCCATCCTTGATGCCAAATGTTCATTGAGGTCGGGCGTGCTATTTGGTTGATGTGAAAAAACCCTTTTTGATGTATTATCTTAATTAATGGTTGAGGAGGAATGTGGTTTTGAGCGCTCCCTATCCATGGGTCTGCTCCTATTCTAACTTTTGTGCCATCCCCCACTTTCTAGACCAATCCTTCTGCTATAAGAGATTAAGATTTGCATAAGGATTTCCATACGATGGATCCACTTTTATGCTTCTTGAACACAAAATCTCTGATCCAATCCAGAACTGTGTTTGGGGTGATGTATTTATGAAAAATAAAATCTGTCCACGGACTTTGTGTTTTTATGAGCCTCCAACCTAATTTTGCAGCCAAAGATTTTGCAAAGAAGGCAGTGTTTTTTATGCCCCAACCTCCCAAAGCTTTGGGTCTTGCAATTTGATCCCATTTTACCCATGGGAGGACCTTTTGGTCCTTCTTCCCAGCCCATAGAAAAGATGAGCATATTCTTCTGGATTTTATTGAGATTGATTTTGGAATCCATGCCACCGCCATCCAGTATACTGGAATTGCTTCCAAAAACGATTTGATCAGAACTAATCTGCCTTCTCTTGAGAGCCACCTATTGCACCAGTTGTTTATTATGGACTCCAATTTTGCAAGCAGCTAGTTCCAATCCTCTTTTCTGTAGCAATTTGGTTTGAGTCTGAATCCCAAGTATTTTAAACCATCATCCAAGGGTAGTTGTTGATAAGGGAAAAGAGCCTGAAAAGATCTCTGCAAATCCTCTTCTAGGTTTATTGCTATAAAGGAGGATTTCTGTAGGTTTATTTGCATTCATGTGGCTTTGCAGAAAAGAGTTAGTATTTTAGAAAGTATTTCTGCCTCTCTTTTAGAGTCCTTACAGAAAATGAGAATATCATCCACAAAAATTAGATGTGTAATGCTCGTATTTGTAGAAATTCTAAGACCTTCAAATAGTCCCCTTCCTTTTGCATCAAGAATAGCTCTACTCATCCCTTCTACAACTAGAAGGAAGAACAGAGGGGATATTGGGAAGCCTTGTCTATAACACCCCGGTTTTGACCCCGTTGCATTAAATGTACATTATGTATATATTGTAATGAATGATGATTTGGAGCTAAAGGCAAAAGCCCCACCATCAATTTAGTTGTGTTATGTTTTGGTGAACGGAATCGTTGCCGATAGTCTATCATGGTACACGGCATATATTAAGTCTTGTCATCATGTAAATATGCACTTTAATTAAAATAAATCCTAACCAGCTATGTTCGAGGCAACTAAATTGAGAAGGGGCATGATTCTCATAAGGATAAGGAGGGGGGGATGTTAAACCTTAATCCCATGGGGGAAAAGCCATGTGTCACCACCCTTTTTGTTTTACTCACCTTCCCGTGTCTCATCCGACTACCATCTTAAACATTCTGCTGAGTAGTGGGGGTAGTTATTGCTGGGGAGTGGAGTGTGGCAGGACTGTCAGTCCTTTCCCACACACACACTCCACCAGTAGGTTGACCCTCACGTTGGCAAGGAAAACCACCACTACCATCACTCCATGCAGACTCTCCACTCTCACCACTACTATGCCATTCTCTCCATTGTTGGCTCATCCTCATGCATAGGCAGGAATTGCTCATCCTCACGTAGGAAAAATGCCCTGTGTCTCACACAGAGAATTCTTTCTGGTTGATCTCACGCAGCCAGGAGGGGAGCCGTTTTTTCGGTTGTCATTCGTGTTTTCCACAGAGAGGCATCTGGTGTGTTTCCATCCATATTTTGGGATCTGGTGTAAATTCCTCTCATGCACAGGTTGGGAGGCTGATTTTCCTTCCCCATTACGATCTGTCTAAGTCTTCCCGGTGGCTTCATTATTGAGAATGAACTGTTGTTTTCCCCACATTGCTGGTTGTGTCTGTTTTACATTTTGGGGCTACTGTAGGTTGTTTTGGAGTCGTTTTGGCCACGATAGGGCCAAGAACGGCTCAAGAATTGTTTTCCCTACCCAAGTTGTGAATCGCTTGTGTGACTGCGTGTATGTAGTGGTTTGTCTTTGGACTATATTGGGAGCAGGGATGGGGGCTTGGTTTGCTTGATAAACTTGGTGTGTTGGGAACCATAGAGATGGAGCTAGATGGCTGGCTTTCTTCTCCACAACCCCTAAATAGAACTGGAAGGGAAGTAAGGGCCTGAGGGACTGTGTAGCAGAGAAGGGACTGATTCCTTGTGTTGTGTGTGTGTGGGTGTCTTAGAAGTCAAGCTAGTTCTAGTGTAGGTGTTCCTAGCTCTGTAATGGGCTCACCAGCTTAGCATTTAGCCTTTCCTAGCTCCTTGATGGCCTGATAAAACTGACCATGTTGGATTGGTTGTCTTATTGATGGCTTGATAAACCCAACTGTGTTGGCTTGGCTGTGTTTTGTATATCCTTGGCTATGTGTAAGCCTGCTTGTTCCTTATTCCTTTGGGAATCATGCCTAGCTCGGGGGTGGCAACATTCCTGAGAGATTTAGGAGCATGCTAGCCTATGGTTTGGTGGAACATTGCAGCGACGTAGCTGGTTGCGAGACGAGTTCTTTATGAGATAAGTAGTCTTGTCTATTTTACTTCTGTAATCTCATTTACTGTTAATGAATATGATGAACCTGTTGAATGCTTGTATGAATGTATCTTTGCTTCTGTTGTAAGATAAATAATCATGTATGCATGTTCTAGTTCAAGCATTCTGTTTCATCATTTTATGTACATACATGTTCATGGGGCGGTTGCTCGGATGGTTAATGCCATGGTAGCATCCTCTTCGTCGGTCGGAGGGTCGGGGACGTGACAGTGTGGCATCAGAGCTCATGTTGTAGCATGAGCCTGAATGGACCCCGAAGAGGCAGTGACAGAGGCAGGATTTCCTTCTACCCAGCAAAGATCAGAAATCTATGATAGAAAAATTCTTGAAAATTTTGTCTAAGTGCTGGAACCATCGGCCCATTGAAAGACTCAGTGACAAGTTCTTCTGATGCAGTGGAGCACTTAGTGGGAAGGCCACCTAATGACTGATGTGGCGGGAAACAGAGGAAAGGGAAATTTAGAAACTTTTCTAAGTGTTTCGACCGTTGGCACATCGGAACACCTAGATAGATGAATCACCGATACTTAGTTGATTGAGCGTCGCCATTGCAGATGGCTAGAACCCTATGCTCTCGATAGGTAGGGCCTCTGACCACCAACGTAGTAATGAAATTTCAGAATTTTTCTAAGTAACGATAGAATCAGCCATTAGAAGTAGAAAGTGGTTCGTGAGCCCAACGTTTCGAAATCCTAGAACACTAGCCTTCCGATGAGAAGAGACTATTGATATCGATCAGGTTGTGCCTCAGCAGATTAGGTCACCGATTGAAAGAAGATCGAAGATGATGGGTCTCCATTGCGACTGCTGATGGAACTATTTCAGTGACGAAAAGAAGAGAATTGAGCCGATCAAGCAGTGAAAAGGAAGACTAAAGGGAAAATTTTGAAAATTTCTCTAAGTCCTGGCATCGTCGGCCATTGGCGATGGTTAGCTGAACACATTGCCGACACCTAGTTAATTCAGTTGCCGATGAGCTACGTCGGATGAAGTTAGTGGATTGAACGTCCACCGTTGTGGTTGTCTAATGGACTATCCTCCCAAAGGTTAGAGGCCTTGACAACTGATAGTGGATAGAGCTTTCGACAGACGATGAGTTTATGGTCCGCGGAACCCGTAGTGGGATCACTACCCACTGTTGCGGCTGTTTAGTGGACTATCCTCCCGATGAACAGTGCACCCGACCGCCGATACATTGGAAGAATCTAGTTTTTTTAACCACTGAGACGTCGAAATGTTAGTTGGAATGAGACCCGATCTTGTACAAGGAAATTTTGATTTTTTCCATGGGATTTCTTAACAAATTTCGGTTGTTTTTCAGTGGGATTTTTGGTTGTTTTTCAGTGGATTTTCAGGGATGAAAATGAGAAAGTGGCAGTGATATTATGCGCTAGATTGCGCGAAAATCATAGATTTACAAAAAAAAATGAGGCAAGCCCCCTTGACCCCCACCGTCCCCTTGAGATAGACGTTCTTTGACAAAGAAAATCTTGTGCTTGGGAAAATTTGTTATTTTATGCTTTTTCCAGGGGAAGGTAAGTAATTATGATTTAAATCAATGTTATGCATCTAACAGTTTTGTTACTAACATGTTTGCAGAATCATAGTCACCTTCAAGAGTAGTATTCCAGGTAGTGCATTTTGGTAAGTAAGTGGTGGTTCAGTTATGAGAACCCATGACAGATATGATGCTCGGGATTCCTACGAGTGCGCGCGAGATGCCATGGGAGAAAATGTCCGTAATGGGAATGATGACATAGAGTGTAATGGAAGGAGATTCCAAGAGACATCATTAGATGTTGCGGCCACCATGAGAAGCTTGATTAAATCCCAGGAAGAGAAACACTAGCTGAATGCTGCAATGTTGCAGAGTTTAACGGACTTGCAAAGGAAGATAGACTCTAGACAGGGTACAACAAGACCGGAAGGCAGTAAGAGCAGTACTAGAAGAAGGAGAAGGACTTCTAGTGGATCATCTGACTTTGAAGAATCCAGTGGGGATTCAAGTTCTTCTTCTCATAATAGAAAAAGAAAGAGACACCATAGGGATCGCTCTCAGGATAAATTTAAGAAGGCTAAAACTCCTACATTTGATGGTGAGGTAAAGACTGGACAAGAGGCTGAAGCTTGGCTTCTTGGGATAAAGAAGTATTTTCAAGTGCATGATTATTAAGGAAACATGAAGGCAAGAGTTTCCATATTCAATCTGAATGGAAGGGAATCCATTTGGTGGGAACACTTCAAGCAAGTAAAGAGGATCATTGAAAGGATACTTAAGTGGAAACAGTTCAAGAAGTATTTCAAGCAGAAATACCTCTCTGATAGGTATTATGATGAAAATATTAAGGAGTTCCATGAGCTGAGATTGGGATAGCAAACCATGTAAGAGTATAAAAATAAATTCTTGGAGCTGTTGAGGTATGTCCGGTACATCATAGATGAAAAATTGAAGGTCCAACATTTTGAGTGGATTGCCTCAGTCTTACAATGATAGAATTGAGTTTTATGAACCTAGAACTCTTGAAGAAGCAATAAGGAAGGCTAAGTATTGCTATGAGAAAAGCAAAGGTAAACCGGATTACCATAAGGCATGGAAGGACAAGAAGAATGAGAAGTTTGACCAAAGAAAGAAAGGTTTCAAACCTTATAACTTCAGGAATTAGTAGAAGCAACCATCCCAAGCTGCAAGTAAGCCAGTTGGAGTGATAGGAGAAAAGCCTAAAGGTCTATAACAGAATAGGGGACCACTTCAATGTTAGAAATGTGGAGGACCCCACATGCGCAGAACTTGTCCACTCAAGAATGAGAGTGCAAGGTCAGCTTATAACATTCAAGAAGAAGAAACAGCGGGTCAAGTAGAAAGGGCAGTCCCTAGGATTTATGTGGCACTAGAGGACTGCTAGGCAGATCACGAGTCAGTTGTGGTTGAAGTTGTAGGTAAGATTGTTGAACAATTTGTTTCTATTTTGATTGACCTTGGTTCTACGCACATTTACATTACTCCTAGAGTAGTGGATATTTTTGCTTTTAAGAAAGTAAAGCATAGGAAGTCTTGGTTAGTTTAGCTAGCCACTAGAAATAAGAGAAAGGTTAGTGAAGTGGTAGAGAAATGTCTATTGGTCATGAATGGATTGGTCACTTGATGTTCTACCACTTGGTTCCTATGATGTTCTCATTGGAATGGACTGGTTAGAAGCTCATATGGTGAAGCTTGGCTATTACAATAATTCTTTTGAATGCATGAATGAAGAAGGGAACCTAGTAGTTGTGAAAGGTATTCCAAAGTTGATTTCAGTACGGCAGGTTTCAGAAATGCAGTTAAATAAGTTCTGTAGGAAAGGTTTTCAGTTGTATGTTGCTCAGATTTTGGAGGCAATAGACGATGAAACTCCGAGGTTGGAGGACTATCAGGTGTTACAGGAATTCAAGGATGTGTTTCCTGATGAGATTCTAGGGATTCCTCCAAAGAGGGACATTGATTTTACAATTGAACTTGTGCCAGGAGCAGCACCAGTGTCCAAGATACCCTACAGGATGAGTACACCGAAGATGCTAGAATTGAAGATGCAATTGCAAGAGTTGCTGGAAAAGAAGTATATCCGGTCAAGTGTGTCTCCTCGGGGAGCATCAGTTTTGTTTGTAAAGAAGAAAGATGGTACAATTAGGTTGTGTATTGATTACAGAAAATTGAACAAGGTTACTATGAAAAATAAATATCCTTTGCCTAGGATTGATGACTTCTTTGATCAAATGAGAGGAGCAAAGGTATTTTCCAAAATCGACTTGAGGTCTGGTTACCATCAGGTGAGAATCAAGGATGAATACATTAGATAGCCTTCAGGACAGGGTATGGGCATTATGAGTTTGTAGTGGTACCATTTGGTCTCACAAATGCACCAGCTACATTTATGTGCCTTATGAATAGTGTCTTCAGTAGGTATTTGGACAAGTTTGTTCTTGTTTTCCTTGATGAAATTCTTGTTTATTCTAAGAATGAGGAAGAACATGAAGAGCATTTGAGGTTGACATTGCAATTTCTCAAGGAGCATCAACTGTATGCAAAACTGAGCAAATGTGACTTCTATAGGGATAGAATTCAGTACTTGGGTCACATTATCTCAGAGGAGGGTATATCTGTGGACCCTGAAAAGACTGAAGCCATTATGAATTGGCCTACTCCAAGAAATGTGACAGATGTAAGATCTTTTATGGGACTTGCGGGATACTACAGGAGATTCATTGAAGGATTCTCCAGAGTTGCACATGCAATCACTTCTTTGCAAA
Organism: Pseudotsuga menziesii; assembly: GCA_001517045.1. NCBI lineage: Eukaryota > Viridiplantae > Streptophyta > Pinopsida > Pinales > Pinaceae > Pseudotsuga > Pseudotsuga menziesii. The sequence goes on along the minus strand of LPNX011066911.1, from coordinate 235,441 downwards.
AGAAGGGGAAGAAGTTTGAATGGACATTGAGGTGTGAAGAAAGCTTCCAGCAGTTGAAGAATCTCCTCACCATTGCACCAGTATTGAAGGTTGCATATCCAGAGAAATATTTTGTGGTTTGCACTGATGCATGTATACTAGGGCTTGGAGGAGTCCTTATGCAAGACAACCACATGATATGTTATGAGTCAAGAAAGTTGAAGGAGCAGGAGCATGAGAAGAACTATGCCACTCATGATTTAGAGCTTGCATCCATAGTACATGCTCTCAATATGTGGAGGCATTACTTGATGGGTAGAAGATTTGAACTCAAAATAGACCGTTGTGGTCTAAAGTATCTATTTGATCAGCCTACTCTGAATGCTAGGCAAGCAAGATGGCTGGAATTTTTATGTGAATTTTATTTTGAAATCGAGCACATAAAAGGGAAAGAGAATAAGGTAGCTGATGCACTCAACAGGAAGGTGCAAGAAATGCATGTGGCATCTCTTAGTATTTTCCAATCAGATTTGAGGCAATAGATTGTTAATCATGCTACTGGAGATGAATCGTATGAGCAGGTAAAAGAAAAATTGCAACAACAAAGTCTTGAGAAGAGGTATGAGGGATATAAATTGGAAGAAGATGGACTTCTCACTTATAAAGGTAGAATTTATATTCCGAATGTAGCAGGTTTGAGGAGAGTAGTTATGGATGAAATCCATCAAGCTCCATATTCTGGTCACCCAAGATATCAAAAGACAATTGCTACAACTAGAAAGCAGTACTTTTGGTGAGGAATGAAAAGGGATATGGATGAGTACATTTCGAGGTGTATGAAATGTCAACAGGTAAAGGTTGAGCATCAACACCCTTCAGGTTTATTACAGCCTTTGCCGGTTCCAAAATGGAAATGGGAAATTATTTCCATGGATTTTATTACAGGATTGCCAATGACTTGGAGACATCATGATTCCATCATGGTTGTGGTAGACAAGTTGAATAAGGCAGTGCATTTTATACCAATGAAGTTTACACATAAGACGGATGACATTGCAAAGATCTTCATGAAGGAGATTTTCAAATTGCATGGATTGCCTAAGGCAATAGTCTCTGATAGAGATGTCAAATTCACTTCCAACTTTTGGAAGGGGTTGTTTGCAGATTTTGGTACAAATCTAAACTTCAGCACTGCATACCATCCTCAGACAAACAGGAAAACAAAGAGAGTTAATCAGGTGCTCGAGGACATGCTTCGCATGTACGTGATGGGCAAACCAACCAAGTGGAAAGATTAATTACACTTGGTAGAGTTTGCTTACAACAATGGACAGAAGGCATCCTTGGGGATGAGTCCGTATGAAGCTTTGTATGGAAGAAGGTGTAGGACACCGGTGACTTGGGATAACCCAGTAAATAGGGTTGTGCTTGGGCTAGAATTGCTCAAGGAAATGGAGCAAGAGGTTGTAAAGATCAGACAGAATTTGAAAGAAGCACAAGACAGATAGAAAATCTATGCAGATAAGCATACGGTGAATAGGGAGTTCAATGTTGGGGATCATGTTTACCTCAGGGTGAGGGAAAAAAAGAGTTCCTTGAAGCTTGGAAGTTGTTCCAAGTTGTCACCAAGATATTGTGGGCCATTTGAAGTGCTTGAAAGAATAGGGCCAGTTGCATATAGACTTGCATTGCCTACTAGCACTAGAGCTCATAATGTTTTTCATGTTTCTTTGCTTAAGAGATATGTACATGATACTAACCATGTGATAAATTGGGATGTGATTCAGGTGGAACCTGAGGGAGAGTTCCGAACCAAGCCAATGCGCATCCTCGACAGGAAGGTCACAATGCTCCAGAACTGGGCCATAGGTCAGGTAAAGGTGCAATGGGAGCACTACAGACCTAAAGAGGTTACATGGGAGCTGGAGGATGCCATGCGGTTAGCACATCCATTTTTGTTCAATTCTGTGGAACACTGAGGTGGTACCAGTGTAGCATTTTGTTCAAATTTTGTAAAGCACTGAGGATAGTGCTATTGAAGGGGGAGGGGGTAACATCCCAGTTTTGACCCCGTTGCATTAAATGTACATGATGTATATATTGTAATGAATCATGGTGTGGAGCTAAAGGCAAAAGCCCCACCATCAATTTAGTTGTGTTATGTTTCGGCGAAAAGAATCATTTCCGATCGTCTATCGTGGTACACATCATATATTAAGTTTTGTCATCATGTAAATATGCACTTTAATTAAAATGAACCCAACCCAACTATGTTCACGGCAACTAAATTGAGAAGGGGAATGATTCTCATAAGGATAGGGGGGGGATGTTAAACCTTAATCCCATGGGGGAACAGCCATGTATCACCACCCTTTTTGTTTTACTAACCTTCCCTTATCTCATCCAACTACCATCTTAAACATTCTGCTGAGTAGTTGGGGCAGTTATGGCTAGGGAGTGGAGTGTGGCAGGACTATCAGTCCTTGCCCACATGCACACTCCACCAGTAGTTTGACCCTCATGTTGGCAAGGAAAACCAACACCGCCATCACTCCATGCAGACTCTCCACTCTCACAACTACTACGCCATTCTCTCCATTGTCAGATCATCCTCACGCATAGGCAGGAATTGCTCATCCTCACATAGGAAAAACACCCTATGTCTCACGTAGAGAATTCTTTCTGGTTGATCTCACGCAACCAGGAGGGGAGCCATTTTTTCGGTTGTCATTCACATGTTCCATAGAGAGGAATCTGGTGTGTTTCCATTGGTATTTTGGGATCTGGTGTAAAATCCTCTCACGCACAGGCTGGGAGGCTCATTTTCCTTCCCCATTACGATCTGTATAAGTCTTCCTGGTGGCTTCATTGTTGAGAACGGATTGTTGTTTTCCCCACGTTGCTGGTTGTGTTTGTTTTACATTTTGGGGCTGTTGTAGGTTGTTTTGGAGTCGTTTTTGCCACGATGGGCCAAGAACGGCTCAGGAATTGTTTTCCCTAACCAAGCTGTGAATCGCTTATGTGACTGCGTGTATGCAGTGGTTGGTCTTCAGACTGTGTTTGGAGCAGGGATGGGGGCTTGGTTTGCTTGATAAACTTGGTGTGTTAGAAACCACATAGACAAAGCTAGAGGGTTGGCTTTCTTCTCCACAACCCCTGAATAGCACTAGAAGGGAAGTCAGGGCCTGAGGGACTGTGTAGCAGAGAAGGGACTGATTCCTTGTGTTGGGTGTGTGTGGATGTCTTAGAAGTCAAGCTAGTTCTAGTGTAGGTGTTACTAGCTCTGTAATGGGCTCACTAGCTTAGCATTTAGCCTTTCCTAGCTCTTTGATGGCCTGATAAACCTGACCATGTTGGCTTGGTTATCTTGTTGATGGCCTGATAAACCCAAATATGTTGGCTTGGGTTTGTTTTATGTATCCTTGGTTGTGTGTAAGCCTGCTTGTTCCTTATTCCTTGGGGAATCATGCCCAGATCAGGGGTGGAAGCATCGCTGAGAGATTTAGGAGCATGCTAGCCTATGGTTGGGTGGAACGTTGTAGCGATGTATCTGGTTGTGGGACGAGTTGTTTATGAGATAAGTAGTCTTGTCTATTTTACTTTTGCAGTCTCATTTATTGTTAATGAATATGATGAACCTGTTGAATGCTTGTATGAATGTAAGTTTGCTTCCGATGTATGATAAATAATCATGTATGCATGTTCTAGTTCAAGCATTTTGTTTCAGCATTTTATGTACATACATGTTCATGGGGCGGTTTCTCGGATGGTTAATGCCATGGTAGCATCCTCTTCGCCGGTTGGAGGGTCGGGAATGTGACATTGTCTCAGACCCCTTTCTGCAAGAAAGAAAGGGGATGCTACACCATTTATGAGGACTGCAAAAGAGGTTGTTGTATGTAGGAAAAAATCCATTTTATGAAGGGGTAATTGAAACCCAGATGGGTGAGGAGCAGCCTAAGGTAGAGCCAACTTACTCTATCGAAAGCCTTTGAGAGATCTATTTTTAGAATCGCCCCTTTGTTTTTTTTTATTTTTCATAGTGAAGACCCTCCTGTGAAACCCCTATAGCTTCATGGATTTGTCTATCCTCCAGAAAACCAAATTGTTCTTTGGAAATGATCTTTGACAGCACCTTTTTGAATCTTTGAGCGATAATCTTTGTGACCACCTTGTAGACTATATTGCACAACGATATAGGCCTGTAGTCCTCCAAGCTTTCCAGGGAATCCTTTTTTGGAATTAGGGTTAAGAAGGTTGAGTTCAAAGGAGGATGAAGGACACCATTCTTTCTAGTTTCCTCCACCAGGCGTAATAAGTCAGGACCTATGGAGTCATATCCAGCTAAAAATAACTCTATTGTCCACCCATCTGGTCCCGGCCTCTTTTCTTTTTGAAATTTGTGTAGGGTTGCTTTTCACTCCTCCTCCGAGACTTCCTCCATAAGATCCATGTTGTCTTCCTCACTGATACTTGTAGGGATGTACTAAGAAAGTTGGATTGCTTCAGCTATAGTAGTTTGTTGATCTTCTTTAAAAATATTTTCAAAGTATTTCTTCCCTGTCTCAGCTAAGTCTTCAAAAGTGTTTACTGTCTCATTGTTTTCATTTTTTAACTCCCAAATAGTGTTTTGTTGTTTCCTCCCTTTCATGAAGGCCTGAAAGAATTTTGTGTTATCATCTCCACATTCCATCCAGATTGCTCTACTTTTTAATATCAGGACCTCCTGTCTTTCCAAAAGAAATTTGGCTCTTGAAGCTTCTAGAGAAAAGAGTTTTTCTCTTTCCTCCCATGTGAGAAAGCCCCCCCTTCCTTATTTTGGATCTCCTTTAGATCCTTCTCAATTTGGATGATTTGTTGATCATCCTGTAACTTCTTGTTTGCTACCCAGTCCTCGAGGAGTTTTTTTAATTTTGAACAGGTTTTGGGAGAAATGTATGGCAGCCCTAGAACCATTTCCTTCCTGATAGGGAGTCCAATTTGAAAGTATGAGTTGCACTAATTCGTCATTTTTGAGCCAAGCTGAACAGATCTTGAAAGGGCTTGCCGCTTTCTTGGTTTTTTTCAAATTTCCAAGAAAATGGGTAGATGGTCTAAGTCTGCCCCTGAATCCACCCATTGCTTGAACATGAAATCCTCCTCCAATAAATCTTCTGATATCAAGAATCTATCCAGGCGCTTTGCTATTCTCTCTTCTCCTATTCTTTTGTTTGTCCAGGTTGGTTTTAAAGGCTGTGGCTCAAGATATAACAATTTGGAGTCCATCAGGAGGTTGCAAAAGTAAGGAGCTGATGGATCTGTTCATGCTTTTAGCCCCCAGGTTTCATGGACTCCTAGTGTGAAATTTAGATCCCCTCCTATGATCAAGTTTCTGGATTTTAAAAACTTAGCCTTTTTGAAGGATTCCCAAAAATATGTCCTATTTGAATAAGGCCCATAGTCATTTACAAAATTTAGGGTTATGTTTGATTCCGCCCAGCAAATCTAGGTTCCTAACCCGAAAGAGGAACCCCATGAGTTTGTGCACCATATGCTTGATTTCTTCCATCCAATTTCTAGTCCTCCTGAGTGTCCATTTGCACTTTGTGCTGTGAATGAGTAGAGAGGAAGGAGGTAGGATAGAAAAAGTTCAACTTCTCTTTCTGATCCCATGGTCTCTTGAAGAAGGATGACTTCTAGCAAGACAGCCTCCATCATCCTTTTTAGGGAAATTTTTTTCTGGGTACTTTCTAGACCCCTGTAGTTTAGGGAAAGAAGTTTCATTTTGGAACCCCTTCTGGGGTTTGCACTGCTCTAAGTGCCCCAAGAATGGTTGTTTTTCTTCCACTTGCCTAATCTCTGAGAACCTTGCTCTAAGCCGTGGAGAGGTGCAAGGGTCTCCCTCTTCCTTTGCCTTTGGAGGAGATATTAGGGTTTACTCCAAGCCCTTTTATAGGCGCTCTTGTGTTCTGTGATATTGGGACATCTCTTGAGCGTAGATGAAAATGGATGGAAGAAGACTGATTAGATGATTCGGGTTTTGAAAGGTGAGGGGAGGTTGTGTGGTTTATGGGGTGAGGAGAGAAATGGGGGGGAGCTGGGGAGCAGTCTAGTTTGGGAGTAGGACTGTTTGTGTGGGGGTTAGGGGAAATTTTTTCCTCATTTAAAGATAAAACAGTCAAATGATTACTAAGAAATGAAGTATTCATACCCAAGGAGGAAGCCGAGTCTGGATAAGGCTCCAGTTGTTGGATAGGTCCCTCGTCTACTGCTATGGCCAGTCCTTCCGGTCAATCCAATGGCTGTTCTTCAGCTTTTGTCATAGGGTGTTCTTCTGCCAGTCCTCGAGTCGAGACATTTTCTTTTGAGCTTGAGGCCCCTGTTCACCTAACCCATTTCTTTCTTCCAGAGGTTGTGGGAACGTAGTTGGGGTAGTTTCTTGCTAAGTGTCTTGTCTCATGACATTTGTGGCAACGAAATGGGAGTCCCTCGTAGTCTAGTAGCTATTTTTTTGTTTTGGTTTTCCAAGTCAAAGTGAAATATTCCCTTAGGCTTGTTTTGATATTCAGTGAAACTAAGATCCTCACAACCTTCCGAATTTTCGTTTGTTGGTAGGATAGATCCACCTCAATGAAAGTTCCCAAAGCCCTTCCAATGTGACTGAGTGAAGCTGGGTTCCAAAGCTCCCAAGGTAGCCTTGGAAGGTGGACCCAGACCAGTATGGTGTCTAATATTTTTGTGTCTGCATCGAATAGAGGTGTCCATATTTTTAGTTGGAAAGGGGTTTTTCCATAAGTCCAGACTTTTCTGAGGATGCGGTATCAATCCTGTCTACAATTGAACCAGTATCCGAACCAACCCTTTGCTAGTGGAGTGATATCCAGGCTTCCACCTTGTAGATCTGTCCAATTATTTTTAACCTAATCTTCCATTTTCCCTTCTTTTGGGTTTCGTCCTTTGATTTTTCCAACAAGGGCCAACCCATCCATCTCCTGTGCTTCTACCATGGAAACAATTACACCGTAAACTAGGTTACAATGTCCTCTGGATGGGTTTAGAAAATGGGTTTTCCATTTTTTGGAGCTGGGGAAGGATTCTACTGAGCTTTGATCAGACAGGGCATGTTTACTTCCTGAGATGGGGTTTGTCTGAGGGCTGCTCGGAAGCCTGTTCGGTGACTGGATCTGTACTACGATGGATGTTGTCTACACTGCTAGTGGGTTGCCTCCTTTGTTTAGGGATTCATTCGAAGGTGGATATTGAGGCTCCGTTCGAGGTGGGTCACTGCGAAGAACTTCTGCATTCTGAGAGAGCTGGTTTGCAGGAAAAAGGGTGAAAGGTGCCCCCCCTATGGTTGGGTTTAATGGCCTTGCTGTAAAAATCCCTAACAGACCTTCCTCTGCGGGTGCTGGCATGTCTGAAACCCTAGCCTCTATTCCAGCTGGCAGTTTTTCGAGGGTGTTCTGGAAAGTTCCCAGTGGCGAGATTGTGGGAAATTCTGGAGCTGTGAATATGTGTAACTTGTGCCACGGGTCAGCTGAATAATCTACCATGTCTTCCAGTAAACCATCATTTGTCTCCATACTGATCACGGCCTTCCTTTCCGTTCCAACGTTCCGACAAAAAAACCAATTGTTCCTTTCTCTCCTGTAAAAAAATTAATTAAAAACCCTACCCATCACTATCCTCCGTGGAGGCCCCATGGGCTCCCGCTTTATGAGATCCACATAAAACCGCTGCAGGTTCGCATCTGCCACAGACCGCTCTCCAAAATGGATTCATATATATATATATATATATGTATGTATGTATCTATAAATAGTTTGAAATAGTTTGTATATAAGGTAAAATTGGAAAAATAAAAATATGTAATAAAAATTCTAAAAAATTAAATATCTATAAATAGTATGTATATTAGGTAAAACAATAAAGATGTAAAAAAATATATATTTCCATAAGTTTTATTTATTGAATATTTTCACAATTATATAGACTTTTTTTAAGTCGAATTTTTTTTTAAAGTATGAGAAAATTTTCTCCGTCTATATCACACTATGTGAAGTAGCCCCTGCACATGATTTGCAATATGAAAAATTGAACAAAGAAGGAGTGGCTAAGCTTGTTTTATCACTTGTCACAACGTCCATAGCTACACTTAGGGAGGATATCTTAATGCCCTTCGACAAAGAGACGAGATATCCTTGTTATGTTATAAATGAAGATGAAGTTCATATGCCTACCATTAATTTTTATATTATAGATTGTCAAGATTTAATATCAACACAGAAGGAAATACTTGAAAATCCCAAATATCTATCACTTCATCCTAGGTATCATTTTTTTAAGGCTCATTTGCTGCATAAAGATGCTCCAATGACCATAATTTTGAAACTAACGAGACAAAAAATTAATTCCAATAGGGAAAAATTGTTTACACTTCCTTCATTGATCAAGTTTTGAAAGTAAGGGACAAATGGCTTTATAATGGCATGCCATCCCTGCCTGGGAAGGGGCACACTCTTTCATTTTAGTGGTAAGTATAAATTAATTTTTGTACTAGTTTAAATCAATATTTTTTATTAACTGTGCTCATAATTCAAAAATTTTAAAATATTATATTGTATTCAGATGCATAGTTTCATGAATGAATGCATGGATATTTTTGAAGTTTGGAGGATGGAGAATCTTAAAGACAAGATGACTCTTGTATTGATATCTAACGATTTTTGGAATGCATGGTGGAATGTTTTTGAGCTTTATTAAAATAGTTCCTTGACATGTTCACCTAAGAGTATTATGCAAGATGATTTTGTACAAAATAAAATAAAAAAATACACTTCAATTTTTTTTTACCATTGCATGACTTAGATGAAGGGCAATTACATATATTAGCATATAAAATATTCGAAGGATCTGTTTGGTTATCCAGGATAGTTAATCATTCTTCTTGAGATGAAAAATTGGCACATTAATGTAGGAAGATTAAAGATGCAAGGGCTTCGAAAAATATCATTTGTGATTATTATAGACAATTTGATGAAGAGTTCTATACTTCTCACAATGTAACTAACATAGATGTAGTTGAGGTATACAAAATTGCCCCAAATCATTTACAACAACTGTGTTGTATTTTATGTCTAGAGAAGTCAACAAAACCTCAAGCCAAATAGAAAAAGGAAGAGGAAGATGAATATGAACCTAAAATTCCTACGACTAGCGAAAATATTTTGGATCTCTATATTGAGAAAAGGGAGGAAATTGTGTTAGATGGATCTACCCAATATATGTCTTGCTTTGCTTGTTGATATTTTCTATCTTCTTTATCACGAACATTAAACAACATGATATTTCTTCATCCTAGATTTTGTTATGACTTTGTTGTTGTTCATACAAGTAATTGTCTTCACAAGTGGATGGAAAGTGATTTTCTTAATTTGTTGCTTTAGTTTGATTCGAATGTTGAAACATGCACCCTAATAATTTTAGTTGATGTTAGCCTCTCATATTTAATTAGTAGAGCATTCTCTAAATTCTCCAAGAAATAAAAAATGCCTCACAAAGAGTACCTATTCCATGGTGTTTATAGAAATTATTTAGAATGTTGTTATGTGGGGTTCTCTATTATACATTGTTGGATAATTGAATGCATAGGAGACAAGGACTCCATTTCAGAGATGTGTATGGAATGGAAGGATGATAATGATATGATTAGTGAAATTTTACCTTCAGTAGGCTTGAAATCAGATCCTTGGAATTATGTTTTTGTGAAGGAACAAATTTCAGTGTTCTGGGATCACATTGTGCACATGTTTTATTCACCTAAGGCAAAAATTGTTCTTTCTTCATATGTTAGATGTATATTTATTCATTCACTAAGACACTCTAATAAGAGAATGATTGTCTCAGTCATGGAGACAATTTAGTAGGAGAATTTCATGAACGCATATTATGGATTGCTTTGTCAACAAAATGGTATTTAAATTGTGTTGATTGTTTTTGGAAAATTAACTCACAATTATTTTTTTCCTACTACCTTTTAATTCTTACATTGTTTTTAATATGTTTAACCAGATGTAAATATTGTTGACACATATGAAATGGAACAATATTCAGTTAAGAATTCAAATCAAGGTCAAGAAATTTTTGGCGATGCAAAAATTGGAAAAGAAAAAGAAGGTTGTTGCATATGATTCGAGCATAAATACTTTTGCTTTCACTGATATTGCTTATCTTGCTTGGTGTAGGATTTTGATGTTTACCTTTATTGTTGTTATTGTTCGATTATTGTTCTATTGGGCTTGGCAAGACAATGGAGAGAAATGAAAATAAAGTAATAATCAAGTTCAGCATAGAAGTTGGATCCACTTTTGTTCCTCGACCATCCACATGTGAGAAAGCTAATGATTCTTTCTATGGGCATAAAAAAATGTAAACAATTTATAATGTTAAAGATGGAAATACATTTTAGTTTCTTTGTATGATATTGGAGAACTATATAACATAGAATATGATTTCCAGATGCATATTCAAATAAATAAGATGGATTCTTGATATTAGAATTGGAGGAGCTTTTATTTACTCCAAAATCCTCCAAATTAGGCTCCACCGGGACAAAAGAAGTGCATCTAACTTTAGTCCAGGATAATAGTTCTACTTTTAAACACAAAACAAAACATATCAACTGTGGGAGTTAATGTGTGTGGGAATTTAGTCAACCAAAAGTGGGAGTGATGGACTATCCTTGCTTCATAAATTTCTTGGGAAAAGAAGAAAATAATTTATGGATGAATTAAAGTTTGTTGGGTTCGCTCATAAATGTGATAGAGATAATTAGGGAAAATATGTTAAAAAATTGGAAATATTTTGGAGTAGTGTGTCTAGAAAATATTTCTCTAAGTTGAACGTGATGATTCTTGTTTTGAAGGGTGAGGAGAAACAAGGGAAGCATTTTGAGAATTGAATGGTTGTGAACCCTTATAAATACCCTGGTGATGTCACTGATCTGGTAACATGATTATGGAAATATCTTGCTAAAATAGAATCAACATCTGATATAAGGAACTTTATCTCCTCTTTTAGGGATAAAATGACTATGTAACACAAATCTTTAAACATTTTAATAGAATTTTCTAAGATAATGTTATTGATTTTTTTTTGGTTTTTGACTTATTTATTTTTGACCATAAGTTATATTTATGTTTTATTATTTATTTCTAGATTATTGACAAATATGACACTTAAAGGAGACACTTTGCATGAATTCACCATTATTACATTGGGTAAGTTTTCCTATGACGCGTTAGTGATCGGTTTCCCTATACCTATTACATGGATGATGATTACAATCACCCTATACAATGGTGAATAGGGAACACTTGCAATGGTTAAAGCCACTATCAGTGAAATTTTGGTCTTCTCCCCAATTTTCATAAGCTCACTTCCATTTGGAGTCAAGAATGATGCCTAATTTTTGACATGTCCTTGTTTTTGGCTCATACCCAAATAGAAGGGGAGATCTCATCCTCATGATGAAATAACAAGGTGGTTACATTGGTTATTTGATATTTTACCTATCATTAGCTATTTCCTCTATTAGAGTAGGATAGAACGATATGCTCAACTTTGTGGTGACCAATGTTGGAATATCATTTCATATTTTCCCTTAAACCATTTCTTTTTTACAGTTTTACATTTTATCTTTCCTATCACACAACATTTCCATGAAGAAATAACCTTTCAACAGTGAAGTTTTATTTTTTTTTAAAGTCAATAATAATTTTTTTATTGAAGAATTTAATTTTGAATTAAAATATATGTTGTATTAAGTAGTTGAAGTTTCAATCAAACCATAAAAATAGAATTGTTTACCTATTTGTTTGGTTGATCATATACTTTCAAAATCGACCTCACTATATATGAGGTGGAACAAACAAACCTACTCGCAGTGACAATAACAGATCAAAAGTAACATGTGCCAGCATTACGCATATAAAGTATATCAAGTGATAAACTTAGGAAACAAACCTAGCCACATGTAATGAAACATACCAAATTTTGCAAAGTTAACATGTTTCTTCCCAAAGAAATAATTTAGCCACAGGAATTAAGTTGAAACAGTTGAAAGACCAGATATATATAATATGCCCTTTGTAGAGGAAATTATTTTCACATATGGAAAGCCTAAGTTGCAACAAATATTACCAAATCCTGAGAGTATTTGACAGGAAAAAATTCCTCATGAATGGAATATGCTCGTCAAATTCCAACCCTGCTTAACTCGATACCATTAACTAGCCTACAACAAAATCGTGATTGTTGTCACAGGCTCATTGCTAGTCGTTGGATCTCAACACCTTGAGATCCAAAAGCCAACAATGATCTTGTGACAACAATTATTTCTCTATTGTAGGGTGGTTAATTTTATCCCTCTATTTGACCATTTATTTCCATTCATGCCACTACCTTTTTTCGCAGTTCATGTTGTTGTATGAATACTCTACTATAGAAAATACAATTTTCAGTAAGTGGGAAAGATTGGTTTTTACATTCTCCAACTCTTTTCATAGACACATTAATGATATCAATTCATGAATCCTAATCCTCACAAAGTTGGGAGATGAATATTCATCCTACTACAAGCCATTTAATGTGATGACAACAGTCTTGATTGCTTGCCTTGGATGGGCTTATACAAATTCACTTAACCATATCCCATCATTAATGTTGTTGTTGTTGGTTAAGTGAATTTTGATAAGTTCATCATATGCGAGTAATCAAGCCCATTGTTACAACATTAAATGGCCTACAGTAGGCTAGATAATGCTCACCTCTAATATTGCTTCATCCAAGACTTCAAAAATGGGAAACTTTCCCGAATCTCGAGGCCATATCAAATCATTGGAAATCTACAGTTCATCATTAGCATCTTCGGATTGAGATATTTCTAGTAAAAAACCTTGCATGCATCAAAGAATGAAATAGCTAGTGAGTAAAAAATAAAAAATTGAGGTTTGGGATTCATGGCATCCAGAAGACAATCAAAGAGAAAAATTGAAGAAGCTTCCACTTCAACTTCTGTACAAGATTATCATGAGTATATCCCATATTAGAAAATGGATGCTCCAATGTTCATTATACATGAACAAGAAAATACATACGTGTAGGATTGAAAGAAATATGAAGGTGTGACTACTGAAGAAAATTTGCATGGTCAAGTGGACAAGCTTGTTCTTGAAAATTATGGTATCATTAATCCCATAAAATTCCCAGAACCTACCAAAAATATGTATATGGAGAAAAGTGCATCAGGAGAATTGGTGCTCCAAAAATGGGTTGTTGGGTTGTCAAAACCAGGAGTACTGAATCTACTGAAAGTTCCCTTCATTGGAGAAACTCCATATGTGAAAATGTGTGAAAAATTATTACTATCTCAAGTACATGGAATATACATGTGGCTTAACATAATGATATCCATTGATGTTGAGTTGATTGAATCAATCACTGGTCTACCTGCTACTAGAGAATATGTAAGATCTCTCTTTGACAAGATACATGATAAAGAACTAGGGAAAAGGATATTTGAGAAATATGGAACTCAATCGGAAGGAAGAGGTTTTTCTATCATGCAAATAAATGACTTCATTATAAGTTTTGTTGTAATAATACAAGTATGCAAGCTATTTCGAAAGGGACAATGAGATCAGTTCTCAGCAACAATCATCATGGCTACAAAAAAGTGCATGGATGGAGTCCATATGAAATTTTCAACATTTATGGTAAATGAATTGCATGAATATTTCCTAGAAGCTCAAGAAAAAGGTAATCCCTTCCATTATACTTGGATTCTATTCTAAATTTCTTTCGTTGGATGGAAGGAACATGAGGGACGCCAATTCTTTGACGAAAATAGAAGACCCTTCTTGGGTGCAATATTTACAAATATGTGGTTCTCTACAATTAAATGAAGAAAATAACATAATGGTATCAATTTTGTATCTATAGTGAAGAAATTGTATTTGTTCTACGAGAAAATCCACAAGTATCGTGTCATGTAGTTGAAGCATACAAGGGGATAGTCTGCTTCAAGACTAGGATGTATTATACCTATGTACATGCCAAGAGAGACTCTAGAAGGAAGTGGCTTCCCACCAAGTTTATGTGTACATAAAATTATATAGAAAATATTGTCAGGGAATGGAATACAAAATGGAGAAAACCACTGGCAAAAGAAGAAGAGGTCGTGCAAACAGAACTACCTAACAATACAGGTCTTATAATTGAATAAATGTTCATTGAGATGCCTCCTAAGTCCACTTAGCAATATGTTCCCTCTAAAATGAGTAAAAGTACAAGTCATTCAGAAGGATCAACAAGAAATAGAAGGAAAGGTGTACAACCTGATCCAGTGTGTACACTAACCAAAAATCACTTTGAAAAAATGGCTTCGACATTAGAAATGCAATATAAGAATATTCGTAGTTTAAGGTGACAAAGAAGTATGATGTTAAATAACTTGAAAATCAATAAGAAAAGTTAAATATGTTGATGGAAGAAAAGTTTGCAGGCCTTCGGCAACAAATACAATATTCTAGAGAAGCAAGAATAAAAGTTCTCATCCGAATAACTCACAGTCATGCTCAAATATGCAAACAAATGAAACATTGCCACATCAAAATCCAAATATCTCCTCTGTAGCACTTAGATTATCCACGTAAGGAGCACAAAATTTAGTAAGTCATGTATAAAAGTTTCTATCATGTTTATCTGAAAGTGAATTGTGTGAGCTGCACACATATGTTGCACAAGAAACTAGACAAAGACATGAGGCCATTGTATCAGATTGGCACAAAAGTCTGAATAAAAGACTCAGTTGTATAGGACAAATGTCGAAGGTTGAAAGTAGAGAAAGAAAATATATTGACACAAAAGACATCTTCTATGGAAAGGAAATCAAAAGAAGCAATCACAAGATAAAATCATTTAAGGCAAGAATCAGAAGAAACAAGGAATAATTCCTTGAGATTAAAAAAGGAAGTAGAAGAAGTGTTCAAATTGCTTCCAGAAGTGCAAGAAATTGAAGACACCACTCTAGCTAAAAAATGATAAAGTTTGCTTGTATACCAAAATTAAAGAATTGTTACAAACACCTATAACTCCTCCAGAATTCAGAGTAGAACATAGTAAAGTACTAGAAAGAGAAAACAATGCATTTGAAAACATCAAGACTCTCAATTCAGTGTGCACTAATTTGCACAAAAAAAATGCTCAACTATGGATATTTCTAATTGAAAATGAGCAATTATAGGAGGTAAACAACAAGCTATCAATTACGCAAGAAAATGAGTAAAGGATTTGCAAAATCTTGGTTAATCTATTAGGCATTTAGAAAAGGAATAAAATGTCATAATTTAAATATAGCAGGAAGAAATAAAAAAATTTAGAGATGAACACAAGAGTTTAATGGAAAGGATTGGACCCTTATTGGAAAAATCTTACAACATAACATAATATATGGCACATATACATCAAGAATCCAAAAGATAAATTGACTACATCATAAGCACTTTCGAGTCTGTTTCTAACCAAGTCAAAGAAACACTTGTAGCTAGAGAAAAGTAGCTGAAAGAAGAAGTTGCTATTGCAAAGAAAAGGCTATAAAATACTATAACTTCAATCCAATCAAATTATCAAGATGGATACAAGGAAATGAGAACAAATCCATGGGAAGATAGAAAATAAGGGAGTTCCTTTACCATTAATTTGATGTCAAAGGGGGAGATAAAGAGAGATCAAAATGACAAGGGGAGTATGTATATTCTAAGGGGGAGTCTATGTTTGTTGACATCAATGACAAAGTGAGAGATTATTGAATAATGTATTGACATTGATGTCAAACATGTATTGTCACATTCCATAATGAAAATAGATGATAAGTGTTTCACTAATACAGTCTCATGTATGTCTGATTTATACGCAAATAGTAAAATAAATGTGCGTGTATGTGACAATATGCAAATATAAACATTGTATATGTCAATGTGTGTGTATGTGACAATATGTAAATGACATAAATGTATATGTAAATGTGTGTGTGTGTGTGTCAATATGCAAACAACAACAAACATATCACCATGACAATGGTTGCAAGTGCACATAAAATAATACATAAAGAAGAGCATTGAAAATGAGAAATATACGCAAATAGCATCTGTGATACTTATGAATAAAGAACATGAAACCTAAATTGTGTGTAACAATCCCCCAAAAAAAATGGTATGTGATACAAATACTTGTAAATATCGGTTTGGAACCTCTATGCAAAATTCCCACAAGGACAATGGCATATGTATGCTATACACCAGAAAAAGATGAATTGTGATAAGTGGGCCGACACACTCTACCTTAACTTAGGGAAAATGGAAATAAGTGCTGCATTATACAAGGATAAGGAACTTCACCAAGTGGACATATCTCTTGAGTGAAAAAGAAAATAATTAGGAAAGAGATGGACAAGGCACATGTTAACACCTGTATTTAACAAAGGGAGAAATAATACCATGGTGGAGATAAGGTAATGTTGTTTAAATACTTTGGTTAAAGGATATAGTGTAAGGGTGGAATGATAGTCAAAATATCGATCAAGTTGCCAAAGAGCCTAGGCCACGATGGAGGAAGGAAGAAAATCAATGGCTAGTATTCCCCCCGCCCTTCGAAACATGCAAGGAAGATAAGACAGGGTCGGGCATTTAACCAAGCGTACAGATCAAAGGTTATAAAGTTGTCCTGGGCAGATCCACGGTTCACATCAAATCTGCCTTGTGAAGGCACGAGTTGGTTAAGAAAATGGAGTCTGGCGGAATCGTGTATCCTTCTCTCAATCCGACGGCAGAGAGGCGAGGTCGGATCATATTGAGAGATGAAATTGATTTCGGAAACGGAACCTGCACGGCGGATAAGCCCAAAAGGCCCAGCGGAATTTGTTATCCGATGATAGATCTGGATCAAAATCAAAGCGGGATAGATCAACAGTTATTATAAGTTCCAGGGAGTGAAACTGCACGGGAGATAAGTCCCAGACTCCCAGCGGAATTGGGTAGATGTCAACAAATCCGACGGCTGATGGAGGCCGGGCGATCACATCAACGGCTGAAAAGGATTCCGGAGGATGGACTTGCACGCTGGATAATTCCAAAGTGCCCAGCAGAATTGGGTACGTGGCATAGGATCCGATGGCGCATGGTTAAAGGCATATCACATCAACGGATGGGAATGATTCCGGAGCCCGAAGTTGCACGATGGTTAGTTTCCGAAGTGCCCAGCGGAATCGAGTACGTGGCATCTGATCCAACGGTGAAGGATTCAAGGTACGTCGCATCAACAGTTGGGAACGATTCGGCGACGTGAAACTGCACGAAGGTTAAGGTTGGAAAGCTCAGCGAATGGAATATCTCCACCTCGATCTAACGGCGGAGCTACGAAAAGCTATTGCATCGACGGTGGGAGATGTTTTCGGGGTGGAGACTTGCACGGGGTTTACCACCAAGACTCTCGGCGGAAAGAGATACATGGCATGTGATCCGAGGTCTAGAAATTTGCAAAGAATCAGATCAACGGTTTGAAATGAACCCGAAGAATGAAGGTGCGCGGCCGATAGGAACAGATGGTGGTTGCGGAAATAAATGGTCATCCACGTGGCGAACTGTGATAGGCTCCAGAGATAAAAGCGTCCTATAAAATCAATGTTGACCCATATCATTGTTATTTTATTCATTGGGAACAGGTGAAAAGGACTGGCCTGTCTGGTGGCTTCCATTTGTCAGTTTCCAGCTTCCATTCATCAAGTGCGGACACGCTCTGGGCACATGCCTCTACAGTAAACTAGGTAAAGCTTGAACCCAGTAATTATGTAATTCCTCCCTTCAAATTACCTTTGTAAATACAATAATGGACCAGGGAAAAGAAAGTCATGTGTCTGGTCAAGTCTACCAGGTCGCAGATGACAGAGAAGAGTTCTTGGTAGACAGGGATAGGAGTGTGTGCAACCCCTTCCTCTCTGTAGGGAGTGTGTCTGTCAGCAAAGAGAGATTATGGTATTACCATTCACGAGGGAATGATGTGTTGAACTTGTGCAAATCTTTCCTATACTACTTCGCCATTGAGCAAACCCTCCATTTCCCAGAGTTCGCGGAGTGGTGCGCTATAAATTATTCCCCGTCTCAGAGGATTATTTTCAGTCGGTCTACGTCCAAAATACTGTGTAGAGTCGATGCTGCGGTCATCCGAGAAAACCTTAGTCTACCTGAAAATTACCCAGATAGTCGTGAAGTAGTAAATGAGTCAATCCTGGTTGAATTGTACAAGAAGTGTGAAGCCAAAACCCACTGTAAATTCTTGTCGAGCGTTTTAAAGGATGGTCAGTCTTTAGATGGTATATTCATGCCCTACCCTGTACATATTTTCAAAAGTGAAGTTCAATTGGTCATTTCTTTAGTGTTTCAAGTACTAGGTTTGGATGAGGATTGTCGTGTGGGCGAGGTCATTCTTAGATTTTTGTTGAGAATAAGTTCCTCTGTTTCTGAGTCCCAGTCAACCCCATTTTTTAGTCTAGATGAATACCTGGCTGAAGCAATCCATCTTCAGCTAAGCGAGTTCCCAAAAGTCCGGTTTTTTAGGTTCCAGACTTACTTGCTTAATATGCTACTATGTTCAAATATCTCTGAGTTAAAGTTTCTGAGCACTTTGTGCTCTTCTGATTTACCTAAACAAATCAGCATGTTCGAATTTGCAAATTCTATCATGTCTGAGATGTACAAAATGCTGTTTGATGAAGAATTGCCCCGTGTCCTGGACGAAATGAGAAGCTTAATGCAGTCTTCACCAGAAGATCGGGTTGGAGATTGGTTTTTGTACAAATATTATACTGTGTTGAGAATTTATGGGTTCACTGGTTAGCCTTATAGGCTACCCTCCTTTTTAACCCCGAGGATCTTCGCATTGGAATTCATGAGACAGAGATTGTTGTCTGAGGAGGAACATTTTTGTGCTTTCAAGAAGTCTTCGAACATAAAGTTTCCATTTAAGGTTGGCACCTTCATTTTTAAAAGCAAGAGTGCCTTGGTTTTTATAGAAAATTTGCTGGAAAATATGGATTTCATAAAAGAGTCAAATGTGAATTACGACCCCCACCATGTGATCTCATTGAGAAAACAAGCCAACAAGAATAAACCATTTGAACATCAAGCTGTTGAGGGGTTAGCTGAAATGGCTAATTTGCCGCAGTCTACTGACGAGTCCAAGGCTGATGCAGAGACACATCCTGCACCTTGCACAGCAATCCAAATCATAGAAGGTGTTAGTATTGCGGTTAAGAGGAGTTTGTCCGATGCCGAGAGTATGGAAGTGGACGAAGAGGCATCCCATAAAAAGGCAAAGCTACTCGAAGGAGGTGAGATTGTAGATGAAGAAGTGTCTGATGTTTTCAAAAAAGTTTCCTCAGTCCCCATGAATACCGTGCAATTCAATCAATTCTCTTTTAAAGATTTAGAAGGTGATGTAGACAGTCCAGAATCCAACCCCTTATTTAAGTCGAAAGAAGAGCTCAAAGCGAGCTACATGGAAAAGAGGAAGCAATCCCTAGAGGAAATGAGAAATCTGCTCCTGAGGGTGAGAAACTTGTACAGCTCAAAAACATCTCTAGTTTCTGCTGAGATGCTAAGAAAAATACTTTTTAAATGGCTATATTAAATGACAAGAAGATGTCCAAAATGGAGATTCGGTTAGACAGAATCAGCACTCCGGACAAGATTCAACTGCACAAACGGACCAGCAACATCATCTACTCCGACTTACTGCAAGCCATGGTAAAGATAAATAAATTGCAGATATTGATAGACAAACTAGAAGTTCAGTTGAAGCATGAGAAAGTCGAGAATAAAGCAAATGTCATCCAGATCAGAAAATTGCAAACAGACATTGCTAGTTCTGACAGCACCCAGGCGGTCAAAGGGTGCTAGAGGAGAAGGATAATGCACTCCAGGTCCTGAAGAAGAAGCTAAAAATCCCAGGCGCTGAACATGTCCAGTCTTCTGATTCGCTAGCCCTCCAGGAAGAGAAAGATAAAATCCATCAAGAGATGATGGAATACAAAGGAAGAGCTGGAGAGTTACAGGAGGAAAAGGACAGATGGGAGGCTGAAAGGGAGGAGCTGCTATCCCAAATCTCTGTGATGAAAAGGGACCAAAAAGACGAGAAGGAAATCATGGAAGAGCTAATGAGTCAAACCCCCATTGATGAGGATCTGTCCATTGTAAACATAGACAAGCCATTGGATAATTTTTCTGCTGATGATCTGTTGGTACCCATGTCCCAGGTGAGTTTAAAGGATGAGGTAATCAAAGAGTTGAAAAACGAGAATGAAAAAGTAAAGGCCAAATTAACCAAAATAAGTGAAAGCAAAAAACAGATCTTGCAGGACAGGAATCAATTATAGAAAAAGCTCGATGAGCTAAAAGAAAAATGCATTGGGAAAGGCCGTCTTCAGGGGGGAAAACATATTATTTGGGATACCCTAACTATAGAGATTACCAAGTTTCAGCACTACCTGAATTTTATTGATGATTTGAGTATACTGACAGATTTGGCTCAACAAAGACTGAAACTGGTAAATGAACACATGGCAAAAAGACCCCTCACTACAGCTCAGAACACATTAAATTTTTTGAATTCACTGACATACCAGAAGTTGCACGACATGGGCATAAAGGATAGAATCTCAATAGTGCTGTGGGAGAAGAAGATCATCCACAAACACCATTTAATGAAGAATGTCCAAGACAAGTCAGAAGAATTACTTGTGCAGGTCAATAAGTTCAAACAAGAGTTTAAAGAGTTGTTCGAAGATGGATTTCCGTCCTTCTGGGATGAAGAAGGTCGGATGCTCCCACCAAAACATTATCATCACCTGCTTGTCCGGGCTCGCATGGACCACTCAAAATTTAATAACTTGGAGAAGAGCCTGACAGGACAAACCATTGTGGACATGTTAACGGAAGACTTTGAAATCCTGTAGAAGTTCGCAATCATCAGAGCCAGATCGCCCAAGAAATATTATGAAGCATATATGGAGCTCGAGGTAGCAATTTGGGAGATGATGGAGTGTGAAACCTCAAGTTCGGAGCAGTGGAAAGTTGTAGAGCGGTTTGGGAAAACAATGTATATTATTCCCCCCTAGGAACAGGTGTCAAGTACTGAAGAGCTGATGGGGCAAAGACATGGAGCTGATGGGGCAAAGACGTGGAGCTGATGGGGCAAAGATGTGGAGCTGTTGGGGCAAAGATGTGGAGCTGTTGGGGCAAAGACGTGGAACTATTGGGCAAAATTTTGTTATCCAGTTGATTTGTACTTTGTGATATTTTAGGAATGGAGTTGTAACAACTTCCTAGTGGTGTAGGAATTCAATTACAAACTCTAATTTACGTCGATCATTCTGTTATTGATCTGTTGGGGGAAGACTTATTGTTTTATCTATAAATTTGTATCTTTTTATGAGATGGGGGTTGGAACCCATCGAATGAAGTGATTTGTGGAGAAAATATATGTTTTGTTTAGAATACCAAAAATGAATGCATGAGAGTTTTGTCAGAGATTCATGTATCATTGATATTGCAGTCTGTATTTTCTTTCTTCATGTGATTGTCTTTCCCTTGTGTAACACTCCATTCTGTTTCTTCTTCATATCTGGAACATAGTGTTTGATGATTAGAATTCATATCCTTATGCTCTATTCATCGTTTTAGGTATTATATGATTTTTTCTACTAAAATTGATATGGAATTTGTCTTAGACGCTCTGTATTGATGGGATGTTCCCTCGTCTTTTCTGTTTCACCTTGATAAATGGAATGACTGTAATGATGTGATTACCTTGCCTTTGATAAATCTTGTGTATACATCTTTGTGATCTTTTATATGTATATGACTCCATGCCCAATGGATATGTGATTGTTTCAGCCAAACAAATAAATCTTTAAATATTGTTTATCATCTGGTCTTGTAAAGTTCGTATTGAGAGATCCCTCTCTGGAAGAGAATACCAATTTCTTCCTAAAGTGGTTTTGCTGTTACCTCGGGGTGTACCTTTTACAACCTGGGTACATTCTAAGTGCTAACAACATAGACATATAATTAGATACTCAGATGCAAATATCCAGATGTTGATTTATAAATGAAGATCATAAAGTGATAGCAATTTCACATTGTGAAAACATTCACAAGGATAAGGTATTTGTGTATTGGAAATTATCTGTTCAAACATAGATACTCAGATGCAGATCGAATAAGTTACATCAGTTTCCGATTGTGAATATATTCTCAAGGATAATGTATTTTTGTATTTGCTGTAACTTTTCAATACAATCTTGTTTCATATCAGGGAGTTCAGACGGGGAAATGAGCAGGGGGTTGTAGCCTCCCTCTAGTGGGTGTTGGAGACTATAATCAGGGTGTTGTATCATCCTTTCTATTGGTGCAAATAAAACCCAGGGTGTTGGAGCATCCTTCCAGTTACAGCTAGTAAATAGAATTGGGGTGTTGTAGCATCCTTTATATTGGAGCAGATCAAACCCAACAACTCGGTGCCTCCTTCTAGTCAACGCTAGAGAAAAAATTGAAAGTTGGTTCTTACACAACCGAAGAGCTCAGTTATCCATAGGTTAGAGATTGATTGTCACAATTCATAGTTTGCGTAGTCAAACAAATATTTTTTTAGGTCGGTTCCTGAAGTTCTTGAGTCAGTTCTCACATAGATAGAAGTTGTTGCAAGTCGATGCCAACAACCCGTAGATTGTACTTAGGGATCAAGTCAACACCTAAAATGAATGGGTTCTCATGTTTGGAAATTGTAATCTACCACTGATGTAATAATACAAATATATTTATAGATATACAATTATTCTACAATATTTGTGCAGTATTGTGTTTTTTATTATTGCTGTTGAAAAGTTTTTAATTGGTGAAAATGATGACAAAGATAAATAATATACATATCCACGCTATTAATGGTTCACATTTGTCTCAATAATAAGATTAATACAATAATGGGAAGGTGATAAGAAGTAGTGATACAATCCATCTAGGACAAAAATAGACAGACTCGAGAAGCATAGGCCATTTTTTCTGGAATTGTTGAAACTGTTGAAAACATTCAAATTTAGGTGACAAATTTGAGGAGGATGGTAAAATATTTTGATCTAATATCACATTTATTTGTTAATATGTAATTGACAAACAATTTTCTAGGAAATATTTGCATGTCACTTACCTTTATTTTTTTTAAATTGTTTTTTAAAAAAGTATGAATTAAACTATTTAAATGAAGATATCTCTCATAAATTCCATATCATGTTGATCTACATAATCTAGGATATAATGTTGTATCCATTAAATAAGTGTATCGAGGGAAACGATATACCGATATTTTTACTTTTTCATTAAGTGGATATTAGTAAAAAATATAAGGAAAGAAGGATCAACCGATCTTTTCCTTTGTCATTAAAGTAATTAATAGGAAACAAGGAAATAAAGGAAGGATCCGCCAACACTTCCCAATAAAACCCTATATGGTTTCCTTCGTTAATAAGTATACATTGTCTCCAACCATTATTTTATATACACATAGAGGTCCTCCTCCAATGTTATATCATCTAGGAAGCCATATATGTTTAGGAGCGTTAGAAGATCGTTCATTGATTGTAAATTTTACGTCGTAGTGTCAGAGAATAGTGAGGTGTAATTGGGGAAAGGACTAAGCATTCATTCATTTGTCATTAAGCGGATATCAAGAGAAAATATAAGGAAATAAGGATCGACTGATCTTTTCCTTTGTCATTAAAGTGATAATCCATAAACCAAAAAATAAAAAAAGGATTAGCCGACACTCCCTAAGGAAAACATATATTGTTTCCTTTCTCATTAATTATACGTTGTATCCAACTACGCTTATGTTTACACGGGGTTTTCATCCTCCATTGTTGTATCATACAAGAAACAATATATGTTTTAGGAGTGTAGGATAATTCTTCTTTCACCGTATGGTTGGCGTGGTATGTAAAGTAGCAGTGTAAGTTGTATCAAGGAAAAGGATTGACCACTCTCTATCTCTGTGATTGAGTGGATATCAAGATAGCATAAAAGGAAATAAGGATCGGTCGATCTTTTCCTTTGTCATTAAGTGACCAACAGGAAACCAAGATACAAAAGAATGATCAACCGACACTCACCAAGGAAAACATATATGGTGTACTTTGTCATTAAATATATGTAGTCTCCAACCATGCTTTTGTATTCACCAAGCCGTCATCTAATGTTTTATCATCAATGAAACTAGATATGTTTCAAAAGTGTCATTCGATTCTTCTTTTTTTGTATGCTTGACATGGAAGTGTCATACAACAACTGGCTTACATATTATTCTCCTGGAGAAAGTCAACGAAGTGGGCTAGAGAAAACATCTAACATGATGGTGTGGATGATTCTTTTCATAGTTTTGGATCTTTTGTAGCTTTGTTATTATGATGGATCCAAAAATATTTCGATTCCAAGAGAAGATCGATCGATCGATTGTTATTTTTTTATCCTGTATATGGTCTTTGCATGTATAGTACTATACTGCATACACCTAAACATGCTCCTCCAATCTTAATTTTTCCTAAAAATGTGAAATGTTTTGAAACTCTCATCCGATCTTTCCTTGATTAAATTATTTTTGTAGATGGTCATACAACATGTTTACGATAGTCCACATATAATTTAGTTGAAGTTTTTTTTTTACTTGATTAAATTGGTTTTATTAAATTTTATTTTTATATAAGTATGCATGAAATTGTTTACATGTTGACATTTTTATAAAATCCCTTTCAGTTTGGTAGTATATATATAATATTTAATTTGTGTGTTAAAAATGTGTTCATTAACCATACTGATTTTTATGGTTTTTACATGCATATAAATGTTTATTTGATAAACACTTGATAATATTATATTTAAATGGAGTATTGTTACATGTTATTCATAAGAATACATTATCAAAGAAGCTAGAGTATAGAAACGCACACATCATTGCAAGAAAAAAGGTTTGTTTTATACGTCCAAGGTTAAAGGATTTTCTTAAACAAAGTCTTAGTATTTTTTAGGTTGTTCTATGGACACCTACACAAGATCAATGTGATTCCAAACCACAGAATGGCCATGCTGGATATGGAAATACAAATGTGTATCTTAAAACTCTAAATAATGTCTAGAAGATGTTAGACTCTTCTCATGGTGCTAGTAACATAGTGATTGTGGATGATTTGGAAGAAAAACATGTTTTTCATGATGAAGGGAACTATGTAATTTTAAAGAGATATAATTTTGATGAGGAGAATGACACATACTTGTTACATCGATTGTGGCCTTTTTTTCTACACCCTTAACAGTGTTAACAATGTAAGATATATTGTGACAAATGTGAAATTAGTTTGTTGAATAATGTGTTTTGATTCTTTATATTCATAGTCTTCTCTATGTGTGGCATTGTTATATAGTTGTGTTTTACTCTTTGAAGGGCCTATTTAGTGATTTTTTAGGAACATTTAAAGTTCTGAATAGTATGTTGCTAAATCATATTAAAGATTGAATTTGTTATCTAGTTGTGTTTTATTATTTGTTGAAGGGTCTATCTAGTGATTTGTTAGGAACATTTAAAGTTCTGAATAGTATGTTGCTTAATCAAATTGAAGATTTATATATTAGGGTTTCTTAAATTACAAAAATTAGATTCTAAAAATGCTAGTCTTGGTTTTGGAAAGTGCAAAACGAGTCAATATTGGTTTCAAAAACAGCAAAAATAAGTTCTGAAATTGTCAATATTGGGAGAAAAAAGTGCAAAATGCGGTTCAAAAAGTGTCAATTTTGATCCCGAAAATGCAGTTTTCAAACCAGTTATTACACTTTTTGAGCTCTAAAATCACTTTATTTTGAGTATAGAAAGGGAGTTTTACCTGTTTTCATAGGAGCTTGGACAAGTAATAATAATAATAATAATAATATATTTTTAAGGTCACTACCAAGAGAGACACCAATTGGTGTACGAGACCCCCCTGTTTGTGGGACAAGGGAACCCCTTCTGCATAATGATTTTGTTGGAAAATTTGGGTTATAGTTATCATTGATGTCAAAGGTGTTCACGAATGACAAAGGAAAAAACAGTGGATATGATGGTAGGACAAATTCAATGAAAGCCTAAGGTAGTAATGAGATGGCATGGCATAGTTAAGGATGTGGCATGACACATAACATGACATGGAATATGATGGTGTCCTCATGATGATGTACTCAGTGAAATACTAAGGTAGTGATGACATGGCACAATGATGAGACGACATAGTTATCTACATGAGATCCGATGAATAAGGATTAATTTTTGTATAATCCGCAAAGATAGAATGCATATCTATATTAGTTATAGAATGGACGGGTAGGGAGCAACCCCCACTAGATATGATGGTGAAGATCAAGTTTACATAAGTTAGGAAGAAAATCCAAAGTTCCACAAAAGATCAATATAGATGGCTAGGGGTAAATCCACAAGGAAATCAACGGTCCAAGAAAATGCGGAAACAAAGTTGCAGAAGGAAATTGCAGAATTTCAAAATAGGAAATTGTGATTCTGTACCCTACAATCTGTAATGCAGAAACAAAGTTGCGGAAGAAAATTGCGAAAGTCCAAAATAGGAAAGTGTGATTCCGCATCCCATATCCTGCAATCCGTAATGTGGAAACAAAGTTGCAGAAGAAAATTGTGGAAGTCCGAAATAGGAAAGTGTGATTATGCGTCCCACATCTCGCATCCTGCAATCTGGAGAGATTAGATGACTAAAGTTAGTTCCGCTAAAACATATCAACGATGTGAAAGAAGAATTGTGGAAAGGAGCTTGCGAAAAGGATCTTGGGGAAAGAAGCTTGCGAAAATCTATTTGCAGAAAGGACAAAGAGGATAGTCGACATCCTACATCCCGCATCCCCTAATCTGGAGATCGACGGTTAGGAAAACACCCTACGAAGATCAACAATGGGGAATAGTTGATGAGGGAATCTTGGTGCGGAAAGGCGATTTTGAGGTAGAAATCGACGGTTAGATTGACAGTCCAGATTGAATTAAAGATAGGATCAAATACTCTGATTGGATCAGGAAGTTGATCATGCAAAAAGAAGTTTAGCAGTGTGGAAGCACCTGCAAATGTTGGAAAGAGGTGCAGAAATGGTTTCCAAGCTGCATAAATGATTTCTGAGGTGCAGGATCAATGGAAGGATGTTAAAGGATGTTCTAGAAGGTGTGATCTTCAGAACTGAAAGGGTGCAACAGTGAAAGGTGTGTTTGTTCAGTTTAAAGAGACACAACTATTGAAAGAAGCTTCAATGTTGAAAAGTATTTAAGTAGCAGCCTGAGTAAGAAGGGAGATGTCTCTGCAGTTGAAATTGCGTTATCAGAATCAGAGACCAGTGGGTGTGACAAAATTCAATGGGATAGAAATAGTGAGAAACATATTAGGGTGGCAAGCTAACGCTAAGGGTAGAAAATAGGCCCACAGGGGGTTGTTTCCTCCTTTCAGTTGTAGCTAATAAACCGGGGGGTTGTATCCTCCTTCCAATTGGAATTGGTAAATAGGGTGTTGTAGCATCCTTTTAGTTGTAGCTGATAAACCGGGGGGTCATATCCTCCTTCCAATTAGCATTGCTAAATAGGTTTTTTTACCATCCTTTCAGTTGTAGCGGATAAACCAGGGGGTTGTAGCCTCCTTCCAACTTCCATTGGTAAATGGGTGTTGTAGCATCCTTTCAGTCGTAGGTGATAAACCAGGGTGTCGTAGCCTCCTTCCAATTAGCATTGGTAAATAGGGTATAGTATCATCCTTTTAGTCATAGCTGATAAACCAGGGGGGCGTATCCTCCTTCCAATTGGTATTGGTAAACATAGTGTAATACCATCCTTGTATGTAGTAGCAGGAAAACTATTTGTAAAACAAAATTTTGCAGTAATAGGACGTATTGGTGGTTTACCCTATTGGGCTTCCACGCTGAATTTGTGTTTTGTGTTTTTGTGTTTTTGTGTTGTTATGTGTTTTTAATGATATATTTATAAAGTGGTTAAAATAGTAAAAGGATAACAATGTTGATCCACCCCCCCCCCTCTCAATATTGACTAATAAACCAACAATTGGTATAAGAGCAGGTTCCTTCAGCACAACTTAACCACTGGAAGGTAGATCCTCTATGAAAACCACTATCAATCAACAAGAAGGCATGTAAACTAACATACCTCCACTATTTATAGGAGAATACTGTCCATATTGGAGTTTCAGAATGAGATTCCATTTGATGTCCCTTGGATGGAAGGTTTGGGTTGCAACTGAAAAGGAAGTTCTCGTGGGAAGCCAGTACCCTATAGACACAGTTGAACTAGATGAATATGAAGGAAATTCCAAAGCCCTCAATGCAATATTGAGTGGATTAACAAACAATGTGTTTACCAAGGTTATGCAATGCACATATTCCAAACAATCATGGGATAAATTGAAGATTATCTATGAAGGAGCATCTAAGGTCAAAGAATCCAAAATGCAGACATATAAAGGTCAACTTGAAATCCTCAAAATGAGAGAAGAAGAGAATATTGGGGAATACCTTCTTTGTGTAGATGAGGTGGTTAATACTATTATAGGTCTTGGAGGAAAATTGAAAGAAAAAGAAGTGGTAAGCAAGATCCTAAGAACATTACCAATGAGATATGATTCAAAGGTTTTCACCCTAGAGGAATGGGATGACCTTAAAAAGGTAACATTAGATGAGTTGCATGGAATTCTCATTGCTTATGAGATGAGAACTGGAAAGGATAAAAACTCGAATAAAGAAGTGTCGTTTAAAGTCACTTCCAAAAATCAATCAGAAAATCTAGATGATGAGGAAGCCCTCTTTGTAAGTAGACTTAATAAAGGTACTGGGAAATACAAAGGTAAACTACCTTTGAAATGTTTTAATTGTGGAAGCATTGGATATTTTTCCCATAAGTGTCCCTAACCAAAACAAGAGGTGAGTGACCATGAAGAATCATGTTGTCATAAGGGTAGGAAAAAGTATAAAGAGAAAAAGAAGAACTTCTATTCCAAGGAAGAAAGTGAAGATGAGAAAATGAGTGAAGATAATGAAATCTCATTTTTAGGAACAACAAACTCAGATGAGGAATTAGAAGTGGACATAGAAGCTGAATACATGGACGTTGTAGATGAAATTGAAAGATGTAGGAAAATAAACAAAGTTTTGAAAGAGAAACTGTTTAAATACCAAGAAGAGACAAATCAGATTATTACTGATTTCAAAAACCAACTTCAAGAGGCCAAGAAGAGAGAGAAAGACCTAGTATTTCTTCCCAGGAAGAGAACTCAAGATTCTGAAAAACTTGAGAAAGAAATTGCTCGACTTAGAGAAGGATTTGATGAAAAATTTCATTTAATCAAAGTTTGAGAACAACTCAAGGATTCTAGATGACATTCTGAGTAGCCAAAGACCATCAAGTGATAGGTCTAGTTTGGGATTCATTAAAGAGAAGAATCCAAAGAGTTTCCCATTCACTAATCAGAGAGGAAGTACAAAGAGCTATGATAAAGTACTGAAGAGTCCTGTTAGAAAGGAAAAGTGCAAAGAACATGTTTTATCCTTTCATGACAAAGGCATAACTCATGAGGAGCCCAAGAGACAAGTAATAAATAGAAATCAGAAAATATTTCTTGGTCATTCTTATTCCTGTAATAACTTTGGTCATAAAGCCCTAAAATGAAAGGCTTATGAAAACATTCATTAGTACAAGAAGGATGTAATTAAAAAGATGAAGGTAATGAATCATAACCAGTTTGGAATTCTCCAAAGGTTTGATATAGAGTGTTACAAATGTAATAAATTTGGACACTTGTCTAGAAATTGTAAACTAAAATTTGATGCTCCGGTAGAAGTTCAGAGATAGTGGAACAAAATGGAAGTTAGGAAATACAGAGACCAAGAAAAATTTCATGGTTATTGTCATTGTTGTCATAAGTTTGGTCACAAGGTAGTTGACTGCAGATTCAAAGGAGAAAATCAAAGGATGAAAAGGAAACAGGACACCAACGCAGAGCATGATGAAGGAAAAGCGAATAGTACACTTCCTGAAAAGGTGTGGATGAAAGAATTAGAAGCCTCGGAGGAAACACAACTTTCAGTAATTAATTTAGTCTCAGTAGTTGATGTTGAGAATAATGAGGTCATAGATAAAAGTGACATTCATCATGAGGGAAATATACTTAGTGATATAGAAGAATATCCCAATGTACGTAAGGATGAAAGAGATGATGAAGGAGACAGAGACTGTGGGATTTACTTCTAAAAATTCTCTCATTTTGTAAAAAACAAGACAAAGCCAAAAAATTGAGGGCATGGACGGTCATATTAAAGGCATAGGAAATGTTGCATGATCTCAGGGGGAGACTGATATCTTTAAATTAAGGATTTTAAAGATGATAAGGAAAAAAATTGTTTCTTATTAAAAGTCAGTGTGAAAAGAAGAGAAAAAGAGGGATAGCGTAGATCAAATTACGTGGGTAATCAACCTTGGTTATGGTTTCAAAATTGTGTTAGCTACCACCATTGGTTTTAGAGGAAGTATTTACTCAGGGGGAGTTAAAGTTAGAAAATTCCAATTGGTATCCAAAAAAAAAACTCAATTGGTGTCTAATGTTGAAGTATATTGAAAGCTATCTTCTTCAAAGATGATAGGTGATCAAGGTCAGTGTATGGATGACATAAGAGAATGTATGAAGTAACATGAGAACAACAAGATGTGAGAGTCATGAATACCTTGATGTCTGCAATCAAATAGAAGATAAAGATGATTATGTTCACTTAGTATTTGAAGTCATGACACATAAATTGTTGACAGTATAAGAAAAATAAAGTCTAAAAATAAAAATTTAGTCTATCGATAAGGTAGAAGAATGAGTTCAGCATTGACAAAGGAAAGAGGTTGAGGTTATGAGTCTTTGTGTCTGAGATAGTGAGATTGTAGAAACTATGTAATAAACTGAAGTAATATCTGTGTTGAGGATTTGAAGTTATGGGTCTCTGGACAATTGATAATATAGATCTAAAATCCAAAAGAATCCAGCAGAATATGCTAGGTCTTTATATGAAGATCTAAATGCATAGGCTTAAGGAATTCTGGTAAAAGTGGAATCCAGTTAACTTATAGGTAGAATAGGCCATTAGATATGGCAGTAGGAATAGAGTTTTTAAAAAAATGTATCCTAGACACAAAATGGAAGAGTGAAAAAAAATGCTGAATGTAAACTCTGTCACAAAAATGTTGGCAAAAAGAAAGGAAGTACATTGACCAGGGGAGTCCATGAATTTATCAGTGAATATATCATCCAAGAACCTGTTGAAAGAAAGGAAGTGTTAAGATAAATGATAATACATTGATTAAATAATGCATTTCAGTTAAAAAAGGGGAGATATGATGATAGGGGGAGTTGTTAGAAAGTACAAAAATAGGAAATCCTATATCAAAATAAGTACAACATTAGCATAAAAGGTTATCCTTTGTCATTTTTGTCAAAGGGGGAGAATGTTTATAGGTTGATATCAATGCCAAAGGGGGGTATTGTTGGAAAATTTGGGTTATAGTTGTCATTGATGTCAAAGGTGTTCATGAATGACAAAGGAATAACCATTGGATATGATGGTTGGACAAACCTAGTGAAAGACTAAGGTAGTAATGAGATTGCATGGCATAGTTAAGGATGTGGCATGACACATATCATGCCATGGAATATGATGGTGTCCTCATGATGATGTACTCAGTGAAAGACTAAGGTAGTGATGGCATGGCATGATGATGAGGCGACATAGTTATCTGCATGAGATCTGATGAATGAGGATCGGTTTTTGTATAATCCGCAAAAACATAATGCATATCCACATTAGTTCTAGAATGGATGGTCAAGGAGAGACCCACACTAGATCTAATGGTGAAGATCAAGTTTACATAAGTTAGGCGGAAAAGACAAAGTTTCGCAAAAGATCAAGAAAGAAGGTCAAGGTTAAATCTGCAAGGAAATGAGCAATCCAGGAAAATGCGGAAACAAAGTTGCGGAAGGAAATTGTGGAAGTCTAAAATAGGAAAGTGTGATTTTGCATCCCGCATCCCGTAATCCACAATGTGGAAACAAAGTTACAGAAGAAAATTGCTGAAGTCCAAAATAGGAAAGTGTGATTCTACATCCCACATCTTGTAATCCGCAATGTGGAAACAAAGTTGCAGAATTCCAAAATAGGAAAGTGTGATTTTGCAACCCACATCCCACAATCTGGAGAGATTGAACGACTAAAGTTAGTTTCGCTAAAACATATCAATGGTGCAGAAGAAGAATTGAGGGAAGGAGATTGCGGAAAGGATCTTGAGAAAAGAAGCTTGTGGAAAGAAGCTTGCAAAAATAAGCTTGCGGAAAGGAGTTTCTAGACAGGAAAAAGCGAACAGTCGACATCCCACATCCCGCAATATGGAGATCGACGGTCAAGAAAATTCCCCATGAAGATCAACGGTGGGGAATCATTTATGAGGAAATCTTGGTGCGAAAAGGATAATTTTAGGCGGAAATAGATGGTTAGATCGACGGTCCATATTGGGTTAGAGATAGGATCAAGAACTTGATCCCATGAAAAGAAGTTTGGCAGTGTAGAAGCATTTACAAATGTTGGAAAGAGGTGTGGAAATGGTTTCCAAGCTACAGAAATGGTTTCTGAGGTGCAAGATCAATGGAAGAACATGAAAGGATGTCCTGGAAGGTGTGATCTTTAGATCTAAAAGGGAGCAATAGTGAAAGCTGTGTTAGTTCATTTTGAAGAGACACAACTGTTGAAATAAGTTTAAACACTGAGAAGTATTTAAGAAGCGGCCTAAGTAAGAAGGAATATGTCTCTATAGTTCAAATTACATGATCAAAATCAGATACCAGTGGTTGTGATAGAATTTAGTGGGAGAGAAATCATGAGAAACATATCAAGGTGGCAGGGTAGTGCTAGGGTAGGAAATAGGCCTGCAGGGAGTTGTGTTGATGTATTTGTAACTTCGGAATGTATTCTTCTATGTATCTTATATATTGTAACCCGATGTTTGTTCTGGGATGTTTCTATTATGTGTTTGAGTCATGTGGTCATGCCCTGATGTTACGATCGGGAGGATTAATAATGTAAACAAGTCTTGTCAAGTCATTGTGAAATTCCCCACAGTTTCGGGGCACTAGGGTTATTATACACTCATTAAGGTGTAGGCTCTAGTAAGTAATTATTAAGTTGGGCCGAAATGATTGAGTACACTTCAAGTGAATGGAAGAATATAAATAGAGAGTGAGACTCTCTATTTATTACACACATCATTCACTCACTCAAGTGTGGCGCACTAGTGAAGAAGGAAATACTAGGACTAGATAGAAGAAGAAGACTACTACTGTTTGGGAGATCTCTTACTGTTTTGGTGCTGATTCTATCTCTAAGGAAGTTGCGGGGTTTTCTCCTTTATGGTTTCCCCGAGGAAAAACTGTTTGTGTCTCTTGTCTCTTGTGATGTGCTTATGTTTTATTTCCGTGCTTGTTATTCTCTCAGTGAAAAGATCCTATGATCATAATGCTAGCTTATTTGATGAAAAACTAACATGGAATTAGAGCTAACCTGAGAAGAAGACATTGTGCAGCTACAAAAGCTAGGGATTCTTATGTTTTGGGTCTCTCTCCACAATCTATCAGCAAAATTATGCTAGGATGACTCTCCATTGAAGGGTGCATCTTTCTATCGAAGCGGGATTCGATTCTGAGCATTTTCAGTTTTCGATGTGGAAATTAGGGCTTTCTATAGAAGAGGAATTTTTGAGTGAGACCAACATAGGATTGTTCTCCTCATCAAAACCAAAGTTTAGAGACCTGGATCAAGAAATTTGGTTGGGTGAAACTCCAGAAAAGTCAAACCCTAGTTTGACCCTAAGCTAGAAAAAAACCCTAAATACTAAAACTGATAAGTTTTGGAACAGTCGCTATATTCCAAGGTTAGAAATGTCTTAGAAGTTGACAATTGTAGGGGCCAAATATAAAATCCTGATGAACGATGTATCCAAAAATCAGCCTTAGATTCGCTATATTCTGGGAGATATGATCCCTCCAAGTTAGGGTTCCATCCTCTTCCCGAATTCATCCTTAAACAGGACACCTGGGAAGAATTAGAATATATTGGGATACAGAGTTCCAAATGAAATTCCTGAATATGTTCAAGAAAGGGCACGGAATTTAATTTCAGTAATATGAATATCAGACTCAGAAGATGAACCAGTGACATGTGGAATTCTGTACAACTTCGTTGTTCTGAACGGTCCTGTAAAAGGTCACCTTGGGAAAAGGATCATAAATCCAAAATGGTGAAATAAATTCTGATGAAACCTATGGTTTTGGATTAGGGACATGTGAGTTTACCATAGTGAGGAACTTCATACATAGAGGAGTTTCAATTTTGGAGATATCACAGAAATAGTAACAGGCATTTCTGTAGAAGAAATTGGAAAATTAGGGCTTCCTGTTCCAGGAGCTTCCCTCCACTGTTTTCAGAAAAGGAGTACATTAGACAGCGCCATTTGAATATATCTATCTGTTTATCCAATAATATATGAAATATTCCAAGTTTTGAAAATTAGGGTGTCTGTGGCAAACCCTAGATCAGCCAGCTCCAGAACCAAGATGGACACCTCAAATCGGTAAGATCTAATCCTTTGCTATTTTCATTTGAGGTTCTCATTTCAAAGTGATCTATCACAACAACTTGATGATAATCTTGGTGAAGTTGACAACTTCCAAGCATAGAAGTATTTAGTCTCTCTGAAGAAAATGGATTGGACACCTACACGGGTATAGAGGTTCCAGTTTCAGAGGGAGATGAGAAGAACTTGGTCAAGGCCAAAGAAGACATCATGCTCATGCTACAGAGGATGATGAACCATCCAGAAAGAGATCCAGATATGAAAGTGAAGATTCTTCAAGCGAGGATGAATATGTTCTGATATCAGCTCTCACAGGTAAAATTACTCATGGAAGTGATGATTGGCTTATAGACAGTGGGGCTTCCAAACATATGATGGGATTCAAGGAATCCTTTGTAAGACTGTCAAAACATGAATCACCTCACAAGGTGAAACTAGGAGATGACTACCAATATCCAATAAAAGGTAGTGGGGAATCTTCATACAATCTAGACTCTGGTAAGTCTCTAACAATGAAAGAAGTATTGTTTGTGCCAGGACTGAAGAAGAACCTTGGATCCATTTCAGCATTGGATGCAAAAGGAATGCGGGTGGCATTCATAGATGGTCAAGTCATCATATGGCCAAAAGGAAAGACTATCGATGATATGGTAGTGATTGGAGAACAAGAAGGAGGCTTGTACAAATTGAAGGGCCATCCAGAACAAGCCTTGATCCATGACACAGTAGAGCCAAATGAGATTTGGCATAGAAGGCTTGCACATGTGCATTACAGAGCAATACCTATTGCAAGCAAAGTCGTTGAAGGTCTTCCAGAATTTCAAGCTATTTGAAGGGAAGAACAAAAAATCAGAATATGACCTAAAGAAACCAGTTGAATAATGTGAAAATCCAGAATGCAGAGACCATGCAATCATAAGAGTCTCTCAAATCAAGAACAACTTTAAGCAGTGAAAGAAGAAGTGAAGAATGTGGAAGTGGTGATGGCCACCTTGAATAGCCTCCCAGGATCGTGGGATTCATTCATTCGAGGAATGTGTGCCAGAAGGAAGTGATTAATTTCAGTAAACTCTGGGAAAAGAACTCACAAGAAGAAGAAGCTCAAGAAGAGAAGGTGGGAGCAATTGAAGATCAAGCTCTTACCATCCAAAGAAGATCCATCAAGCAATGAGGAATACGAAGGACTCAACTCTTGAAGCACCTCTTATCCTCCTTGGCATTTGGATAAGAAACGATTCTATCATGAATCAAGAAGATGATGAAGCTGAAGGCTCAAGAAGGAGTACACCCATGAATCAAATAAAGATAAGTATTCAATTGTCATTTCATGATATTGTTTTGTTATGCATTTGTTTATATTCAATTATTGTATCATGCATGATAGGATATTTGCATTAACGACAGTATACTACTAATATGCATGTGATGGGTAAGTAGCTCATGGTACTATACAAATTCTCCATTGCTACTTATCTAGAATGAAACCTCTTTGCTGACATATTGGATTAGTGCACAATCTCAATGTTGTATTGGTAGATATGGAAGGCATCTAGAAAGTTTCAATGAGATATGGATGCATGTTGTATTGGCTAAAGTAGTTGCATGATCATATATTTATGCATAAGTGTTTGCCAGTATAAATATTCCTTATGAAATGTTTCTAACCATACAATTGCATTTGACTTGTAGGAAAGACCGCATACATAATCGCCTATAAGCAAAGAAGAATGAAGACTTGTTCCAAAGAACAAGTGATGACAGTTCAAAGACAAAGAATAAATATGACGAATGCAATGACATCATTGATACAGAACCTTTCAGCCACGAAGAAGTCACCAGTTCAAGAAGAATGATGTCTAGGATGCAGTATCAGTACATGAAGAGAAGTTCGTAGCTCCATCATATAGTAGATGGAAACATCGTGGTATACAAAGAAAGATTCGTAGCATGAAAAGAAGGCATAGACTACAAAGAAACATTTTACAACTATTAGAAGTAAAGTCACATGACATGCATAATCATGTGTGAAAATGAAAGAAGGCCTTGTATGAGTTCAGAATACACCCATGGGATAACACATACATGATGAGCTTGATGAATATCTTAACCTTTGCTACAAGGTTTATAGAGGATGAAAAGCTCATAGATAGGTGCAAGATGAACTTTTGAAGAAGTTCAAGATAGAGGATCTTAGTATCCAATGATCCTAGATGGATACTACTTGTCACTTCACTACAGAATGTTTCAGTGCACAGAGTACAGAAGACAGAGGGAGTACAATGCTTCACTTTAGAGGGAGTGACTACAGAATATCTTGAGGATCGACATGGTATGACAGGAGGGACAGATTACTGATAACTCTAGGATTTACTGCGAGTAAAGTGGATTCCAACCTTTTCTTCAAGGTTGAAGGCAAAAGACCAGTGATGTTCCTGTTATGTGTCGATGCACTATTGTTATAGGTATGGAGGTGTGGCAGAGTGCAAATGGAATATTACTTGGACAAGGGAAGTATGCAGTAGAGATCCTGAAGAGGTTTGGGATGATGGATTGCAGAGCTATGGCCACACCTATGGCATCGAACATGAAGCCATTGAGTGGTGCTTCATTAGAGTCAGTTGATGCTGCGATGTATCGTCAGATGATTGGGTCCTTGATGTACCTGAGACCAGATATTTGCTTTGGTGTTAACACATTGAGACATGTTCACTTGATGGTTGCAAAGCATGCAGGGGTACAGTTAAGTACGATGCGAATCAAAAGATTAACCTGGAGGGTTATGTTCATTCAGATTGGGCAGGCAGTGCCATCGACAAAAAGAGTACGTCAGGATGTTGCTTCAGTATGGGATCAGGTGTGATCTCTTGGTTTAGCAAGAAGCAATCCTGTGTGGCACTGAGTACAGCTGAAGCAGAGTATGTCACAGCTTGTTCAGCTAGTTGTGAGGCAGTATGGCTGCGGGAGCTACTATTTGATATATTTGATCTCCAATTAGATGCTACTTGTATACATTGTGACAACTAGAGTTGCGTGAAGTTGTTAGAGAATCCAGTGTTCCATGACAAGTCGAAGCATATCGAGATCAAGTATCACTATATCAAGAATATGGTGCAGAGAGGAGCAGTGAAGCTCTAGTATATTGCGACAGAGGAATAGATAGCTGATATATTGATGAATCCATTGGCTAGGATGAAGTTCGAGTACTTCAGGGAGAGACTTGGTGTTCTCTAGATCGAGGTTCTCTCCAAGAGAAAGTGATGAGAACCATACCCATTCTGACATGGTGAGAGGATTGGTTCCTTCCATGGTCAGATGTAAGGGCTGATCCATTCTATCATGGTGATAGGGTTGTTCCCTTCCATGTCAGATATGAGTTCTGGCCATTCTGTCGAGTAGAATAGATGTAAGGGCAATCGCCATTCTAGGAATGGAGGCACCTAGTCAGTTACCAGGAACACTCAGTGTAGGACTAAGTAGCCATTCTGATGTGATAGAGGGATGTGTTCCCACTTGATCAGATGTAAGGGCTGAACCATTCTGTTCATGGCTAAATGATTCAGTTCCTTCCATGTCAGATGTGAGTGTTGGCCATTCCGATGAGCAAGTCAAATGTAAGGGCAATTTCCATTCTATAGGAGAATGGAGGCGCCTGGTCAATTACCAGGTAGCTCAGTCAAGGAGGACTGGGGGCCATTCTGATATGACTGTAGGATTGGTTCCTACAAGATCAGATGTGAGTGCAAGCCCTTCCATCACTGTGATAGGATTTTTTCTTATCTAGATGGATGTAAGTGCAAAGCTAGTCTTCGCATCATGTGTTGATCGGACGTAAGTGCTGAGCCAGTCTTCATGTCATGTGTTGATTAGACGTAAGTGTTGTGCCATTATTCGCATCATGTGTTGATCAGATGTAAGTGCAGTGCCATTCTTCGTATCATGTGTTGATCAGATTTAAGTGCAGTATTTATCTTCGCATCATGTGTTGATCAGATAGAGATGATTGAGCCAGTCTTCGCATCATGTGTTGATCAGACATAAGTGCTGGGCCTTTTTGACTAGTAGGTCAGATGTGAGTGTTGGGCGTGCCTTTCTGACGAGTAGGTCAGATGTAAGTGCTAGGCATGAATTTCTGATGAGTAGGTCAGATATAAGTGCAGTATCTATCTTTGCATCATGTTTTTATCAGATAGAGATGATGAGCCATTCTTCGCATCATGTGTTGATCAAATGTAAGTGCTGGAAAAGACCTACATGGAGGCTAGTCCTACAACCAGCATGAAAAAGGGTTGGCTCTGTAGAAATTCCTATGACGAGAAGAATCATGAGATAGCACCAGTGATGATCCAAATCGAGTGATGATCGAGATCCAGTAATGATGATCTAGCAGTGATGATCCAAATCGAGTGATGATCCAGATCCAGTCCAGTGATGATGATCTAGATCGAGAGATGATCCAGATCCAGCGATGATGTTCTATGATGATCCAGATCGAGAGATGATCCAGATACGATAATGAAGATGACTTGAAGAAGACCAGTGCTGAAAATTGTGTTGAAAGAATACCTTCCTAGTTAAGAGGGAGTGTTGATGTATTTGTAACTTCGGAATGTATTATTCTATGTATCTTTTATATTGTAACCCGATGTTTGTTCTGGGATGTTTCTATTATGTATTTGAGTCATGTTGTCATGCCCCGATGTTCCGATCGAGAGAATTAATAATGTAAACAAGTCTTGTCAAGTCATTGTGAAAGTCCCCATATTTTCGGGGCACTAGGGTTATTATACACTCGTTAAGGTGTAGGATCTAGTAAGTAACTGTTAAGTTGGGCCGACATGATTGAGTGCACTTCAAGTGAATGGAAGAATATAAATAGAGATTGAGACTCTCTATTTATTACACACATCATTCAATCACTCAAGTGTGGCGCACTAGTGAAGAAGGAAATACTGGGACTAGAAAG
Source organism: Pseudotsuga menziesii (assembly GCA_001517045.1). NCBI lineage: Eukaryota > Viridiplantae > Streptophyta > Pinopsida > Pinales > Pinaceae > Pseudotsuga > Pseudotsuga menziesii. Next base: position 195,660 of record LPNX011066911.1, on the reverse strand, counting down.
AAGAAGAAGACTACTGTTGTTCGGGAGATCTCTTACTGTTTTGGTGCTGATTCTATCTCTAAGGAAGTTGCGGGGTTTTCTCCTTTATGGTTTCCCCGAGGAAAAACTCTTTGTGTCTCTTGTCTCTTGTGATGTGCTTATGTTTTATTGTTGTGCTTATTATTCTCTCAGTGAAAAGATCCTAAGATCATAATGCTAGCTTATTTGATGAAAAACTAACAAGTTGTTTCCTCCTTTCAGTTGTAGCTGATAAACTAGGGGGCTATATCCTCCTTCCAATTGGCATTGGTAAATAGGGTGTTGTAGCATCCTTTCAGTCATAGCTTATAAACTAGGGGGTTGTAGCCTCCTTCTAATTGGAATTGGTAAATAGGGTGTTGTAGAATCCTTTCAGTCATAGCTAATAAACGAGGGGGTCGTAGCCTGCTTCCAATTAGAATTGGTAAATAGGGTGTTGTAGCATCCTTTCAGTCGTACGTGATAAACCAGGGGGTCACGGCCTTCTTCCAATTGGCATTAGTAAATAGGGTGTTGTATCATCCTTTTAGTCATAGGTGATAAACTAGGGGATCGTAGCCTCCTTTTAATTGGTATTGGTAAACAAGGTGTAATACCATTCTTGTCTATTGCAGCAGGAAAACTATTTGTAAAACACAATTTTGCAGTAATAGGACGTATTGGTGGTTTACCCTATTAGGCTTCCACATTAAATTTTCTTCTGTGTTTTGTGTTGTTATGCGTTTTCAATGATAGATTTATAAAGTGGTTAAAATAGTAAAAAGATAACAATATTGATTCACCCCCCCTCTCAGTATTGACCAATAAACCAACAGATTTAACTGCTAAATTCTACATAGGTGTACATACCCTACCCCCCTTTGGATTTGAACCTATGACCTCCTAGGAGAAAACACATGCTCTTAACCATTAGGCCCATTCAGGAATGTATGCATATTCTTATAGTAACCTTCACATATTTATTTTACTGTGGTTAAATTATGTCTATGTTTTTGACCCTTTGTCAATAGAAAGAAATTTAGTATCTTGAATTGATAAATTGTCATAGCCTTGGTTTATTCAAACATCAATGGTCAAACTGTTAAATTTTTTTGGGGCATTTTGATCCATAGTTATGATGTTATGACTACAGTTATTTTAGATGGATCGAAACAAAAACATGGTATAATGTGGAAGTGAGTTGTATTATAAAAAATACTTATACTTGCAACATTGTCAATGACACATTCTTGTTAGATCGATGATGGCTTTACTTGCTTCCCCAAAATGGTGTGAGAGACGTGATTCCAATTGTAAAAGATATAGAACTAGTTTGTTATGTAGTAAAGTTGAATTTTGTTTGTCACAAATAAACTTTACAGGTATTTATATATTCAACTATATGATTACAATTTTCTTAAAGTGTTGGGTTTGGTTTTCAAAAGTGAAAAATCAAAATTTGAAAATGCCAACATTGGTTTTCAAAATCACAAATTTAAGTACTGGAAGTGTCAAAAGTAGACTTTTTAAAGTGAAAAATTTGGTTCTAAAGTGCCATTATCTTATGTATCATATTGGAAAAGTGCAAAAACCAATTTGAAAAGTGGAAAACATCAAATGCAAAAGTACAGTTTTGGAACCTAGAATTGGCACTTTTTGAACCAAATTGTGCACTTTAGAAACCTTGATTTTGGGGTTTAGAAGGGGTTTTTTTTACTAGTATTCAAAGTGACTTGGACTGGAATATGTCCAAGTTTAATGAAATAGGAATTAAGGCCTCACAACTAGACTAACTAATTGCCATATAATCTACCTCAACATAGCTTGGTGAAAATGAATTTTCCTTTGACTAAACCATGAAAAAATCGTTGAGCCCAACTAAAATAACACCTATAAGTGCTCTTCATTTCTATCACACTACATTACCAACTAGAGTCTGTGTAGCTAACAAAAATAAATCCATCCTCTATCCTATAGTCTAGCTCATAATCCACCATACTACAAAGATACTTGAGCATGTGTTTTATAGCTACCTAGAGCACTCTCATCGGCTCAACCATGTACTAACTAGGAGTGTCCACTACAAACATGTACTAACTAAGAGTGTTCACTGCAAAACATAAATATACCCTCATGTTGAATAGATACATCAACAAGAAAATGAGTTGATGATACAAATTCATATCCTCCAATTGAATTTCAGAAGCATTAATCTTCTTCTATTTTGTGATCATCATTGTGGCCATCAGCATGTAATCCTCCATTTAAAATATCCTCAATATTTCTACTGCATATTTTCCTTTCCCCGAGTAAATATGACCGGGCTCCTACCAAACCTCCAATCCCATAAAATAATGTATCAATCCAATATCTTTCATCTCGTATTTTGAAGCAATATCTCTCTTGAACTTTGAAATGAGTCTCTATGGGCCTGTAATGAACAAATAATCAACATAGAGAAAAATAATAAGAGGTTATTCACCCACCACAATGAAGTATAGTTTAGGATCTACCTCCATCTTTTGAAATCCCATTTGTATCAAGTAAGAATCAATACTAGATTACCATTCTTTAGGATCGTTCTTTATTCCATAATGTTATAATTTCTTCAACCTATAGACATGAGAATACCTCTCGTGTATCTTAAATCCCTATGGCTACTCAACATACACCTCCTCCTATATAAGTCCATTCAAAAGTGCATTCTTCACATCCATCTGGTGGATCTTCCAACCCATCTCCACTGTAATGGAGATCACTTCTTTGCTCAAAAAGTATCTAGCAACCAATTGGAAGGTATCATAATAGTCAACTCCCTCTATCTGATAGAACCCTTATGCCACAAATTTGAGATTTTTACTTCTCTATGCTTCCATTTGTAGCATGTTTGATCTTGTAGAGCCACTAAGAAGTCACAATTGACTTCCCCTCTATTATCGATATCACCTTCTACACATCATTATTCGTGATGGAATGGTACTCTTCTATCATTACAACTCTCCATATTGGACTCTCTACTACCTCCTTAATAGAGGAAGGCTCAAACTCATTAAGACTACTCATCATAGCCTTGTAACTACAAAATATCTTAGAAACTCTACTCTCCTGGAACTGTCTCTTGGGATTCACCATTAAATCTTGAGACTCCCTCAATGCGTCTTGAATCCATTGAGGATTTTTATTCCCTAACGTATTATCATGTGAGGGGTGGTTTTTTCTGCTCATCCTCATCTATATGATTTCCTCTCGAAGAAGTAATACCTACGGTTAGTAACCTAGTATTTAGTGATCCTTAACCTCATGAATTTGAAATTGGGGAAGCAGTAATTTGTGACCCTGTATCAATACCTGGAAAACCTATGACTTGTATCCCTAATCATGAAGCACCTAAAACTTGTGGAACTATCATCCTTAATACCTATGACTCAACACTCTATAAAGTTGGACTCTCTAAAGAACTCATATGGGGTGCAGTAGCCTACTTCTCTCCCTGCTTTGACTCATGAGACTTATTAAAGGCACACTCTTCCTCAAATTTAAACTTCCACCTCACAACAAATCTACTTTGGGAATAAATGTATATGCGGAAGGCCTTCAAAATGTCATCCTACCCCACAAAATTTCCTCTTAATTATTTAGGATCCAACTTTCTCCCCTTTTCTAAGGCGACATGAGAATAAGTAAGACAATCAAATATCATGAAATGTCAAACATTAGGATTCTTCCCTGAAAACTCTCCTTAGGATTTCTACACGCCAAATCCTTATGGGGAATCTTGTTATGAATATACATAGTTTTACTACAAGCCTATACCAAAAGAAAGAAAGGAAAACTTTGATCACGAAGCATATATCTTGTTGCTACAACAATGGTATGATTATTTCTCTCTACAACCCCATTCTATTGTGGTGTATATGGAACTATCAATTGTCTCTTGGTCCCCTCATGTGCACAAAACTCATTAAATTCCTTGGAGGTATACTCTGAACAAAAAAACTAGGATCTACCTTCATGTTTGGTTCTCCATAAGATCCTTTAAATCTTGGAACCTATGCAAGACCTATTTTGACTCCTTGATATTTAGAAAGTAAATCCATGTGTTCCTATAGAATTCATCAATAAATTTCACATAATATTCATAACCAGTCAACAAAACATAAGACATCAGATCACATAAATCAGAATGAACAACATCAATAATATTTTCTTATATATTGTCACTAGGAAATATATTTTATGTGTACATTCCAAGAGAACACACCCTACACAAATCACTATGCTCTAAGCTAAACAAAGGAAAACATGAAACCATATTTCTCAACATCCTTAGAGTTGGATGATACAAGTGGTCCATCATTTTATGCATAACTTGCATAGATCACATCATATATTATTGTTGTTTTCCAAGGAATGAATGGGATGAAACAAAATCTTATCTATTTTTCTACATTTGACACCAATCACAATAGATATAGAGGAACTATATTTCTTGGGATGAATGCATACATACCCATATTAGAATTCTGGTCCAAACTCCCTATCCTCTATAGTGATAACTAATATCAAGTTCCTCTTCAACCCAAGGACATACAATACAACCCCTCATTGTCATGGTATTCCTACACTCCCTCTGAAAGGTTGCAATCTCTCTCCCAACTACCCTAACAACAATATCATCTCCAAGAACCACCTCAAGATTCAATCCAATATATAGAAAATATATCAAAAGTTAAAAAACACGTGTCATGTGGATGGAATCCCCATTATCAATGTACTAAGTGAAAATGGTAGATGCACTTAATTTGTTAGAATAATCAACCCATAGTTTACCCACTTAGACATTAATTTAATTATTTTTGTCTTATTTGCCTAGTTCATGTGTCCCACCTTGTGCAAGTTTCTATTTGCCTATCCATAATGGTCAAG
>LPNX011066911.1:177928-190585 GCA_001517045.1 Pseudotsuga menziesii | reverse complement strand
ATTTTCAGTCTCTTTTGTGAGTGATTTTGCATGATCAATTGATAATTGTTGTGAGTAAAATTAATCTATTACTGGGTTTAATTTCCACATGGTATCAGACATAGTATAGATTGTATTCTCTCCTTCAAAAATTGTTTTGCAGGTTCGACATCAGTGACTGGGAGCCTTCTACTGACAACCGGGACAGATTTTCTAAGCTATGGATCAATCACAGAAAACTATCTTGACTCCCTTCAATTTATTTGAATGGAAAGCAGAGATGGAGATACTGTTGAGAGTAAAAGGCCTCTATAGGGTGACTATGGCAACATAAGCAGAGCCCAATGCAGCTGCAGAGAAGATAAAATGGCACAATAGGAGGGATGAGGCCTATGGCCTTCTGTGCCTGAGTATTTCCAGAGACCTCCTTTTCCATCTTGATGGATTGACATCACCGAATGAAGTATGGGAGAAGCTTGCTGATATTTTTGGAAATACAGATGAGATGAGGGGACATCAAATCGAAAATGAGCTGATTTCTCTGAGTCCAAATAGCTTTGAATCCCTGCAGCTATATTTCTCCAAGTTCAAAGCACTAGTTTTGCAGCTGAAACAGTGTGGTATTGAAAAGAAAGACGATCAGCTCGTACTGGCCATCCTCTCGAAGCTAGGCCTTGACTATTAAGTGTTTGTTTCGACCTTCTATGCCACAAAACTGACAGCTCAAGCCTGGAAGATGCCTAGCCTTGCAGATTTCATGGAATCTCTCACACAAGAACAGGACAAGCTGGTGATGATGGGCACCATCAAACCATCCAAAGATCAAGCTTTGATTGCTGGAGATTTGAAGGTGGATTCAAAAAGCTAAAAGAAAGCTAAAAAGCCACATGAGCAAAAGAGAGACAAGAAATAGTCTCCGGAGGATCTACAAGGTCCCAAGAAGAATACCCAAAAGAAGAAAAACAAAGGTGAAATGAACAAGTGCGCATACTGCAATAAGGGCAATCACTCTGAAAGCTCTTGTATGAAAAAGCAGATTGATATGCTGACCCAACTCCTGGAGAAGAATGGCATCTCCCTTCCAGAAAGCTCAAAGAAGAGAGAAGGAGGATCAAGTTTAGATGACAGAGAGAGAGTTCATGCATTGGTTGCTGGCACATCAAGCTCACCCAGTTTTATCATTGATTATAGAGCTTCAAGACACATGGTTTCGACTAAGGAGGCCTTCTTCTCACTGGAAAAGTCGAAAGGACCATCTATTGTACTAGGAGATGACTCTCTCACTGAAAGTATGGGCAAAGGAAGGGTAGATATTGATCATGGTTAGTTCAACAATGTGTTGTATGTCCCTGGTCTTGCCTCCAACCTCCTGTCAGTGTACCAGATGAACCACACTGGGTCTCCTAAGAAGGTCATATTCTCCCCCGATGAAGTTGAGATCATAGAGATCTCAAGTGGTAGAGTCATTGCAAAATGAGTTTCAAATCATGCTCAAAAGGTATACATGTTCTCACACTTCCTACCCTACTCAAACCCCTCTGCTCTTCTAATTCATGCTAATGAAGCTAGCAAGCTATGGCATGAAAAATTTGGCCACCAAAACTACAAATATATTTTCGATATTAGTGAAAAATAGATGGCCATAGGGTTGCCCAAGATAAAAAATTTCAAAGGATTCTGCCAAGGCTGTATCCTAGGAAAACACCCAGAGCACAAATTTGAGAGAGCTAGTCATGAGAGAACCTTTGCACCCCTCGAGCTGATTCACAGTGATGTTGCTGGCCCATTCCCTCATATGTCCATGAGTCGGGCCAAATATGCATTGACCTTTATTGATGATTTTTCCAGGTATTGTTGGGTTCACTTCCTGAAACACAAGTCTGAATTTTTTGGCCTATTCAAAGTCTTTAAGGCTTTGGTTGAAAACCAGTCTGGGAGGAAACTCAAGGCCCTCAGATCTGACAATGGTAGTGAGTATGTCAAGTCTGAGTTTATTAATTATTGTGCAGATGCAGGTATTCAAATGCAACATTCTATCACTTACACACCACAACAAAATGGTGTTGCTGAGAGGAAGAACAGATCACTGAAGGAGATGGCAACATGCATGATGGAGGCCAAAAATTTGCCACCAAAGTACTGGGATGAAGCTATCAACTATGCAGCCTATATCCAGAATAGGGTACCTCACAAACATCTTGATGGCATAAATCCCTTCAAATCATGGAGTGGGCACAAGCCAGATGTGACCCATTTCAGGATTTTTGGCTCAAAGGCTTGGGCTAGAATCCCAATTAGAGAAGAGGAAGGCTTTGCAGCCCCAAAGCCAAGAGTGTATTTTTTTTGGATACTCTAAAGATTAAAAAGGGTACAAGTTGATAAATTTGAGTACAAACAAAGCCTTCATTGAAAGGTGTGTTCAGTTTGAAGAAGAACCCCTTGCAGCAGTGGAAGTTGGTGAAGCCTCTTCACCACCTGAACCTCAAGAAGTAAGTAAAGAGTTTGTTGAACATGATGATTCTGATTTGTCTAATGGATATGAGTTTATTGCAGACCCTAACAACCCTACAAGGCCAAAATGGGAATCCAAGACACTACATGCAGCAGGAGAGCTAGCTGGGGATCCCAATGACCCAAGGAGGACTAGATCTCAATTTGAGAGTGGTCTGTGCATGAAGGATCCTATGTTTGCTGAAAAATGCTATTTGATGGTGGAGTCTTATCCTCAAACATATGAAGAAGTAGCAGGATATCCAATATGGAAAACAACCATGAAGGAGGAGTTCAGCTCACTCCAGAAGAGCAACACATGGGAGCTAGTGGATCTTCCTCCAGGAAGAAAGTTAGTCCAGTGTAAGTGGGTCTATAAGACCAAATTTGCTGCTGATGGTTCACCACTGAAGTAAAAGGCCATATTGGTAGCCAAGGGCTACTCACAGTTTCATGGCATAGATTACAATGAGACCTTTGCCCCAGTGGCAAAAATGGATTCCATCAGACTAGCTCTAGCCATTGCAGCCTCCAGGCAATGGGAGGTACATCACATGGATGTAAAGTGTGCCTTCCTGAATGGAGATCTCACTGAGGAGATATATATGTAGCAGCCTCAAGGTTTTTCTACTAACCCTTCTCTTGTGTGCGGGTTGAGAAAGTCATTGTATGGGCTAAAGCAAGCCCCCAGGGCTTGGTATGCCAAGATCAATAGCTTCTTTCTATCACTGAATTTTGTTCGGTGCAAATCAGATCCAAATTTCTATTTGAAGTTAGTTAATGGTTCATTAATGATCATTGTGTTATATTTTGATGACCTCCTCATTACAGGAAGCTCACAGGCTGAGATTGCTTCCTTGAAGAGTGCTATGAAGCAAGGCTTCTCCATGACAGATTTGGGGCTCTTACGTCAATTTTTGGGGCTTGAGATCTCTCAAAACAAAGCCGGAATCAAGGTGCACCAGTCCAAATATGCCTTGGACTTGCTGAACAAATTCAAAATGAAGGATTTCAAAGCAAGCAAAACTCCTTTTCTTTCAGGAGTGAAGCTGGAAGAAGCTGATTCTTCACCGATGGTAAACAATACACTGTATAGGCAATTGATTGGTTGTTTGTTGTATCTTAGACATACTCAACCTGATATTTGTAATGCAGTAAGTGTGGATTCTATATTCATGGATCATCCTCAAGAGATCCATTGGAAAGCAGCCAAAAGGATCCTTAACTTTGTTCAGGGAACAAGGACACATGGGATCTTCTATAAAGCAAAATCTGATCTTGATTTGATTGGATTTACTGACAGTGATTGGGTAGGTGATAGCACAGATAGAAAGTCCACATTAGGATATGTTTTCATGCTTGAAAAAGGGCCAATCAACTGGTCAAGCAAGAAATAGAGTGCCATTGCACTCTCATCTACAGAAGCTGAGTACAGAGGAGTTGTTAATGCAGCAACTCAATGTTTATGGTTGCAGGGTTTACTTGGACAGTGTGGCTTTGAACCAGAGTACTCAACTACCATCTACTGTGATAAATAGAGTACCATTGAAATATGCAAAGATCCAGTTCAGAAGCAGAGAACCAGACACATTGAGATCCATATGCACTACATCAGAGAGCTTGTGCATGATGGCACCATTCACCTACTCTTATGTTCATCTTCAGAACAAGTAGCTGATATCTTCACCAAAGAATTTTATGAGAAGACCTTCAGCAATCTCAAATCACTGCTGGGGATTGCTGATCATGCTGTGAAGCATGAGTGAAGACAAGATTCCAAAATTTTGTTTTACAATCCATGTTTAAGGGAGGATTTTCCCAAGTTGGTTTTGCCTCTTTCCTTGGTTGTATGGACATGCAGTATGTAAAAGGGTTACTAACACTTGTTACTAGGCCCTATATTTTTTATATATTACTCATAAGTCAGGCTTAAGGGGGGGTGTTAGAATAATCAACCCATAGTTTACCCACTTAGACATTAATTTAATTATTTTTGTCTTATTTGCCTAGTTCATGTGTCCCACCTTGTGCAAGTTGCTATTTGCCTATCCATAATGGTCAAGCTTTCCTTATTTGACTCACGTAGCACATGGGAGAGCTAAAGGAATCAATTCTACTTTATTCCTGGCCTCCTGGGCACCCTTCTGCTTTTTCTGCTTTATTGCCTGTTTTTTCAGTGTTTTAAGGCATAAAGGAAAAGCTAGACTAGGTGAGGTTGACTAGTTTTTTGTCCTACACATCCTCCTCTCTTTTCTCCATGAAAAAGCATGTATGAGCTTCCATTCCACCACTCTTTATCTTGCCTAAGCCTTTTTTCCAATTCGTGAGCTCCATGACAGATTTGGGATCAGCTTTTTACACCTATGGGGGATTTGCTTATTTTTGGTAAGCCTGCTTTATGCTAGATTTGATTTGCTCCTCATGCAATAAAATCCTTGATGTATTCTATTTATTCAGCAGCCTATGTTATTACAGCTTTGTCTATTGTACACTTACATAATACAGTTTAGTGTTACAGCTCCATTTTCAGTCTCTTTTGTGAGTGATTTTGCATGATCAATTGATAATTGTTGTGAGTAAAATTAATCTATTACTGGGTTTAATTTCCACATAATTAATGGCCAACAAAAAAGGAACACAACAGGATTTGAACCTGAAATCCGATGACATCCAACGTAATGTACGAATGTGTCGGATTGCAATGACGAAAAGTATTGTACCTTGCAAGATATTTTAGAGTTGTCAAATTTCTGATGAACACAACGTAGGTTTTTCGACGGCACATTGATGTCGGTTACGCAACAACACTGGTGTCAAATATCCGACCAGCATATGGTGGATTTTGTTAGAATAATCAACCCATAGTATTTACCCACTTAGACATTATTCCATTTATTTTGTCTTATTTGCCTAGTCCATGAGTCCCACCATGTGCAAGTAGCTAATTGCCTATCCATAGAGGTCAAACTTGCCATTATTGACTCATGGAGCGCTTTGGAAAGTCCTGGGAATCAAATTTGCTTTATTCCTGGCCTCCTAGGCGCCCTTCTGCTTTTTCTGCTTTGTTGACTGCTTTTCCAGTTTTTAAAGCACATAAGGAAAGCTAGACTAGGTGAGGTGAACCTGTTTTATTCCCCTTTCATCCTCCACTCTTTCCTCCATACAAAAGCATGTATGAGCTGCCATTTGACCACTCTTTAGCTTGCCCATGCGCCCTTGCTAATTCGTGGGGTCCTTGATAGATTTGGGATCAGCTTTTTACACCTATGGGGGATTTGCCTATTTTGGGTAAGCCTGCTTTATGCTAGATTTGGATGCTTCCTTATGCATTCGATTTGCTCATGTATTCTATATATTCAGCAGCCTATGTTATTACAGGGTTGGCTATTGTACACTCAGTTAATATAATTTTGTGTTACAGCTCCATATTCAGTCTCCATTGTTGATAATTTGCATGATCAATTGTTAATTGTTGTGGGTGAAATTAATCTACTGCAGGCCTGAATTTCTACAGATTTTGCACAATGTAGGTTTTTCAACGGCGCATTGACATCGGTTATGCGATGGGTCCATGATGAATTTTGGTGTCGAATATCTGACAAGCATGTGTTATATTTTTTAATGGTAAATGTGTTTACGCCGTCGAATATTCAAAAATTGCACATTAATAAATGTAAACATTTTGAAACATTGCGACATGTTTGCTATAGAAGTGACAGACAGTTTCAGGAATTGTTTTATTCTTCAACGAGTGGTTGCAGGAAAAAAATTTCTTCGATAGACTGTTTGTGGGAAATTTTTTATTCTTCAACAAAACTTAGTTTGAGAAAATTGTGATATGTGGAACTTGATTTTTTAATATTCCCAATAGTATTCATTCACAAATTTTGTGACAAAATGTCAAATAGAAATATTCCTGATCCAAATGAAAACAATCGACAATTGCTTGCTAGACTATGGGATGTAGTGAAACGAAAGGGTGATGGAAAATGTTATTGTCCATGTACTCAATGCAGGGGATTTAAGAGGAGAAGAATATTGATCTCAACAGCCACAAAACATTATAGGGAACATGGACACACTGAGGCGGGGGAATGAATATAGTCCATTTGTAGGTTTAGCATTATAAAGTTTTTATATTCTTTGTTTTGGTAAATGTATGTAGTTTTTAATATTTACTATATTAATGTATATCTATTGATGTTTCCATGTATTTATCAAGGAAAGACACCTGACAACATGTCGTCCAAAGGAAGTGCTTTCAGAACAAGTTCCCAATCAGGATCATGGAGCGTCTATGTTTAATGGAGAACAAGTGAATTATCATATTGAACAAGATGATCATACTGATAACATAGTTGAAGATGATGGTACAAATACATTGATCCATGATTCATTTAATGTTAGAATGGATGATGGTGATGACGATGATGATGATAATGAAAATGATGATGACTTTGATGATGTTCACAATATACCTCTTCTCGATAAGGCACATGAACCCCTTTATGAAGGCTCCAAAACAAATCTTCTCTCTATTGTATTGTTGATAATGAACTTGAAGGTTATCAATGGTCTTTCAAACATATCAATCACATGGATGCTAAGGTATGTAAAATAATCAATCACATATATAGGATCGTCATAAATTTTTTATGTATTCCTCTAATAATTGTATTGTTAGCTCATTATTAATCATCATACGGATGAAGTGTGTTTCGTTAATATTATTTATTTATTACATTAACTATATTTTTTTTTGTAGATTGATAGCTGAATTTTTGTTACCACCATCAAATATCTTACCTCGCACATATCAAGATTTCTCTACCATCATGAAAGAGATTGGAATGCATTATGAAGCAATTCATGCATGCCCCAATGACCATGTTATATATTATAATCAACATGAATTTGCAACAAAATGTCCAGAATGTCATATAAGTAGATATTGAATAGATCAAGTAACAAAAAAGGTGCCTCAGAAGGTTCTTTGTTATATTCCCATCATTTCACGTTTGCAATGAATGTTCAGGTGCAAAAACATAGCACAATTTATGGATTACCATGCCAAGAACATAAGTCAAGATGATTTTATTCAAATTCCTGCAGATGGTTCTTATTTTAGAGATATGGAGGAAAAATGGCCTCGCTTTAAAGAAGAACCACATAATCTTAGGATTTATTTGGTAGCAAATGGTGTTAATCCATTTGCATAGATAAAATCCATTTACATTGTGTGGCCTATTTTTGTTATCAACAACAACATTCCTCCATGGTTGTCAATAAAGATGGAGCACATAATGTTGTCAATGATTATTCTAGGTATTTTGTGTCTACAACTGTTTTATTTCTAATGTAGTTGTGGCATCTCATTTGTCGTATTAGGTTTCCTAATTTCATTTGTATATTTTTGTATTTTAATTACTCTTGTGCATGGTTTATATATCTTAATGGTTCTCATAATTATATATTTTATATGTACTTTAAATCAATCAGGTAAGTTCCAAGTCAAAGATATGAATGTATATATCGAGCCTCTTATAGATGAGCTACTGAAGTTATGGAATGGAATCACTATGTATGACGTATCTAGACCAATACGACAAATGCAATTTCAATTCCATGCAATGGTTATATGGATAATACACGATGCCCCTGGGTTAACCCAATTTTGTGGTTTGTATTTTTAAGTTCCACTTTAATTGCATTTAATTATATGAATTAGTTAATATAGTTTATATATAATTATAATTGACATAGAGATTTCATGTCTATATATTGTAGGTCTTTAGACAAAGGGTAAATTTGCATGTCCATTTTGTGGACCTAAGATCAAATCTCATGACTCGAAAAGCTTAAGAAAGGAGGTGTTTGAGGAGTATAGGCATTTCCTCTATAAGAATCATAGGTATAGAACAACCAAAAAAAATATTTTCAATGGGAAGCAGGATACTGCATTAAAACCACAGAGAATGACACCTCACCTTTGGAAGATGCAATACAATAGAAATCATCGACATTGTACGTATGGATCATCATGTATGAATTGTTATGTATTTTAATTTTTATTGTGAGTTGTTTACTGTAGTGGCCATATTTTATTTATGATGTAATTGATTTATAAACTAATATTCATGGTGTCCCTATTGATCATGAAGGCATTAATGGGCTTCCACGAGGAATGAAAATTTATCCTTTACAATTCAGCAAGTCGCCCTACTATGAGCACCTACAAATTGCTCATTTGTTTGATACAATGCATATTGGAAAGAATGTGACTAAAACATTATGGAAAATACTGGAGCTAAGGAGGGAGAAAGATAAAGTTGTGAAAGCTTACAAAGACATTCAAGAAAGAAACCATGCACTGAAATACGTCATCCAATTTCATAGCAACAGAGACCAAGTTAATATAAACTCAATTCCATGGATGTGTACGAAGTAGAAAAGCAATGTTGTCAAGGAAGTAATGTGAAAAATTAAATTTCCCACTGGATTTTGTACAAACTTAAAGAATATAATAACAAAAAAGGTGATTTTGTAGTGGTTAAAACAAATGATTGGCACATCTTCATCAAGGTAATTATTATTGTTATGTCCAATATATAATTTTTTTTCATTTTATCGAATAATTGTTTTCTTGTTTGTATACTCTTTGTTTAATAAATGGCGTGGGTTGTATATTGATACAGTATGTTCTACCTCCCTCTCTTCTGGACAAATTCGACAACAACGTCAAACAAGTTATATATAATCTTGGTAAATACATGAGGTAACTAGCGATTAGTTGCTTTTGCTTAGTGTATCTTTAATTCTCCATATAATTTATACTTTTTTTGTGCACTTTTTCATGATATGTAATTAAATGTTTTTTTTGTTGAATATCATTATTGGTTTGCATCACTTGTAGATGGTTGACATATAAAGAAATCCATAAAGGAGATATAAATTATTGGAGGAGAGAAATTCCTTGTCTCATGTGTGAAATGCAAAAGCCTCTACCTTTCGCATTTTTCAATGCATGGGAACACTACCTCATACACCAAGTTGAGGATATTGAGATGTGTGGACCTGTGCACTCAAGGTCCATGTGGATGGTTGAGAGGCACTTGAAATTTATGAAGGTTTTAGTGAAACAACGAGCACATCCTAAGGGTTCTATACTGGAAGGATATATGGTATAACAAAACATGTTGTATGTCAGTGAATATCTTCCTTTTATAGCGTCAAAGCTCAATTTACATTGCATTTTTTATCCAGACTCCAATCACAAATTTGAAGGGGAGCAAGTGAAGGGGAAAGGTAGATCGAGGAAGGTGAAAGGTAATTATTATCTAGTGGATGTTTACAATATTGTTCATATTCTAATTGCATTTTCTAGTTATTGCATCAATTAAGAGCATATATGTAACATCCTCGACCCTCCGACTGGTGAAGAGGACGCTACCAAACCATCCAACAACCGGGAAACTAGACCCATAAACATGAACATACATAAAATGATGAAATAAAATTCTTAAAACATAAAACGTGCTAAGATGCATAATCATTCACATTCATAGCGGAAGCAAACATACATTCAGGCATTCAACATGTTCATCATAGTTCATTAGCCATTAGATATAATTGCAGAGATAAAATAGACATAGATACTTATCTCATAAAGAACTCGTCCTGCAACTAGCTACGTCACTACAATGTTCCACTCAACCATAGGCCAGCGTGCTCATCAATTTCTCAGCAACACTTCCACCCTCGAGCTGGGCATGATTCCCTAAGCAATAAGGGACTAAGCAGGCTTACACATAGCCAAGTTACACAATTCATCCAATCCCACACAGTAGGGCTTATCAGGCTATCAAGAAGCTGGGAGAGGCTAAATGATAAGTTGGTGAGCTCATGGAAGAGCTAAGGACGCCTACACTAGAGCTAGCTTGACCTCTAATACACCCACACACACCCAACACCAAGAATTAGTCCCTTCTCTGCTTCACAGTCCCTTAGGCCCTGACTTCCCTTACCAGTGCTCTTATGGGTTGTAGAGAAGAATCCAACCATCTAACTCTGTCTATGTGGCTCCCAAACCCAGGTTCTCAAGCATACCCAGCCTTCAATCCCACTCCACATAGTCCGAAGACCAACCACTACATACCTGTAGTAAAACCAAGTGATTACAACTTTGACAGGGGAAAATAGTCCCTGAGTTATTCTTGGCCCTATCGTGGTCAAAACAACACAATTGTAACCTATAGCAGCTCCAAAGCATGGAGGAAAACACAATAAACACCACATAGGTGCTCACATCAGCCACCGATCAAGGAAGACAACAGCCATGGTTCAACAATCAACTAATAGGACATTGCACCATCCAGACACAGCCAGCAAACGTGGGAAAACAACGGTCCCTTCTCAGCAATGAAGCCACGACACATTACATAGTCGACAAAAAGGGAAATAGTTAGACCCCTAAATTGATAGGGGAAAAAACATCTACGCAAACCACAATCGAAACGGGATAACTTACACAGTGGGAATCGTGACTCTCAGGCTGCTCATCAAGCTCACTACATGAAAACACAATCCTGACCTGCGTGTGAGGTAAACAGTACTCCTGCGTGAAGGGAAAACTTACACAGACCACCAATTGGTGAGAGAAGGAGAACCGGATCCCCTAATCCATGGATCGTGGATCCTTTTAATTCAGCTTGGTGTGAGGAAAAAGAATGACAGACGATGGGGAGAGTGGACAAAAAAAAAATGGTTGGCATCCCAAATGGTGCATGAGGAGACCACTCCCAGCTCATGCATGACTGAACCAGCTGTGGAGGCATGTGGGGAAATCTTGCCACCCACCCCTACCCAGCATTAACTACCTCAACTAAAGCATGGGTTTAAGGTTTGACACATGGATTTTCCCCAATGGCTCCCACAGGTTAGACAATCCCCCCCAACTTAACCTTAGGAATCATGCCCTTTTCATTTTAACGTTGCACCGTCGTAGATGGTTGTAGGTTTATTTTAATTGGTGTGCATATTTACATGATGCCAAAATCTAATGTGTCGGATAGCATGATATACCATCGACAACGATCCCAATTATCGAAACATACACAACCAAATTGATGCTGGGGATTTTTCCTTTAGCTCCACACCATGATTAATTAAAAAATATACATCATGTATATTTAAATGCAAACGGGGTCAAAAAAGGGGTATTACAATCTCCTTCCCCTTGGAATAACACTGTCCTCAGTGTCCCAATACATATACAATTTGCACATCAAATTTTAAATTTTGTAGATCTGTCCCATGTTCAATTATTTACTTGAACTTTCAGGACCAAGCCCCTGAGCTTCCATGAGCTTCTCTTGCTTGTTCTCAGCTTTCATCTCATCCCCAAGTCTAGGGACTTTTCTGTATCTTGAGCATCTCTCCAATATTTTCTTAGGTCTTGGTGATCATTTTAAGAAGACTTCCAGCCAAGTCCAGCAGCTTTTGGTCTGCTTCCATGATCAATGTGCACACTGGACTTCACTTTTCTCACCTGTGAAATGCATTATTGAAATTCTATTAGACCAAGCATAATATAGGCATTAAAATCAGTCAATTTATTGCCCAATTGGCATGACAGTCCAAGTCTCATCAAGGAGACTTTCATATTTTTCATGCCTTCCCAACAGGCACATGATCTCATTCATGTCCATTCTTGGGCAGGGAATTAACCATTCCAACATTCATAATTATTTTAAGCAAATAGACACATTCTATTTTCATCCATACATGCATTCAACAATCTTCTATTTTCACAATGCATAAGTATATATTTATAATTAAAAGGCAAGAGAGAGCAGCAAGAGTTTTTTTCCCCTCTTTGTCTTGTTCCATCTTGGAACCCACACCACCACTGTGGCTTTTCATGCTCTCAGCCTCTTTCAATTCATTGTGAATGCTGGACCAATCCCTCTTGGTCATGACACTTAGTGTCTCTGGTCTATTTCAGACCTCTCAACCATGGGGCCTCCCCACATGGTTTGTCTCGGCTACTAGGAACTTCACAGTCTCACTAGCACCTTCTTCATTACTACTCATTCTAATCTCTTCAAGATAGTCACATGTCCACATGCACTCCTAGGATGCTCTCATAGTCCTCGCTTCCAACAATACCTATATTCAAACATTGAATAA
>LPNX011066911.1:151851-177681 GCA_001517045.1 Pseudotsuga menziesii | reverse complement strand
ATATATATATATATATATATATATATATATATATATATATATATATATATCCAGCACAATCAATCCAACCTACAATTGGGTTTATCAGGCTGTAGGTAGTCAAGCCAACACTATACCATTTCCACACTTTCCACAACATCAAATAATTACAAAGTCAAGCCAACCTTTAGTTGGGTTTATCAGACTGTTAACAAATCATCTGCACTTATATTAGAAGTACACTTATATCAACAATGCACTTTTATCAACAACCAATCATCATCCAGGCTAGCACGGATGGGTTTATCAGGCCATCAACAATAACACATGCACTTATATCAAGAACCAATCATTAGCCAAGCCAACACAGTTGGGTTTATCAAGCCATCAACAATAAACAACCATTCCCAGGTCCAAGATCTACTATGGATCCCTAGGCATATAATAGCCCAACATCTTTTTCGAGTACATCTTCATGCCAATTAGGAAGGAAACTTTATCATTACCATTTTCAGGTTTCATTTCCAGCAGTGAGCTCTAATTCCACTACCCCATACAACACAAGAAACCACTCCCTTCTCTACTCTTCAGTCCCTCGGGAATGTATCCTTCTCTGTGCTCTTCAGTAGGATGTAGGGGGAGTGCAAGCCATTGTCCATTTAGTGTGCAACACCAAACTGCATCTGTTTAGCCTGACAATACAAACAATATAATAAACTCATCAACATTATTTCTCTAAAACTCTAATCATATTTCATATCATTCACTATCAAGTATTGAGACACCAGGAGTGCATCCACTCCCTAGGGTGTAATCAATATTGAAAACCATTTCATGATCCGACATCGGAAAAGTGTGCACCCCTTTCCGATGTGTGCCATGTAGTCCCTATTCATACTGAAGCAATATGCCATAATGGAAATAAAATCAAAACATGCTCTGCATATTGAATTTAACAATTTGACATGCATATTCTTAGCTAGGGTCATAGAACACTTATCCATTTGCTGAGGCAGTATTCCTTCATTGAGGAGGAATGGTGGCTCCCTTCTCTAAGTTAACAATGCCTCGATTTTCCATCCCAACTCCTTTCACATTCCATATCCACACATGTCTTACCAACATAATCTATACCATCTCACTCATGTTGCTTACCAAACATGTAGTGCAGATGGGACATTTCCAAAATGTCCAATGGAGTTTCACCTGAAACCCATTTCCAAGATAAGGGAAAACCTTCCCATGAAGTTTGGCTCCTGCATGCCATCACATATGGTCTTCCTGTAGTGTGTACCCCTTGCACATTCATCAAATAGCCAAACAGTCAATCATTATTTGATAATACAATCCAAATTTGATTGTTCCATAACCAAGCAATGACATTAGTAATTAAATTCAATGTGCAACTCTGTTTACTATATAAATTGATTTTCTTGGCAATGAGGTGATCCTCAATTGTGGGTCTCTTGTAAGTAGCACCATTATTTCCATTGTGATTTTATGCTTACTAGCATAACATGGACACCCACTTACAATGCATCCTCTTGAAACAATTCCATGCAAGCCAATAGTGATTAGTAGTTTGTCAGCAATTTCTCAAATCTGAAATTTACAAATTCAAATTGACAATTCGTTCCACATACAGACTATTTTCACAGCCATGAGACTCTTCTCATGAGATTTGGCTCTTTCACATGGTATATTCCGGTCTTTGTCATGGTCTTACCCACTTTTCCATGCCCCAAACAATCTACCTGAAACCTAAACTTCAATCAGCCAACACTTGGTAAGTCTTGATGCATATAATTTGTTTCCATTGCTACCACAATCACTGAAGCATTTTCAGAATTATAAAATTCAAATGCTTCTAGTTGTTAGCATATAGATACTACTATGCAATCATTGTCATACTACACTGCAAGGTATAGTCACATCATTTATGCAATTTAAATGAATTGTTTAGATACTCCTTACTTCACAAGCGTATCATTGCACCACCTTGCCCTTCCATAGAGCATTTTTGGCGGCCACTTGATCATGACTACCCTCTTCATGCACTTACTATCCTGCATTCACATCAGCTCTTGAAATGGTTCTAGAATTGTCATCAATTCATCATTTCAGCCATTAGTTATTCATAATGACACATGCACTATCCTTATGCATTCATGCATTGCATCACAACAATTGCACCCATACTTATGTATGCATATCTACATCATTTACCCATACTTTTCATATGCATCCATTCAATGCATAACTACATGATTTATAAAATCTTTTCATGCATACCCACTCAATGCTACCTTGCATTGACTCATGAATACTATGCATTCAAACATACCATGCATGGTCCAACCATAACTACTTCATATAGGATGCATGACTATAATCAAAATCATCAGTGCTTACTTTCCTTGGGATACTAAGCACATAACAACTTAATACAAGCATGACTCATTTCTCTATGAATGCAGCATAAAATTCAAATACCCACATGGTATGAGACCTCTTGCTTTTACCACTCCATGCAATTGTCATAATTAAACTCTTAGCTTCATGGGTCCTACTTACACCCTTGACATTACCATTTTGGTTGGTCCCTTGCAGGAGATTGCAGAATTTCCTCACCAACTTTTGATTCTGGACTTGTTTCCTTATTCCTTTCTTCATAGGGTTGCTGGTCACATTCACCAACATCAGCAACATATTCAGCCATGTCCAGTTTTTTTTTTGGTTTTCCCACTAATGCCAACACCAATGCAATAATTACAATTAGTGGTTCATTATACATGTATAATTCTCACTAATCTTACCAACATGTAATATCCTATGCATGCAAGGCATATCTTCATACAATTCATGTATGAAACTTATAAATGTAATTATAATTAGCAAGACAGGGTCTAAGGAATTTTCCCTTTTCAAATCCCTCATCTTTGCATGGAACTCCTTTTCCACACAACAGCTGGTTTTTCCATACTGACAACCACTATTACCTTGTAGCACCGCATTCAAACTCTAGGGATTCCCCCTTGTTCCCTACTGGATAAGCTTTCCAGCACCTATCCACATGCTTCATTTTGACCCCAGGAGTGAAAACCACATCATTTCAGAAATGATGGCAAGACACACCATTGAATTTTGGGTCTGAAATGTCAACCTCAGCCACCTGGAATTCTCTTCCTTTTCAGTACTAAAACTGCTGAAAATCCAATGAGAAAATTCTTCATTGAGATTTGCTGGAACTTTCACTAGAAAAACCAAAAATTATCCTTTGTTAAAATTGAGTCTTATCCCAACTAAATTTCCAACGTTTCAGTGATCAGAACATCTAATTTCCTCTCCTGCCCATCGATAGTTTGTTTGCCTATTTCCTTTTGGCATGTCAGACCCATAGTGGTCTAGGCTTCCGATCTCCATTGGCAATGCCAAGGACTGTTCATTGACGATCAAATAGCTAACGCCTTCACCATTTCGGATCCCCATCCGTCTAAGCTTTCGAGCTCTTTATCTTTTATTGGCGATGCCGAGGACTGCGATGTATCAACAATCGGGTACACTGGCCACTATGGCATCAGTGATCGGATGCTCTGCGCATTAGGTGGCTAACTGTCTATACTTTCGCAATAGCATCCAATTGATCCTTTTAATATTTCCATTGATCATAGCTTTTTCGGTGGTCAAAGAAACATCCTACTATCGCATTGGATACTTAGTCCCCTAGACGTTCGCAACAATGGCTCATTCAACGCTGAAAACCTTTTTCGATCAGCGATTGAAAATCCTAGTCATTGGAATGATAGTTCAACTGATAGCTGCAACTGTGGAATCCTAACGACTAAATTCTTTTGACGATGCTCATCGGCGGTTTCATCTACTAATCTTTTCCGACGCTTTCTGCACTTTGAGAATTTTTGGAATTTTTCTTCCCTTG
Source organism: Pseudotsuga menziesii (assembly GCA_001517045.1). Lineage (NCBI taxonomy): Eukaryota > Viridiplantae > Streptophyta > Pinopsida > Pinales > Pinaceae > Pseudotsuga > Pseudotsuga menziesii. The sequence goes on along the minus strand of LPNX011066911.1, from coordinate 173,765 downwards.
TCTATCACCGCGTCAGCTTTCCCAACAACTAACTCTCATCGAAGCCTTTGCTTCTGTCTATCAACGATTCCATCTTCTATTCTCCCCCGATGTGTCGGTTGCTTTAACAACAACTTTTCCCGCCGCATCGGCGATTCGATCCACTAAGGATTTCCGATCGACGACCTAAAACACAACTATCATGACATCGACAGTCGAAACGTTTGTCCATCGAAGGCTTAGTGCTCTAGACTTCTGCAACGGCGGGTGTGTGAACCCTTAACTTATTCCGATGTCCATTAGTGACCCATAGCACTAACATTTTTCAATGGCCGACGATCCCATGCCTTAGAAAATTTTTGAATTTTCTTCTTTCGCCGGCTCTTCCTTCAACTATTTGTTAGTTTTTCAACATATAAGCTAGCACTATGATCTTAGGATCTTTTAATTGAGAGAATAAAAAGAAAAACAATAAAACATAAGCACAACAAAAGAGACAAGAGACACAAATAATTTTCCTCAGGGAAACCATAAAGGAGAAAACCCCACAACTTCCTCAGAGGTAGAATCAACACCAAATGTAAAACCAAAAAACAGTAAGATGATCTCCACACAGCGGTAGTCTCTCTCTCTCACATTGAGAGAGCTTCTCCTCTCTCACTCATGCACCCCAATGAGTGATTGTGAGTGTTTCAAGTGAGATAAATAGAGAGGCTCACTCTCTATTTATATTCTTTCATTCACTTGAAGTGCACTCCAACATGTCGGCCTCACTTAACAATTACTTACTAGAGCTGACATCTCTAGGAGTGTCTAATTACCCTAGTGCCCCATCACTTTTGGTAACTTTTCCTCCTCCAACCAATAGGAGGGTAACACAATGGTGGGGACTATTTCCCTGACTTACAATGACTCACCTAGGGTCGACTTCACTAGGATAGTCTAATAACCCAAGGGCCCCACAACTATGGGGACTTTAACCCTTGACCAATTGGAGGGTTACCCACAATGACTTGACATGAGTTTCTCATTATAGAAAATTCCTGGAATAAACATCGGGGTATGACATGACTCAAATACATTACAATACATCCCAGAATAAACATTGGGTTACAATAAACAAGAAATACGGATGAATACATTATGAAGTTACAATTACATCAACACTCCCTCTTAACTAGGAAAGTATTCTCTTGACACAATTTATCAGCACAAGTCTTCTTCTCTATGTCATCTAGGTCATCGTTAGGTCTTCGTCATCTTCATGTCATCTTCATCTTCAATTCATATTCATCTATAATTCATGTTCATTTGGATCTAGATCATCATTCACTGGATCTAGATCATCACTCAATCTGGATCATCATCACTGGATCTTGATCATTACTGCTGGATCATCTTCACTAGATCTAGATCATCACTTGATCTAGATCATCACGGGTGCTATCTCATGATTCTTCTATTCATAGGAAGTTCTACAGAGCCAGCCCTTTTTCATGCTGGTTGTAGGCCTAGCCTCCATGTAGGTCTTCTTCAGTACTTATATCTGACCTACTTGTTAGAAAGGCCCGTCCAACACTTACATATGACCTACTCATCAGAAAGGCATGTCCAACACTTACATCTGACCTACTCGTCAAAAAGACATGCCCAACACTCACATCTGATCATATAGGAACCATTCCTATAATCACATCAGAAAGGCCCAGCACTCACATTCACCAACATGATAGGACACAACTACTATCATCTATGAAAAGGCTCAGCACTTACATCTGACCTACTCATCAAAAAGACACAGTACTCACATCCATCCAGGCGGGAACACATCCTACCACAATGATGGAATACTCTCACCCATGCTGAAACACATCCTACCACAATGATGAAATATTTCTACACATTCACCCAGGCCGGAACACATCCTACCACAATGATGAATGACTCTCACCCAGGCCAGAACACATCCTACCACAATGATGAACAACTTTCACCCAGGATGAAACACATCCTACCACAATCATGAAATATTTCTGTTAGAATAATCAACCCATAGTTAGCTACCTTAGACATTAATTAACCCATTTTTGTCTTATTTGCCTAGTTTACATATTCCACCTTATGCAAGTTGTCATCTACACATCCATAGTGGTCAAAATTTCCAATTTTGAGTCATGGAGTGCTTGGGAAACCTCCTGGAATCAAATCTACTTTATTCCTGACCTCCCTAGCGCATGTCTGCTTTTTCTACTTTATTACCTGTTTTTTCAGTGTTTTAAGGCAATGGGGAAAGTTTGACTAGGTGAAGTTAACTTGTTTTTTGTCCTCCACATCCTCCTCTCTTTTCTCATATGAAAAGCATGTATGAGTTTTCCTTCCATCGACTATTATCTTGCCTAATTGATTTTTCCAATTCGTGAGCTCCTAGACAATTTTGGAAACTGCTTTATGCACCTATTAGGGATTTGCTTAGATTTAGTAAGCCTGCTTTTGACTAGATTGGAATAGCATATACATGCATTCGAAACCCTCATGTAATTATTTATTGTGGCAGCCTATGAATTCACAGGGTTGGCTATTGTACACTTATTCAATACAGTTTAGTGTTCAGCTCCATATTCAGTCTCTTTTGTGAGTAATTTTGCATGTGCAATTGGAAATTGATGTGAGTGTAATTGTTCTAACACTGGGTTCAATTTCCGCATGGTATCAGAGCCTTTGTAGATCGATTTATCTCCTTCCAATTTATTTTTCAGGTTCGACATCATTGACTAGGAGCATTCTACTGCCTACCGAGACAATTTCTGAGCTATGGATCAATCTCAAAAGATCATCTTGACTCCATTTAACTTCTTTGAATGGAAAGCAGAGATGGAGATACTGTTGAGAGAGAAATTCCTCTACATAGTGACTATGGAAATAGAAGCAGAGCCCAATGCAACTGCAGAGAAGATAAAATGGCACAACATGAGGGATGAGGCCTGTGGTCTCTTGTGTCTGAGTATATCCAGAGACCTCCTTTTCCATCTTGATGGATTGACATCACCAAATGAAGTATGGGAGAATCTTACTGATCTTTTTGGAAAGATAGATGAGATGAGGGGACATCAAATCGAAAACGAACCGATCTCCCTAAGTCCAAATAGCTTTGAATCCCTGCAACTCTATTTCTCCAAGTTCAAAGCACTTGTTTTGTAGCTAAAACAATGTGGGATTGAAAAGAAGGATGATCAGCTGGTCTTGGCCATTCTCTCAAAGCTTGGACCTGACTATTCAGTGTTTGTTTCAACCTTCTATGCCACAAAGTTGACAGCTCGAGCCTGGAAGATGCCTAGTCTTACAGATTTCATGGAATCTCTCACACAAGAACAAGATAAATTGGTGATGATGGGCACCATCAAACCTTCCAAAGACCAATATTTGGTTTCTGGAGATTCGAGGGTGGATTCAAAAAGCAAAAAGAAAGCTAAAAAGCCACCTAAGAAAAAGAGAGACAAGAACAAGTCTCCAGAGGAGCCTCAAGGTTCCAAGAAGAACTACCAGAAGAAGAAGAACAAAGGAGAAATGAGCAAGTGCGCATACTGTAGTAAAGGAAATCATTCTGAGAGCTCTTGCATGAAGAAGCAAATAGACATACTGACCCAACTCCTGGAGAAGAATGGCATCTCCCTTCCAGACAGCTCAAAGAAGAGGGAAGGAGGATCAAGTTCAGAATACAGAGAGAGAGTTCATGCATTGGTTGCTGGCACATCAAGCTCACCTAGTTTCATCATTGATTCTGGAGCTTCAAGACATATGGTTTCGACCAAGGAGGCATTCAAATCACTTTACATGTCGAAAGGTCCACCAATAGTACTGGGAGATGCCTCTCTCACTAAAAGTTTGGGCAAAGGGAGGATTGATATTGATCATGGTAAGTTCAGCAATGTGTTGTATGTTCCAGGTCTTGCCTCTAACCTCTTATCAGTGTATCAGATGACTCACACTGGGTCTCCAAAGAAGGTCATATTCTCCCCTGATGAAGTTGAGATCATAGAGATCTCAAGTGGTAAAGTCATTGCAAAAAGAGTTACAAATCATACTTCAAAGGTATACATGTTCTCACACTTCCTGCCCTACTCAAACCCCTCTGCTCTTCTGATTCATACTAATGAGGCAAGCAAGATTTGGCATGAAATATTTGGCCGCCTAAATTACAAGTATCTTTCTGATCTTAGTGAAAAAGAGATGGTCATAGGGTTACCAAAGATAAAATTTTCCAAAGGAGTCTGTCATGGTTGCATCCTAGGAAAACACCCAGAGCATAAATTTGAGAGAGATAGTCATGAGAGAACCTCTGCACCTCTTGAGTTGATCCAAATTGATGTTGATGTCCCATTCCCTCATATGTCCATGAGTCAGGACAAATATGCATTGAATTTCATAGATGACTTTTCTAGGTATTGCTGGGTTTACTTCCTGAAACACAAGTCTAAAGTTTTTGGCCTCTTCAAAGTCTTTAAGGCTTTGGTTGAAAACCAGTCTAGGAGGAAACTCAAGGTCCTCAGATCTGACAATAGTGGTGATTATGTCAAGTCTAAGTTTATTCAATATTGTGTAGATGCAGGTATTTAGATGCAGCATTCTATCCCTTACACACCACAGCATAATGGTGTTGCTGAGAGGAAGAACAGATCACTAAAAGAGATGGCAACCTGCATGATGGAGACTAAAACTTTGCCACCAAAGTACTAGGCCGAAGCTATAAACTATGTAGCCTATATCCAGAATAGGGTTCCTCATAAACAGCTTGATGGTATGACTCCTTTCGAAGCATGGAGTGGGCACAAGCCAGATGTGACCCATTTCAGGATTTTTGGCTCAAGGGCTTGGGATATAATTCCAACAGAAAAGAGAAAAGATTTGCAGCCCCAAAGCCAAGAGTGTCTATTTGTTGGGTACTCTGAAGATTCAAAAGGGTAAAAGTTGATCAATTTGAGCACAAACAAAGCCTTCATTGAAAGGTGTGTTCAGTTTCAAGAAGAACCCCTAGCAACAGTGGAAGTTGGAGAAGCCTCTTCACCACCAGAACCTCTGAATGTAAGTGAAGAGATAGTTGAACATGTTGATTCTGATATGTCTGATAGTGATGATTTTATTGTATATCCTAATAGCCCTACAAGGTCAAAATGGGAAACCAAGACCATTCATGCAGCTAGAGAGCTAGATGGAAATCCTAATGACCCTAGGAGGACTAGATCTCAATTTGAGAGTGCTCTATGCATGAAAGATCCTATGTTTGTTGAGAAATGCTATCTGATGGTGGAATCAGATCCTTAGACATATGAAAATGCAGCCATTAGAGAGAATTTGAGGTAAAAAATGGGTCTCCTAAGAGATGTACTACAAAAATATAAGATATATTAAAATATTATGATTTAGGGGTTTTATGGGGTAGGTATATATGACAACTCACCTCCTACACTACTTTTATGCACAATATAAATAACCATGGTTGAGTTACTTTTCTTAATTGACTATAAATAAAATTAATAAAATAACTCTACAATGATGTGACTAAGATTCATTGTAAATTCTCAAAAATTTATTGTCCTTTCTCATTTATTTGTCTTGAACTTGTAAATAAAATTAAACAAAAATGAATTTAATTTATATGCATAACTAACATATTTATTTCATATAAATATCATTCATGAATTTGATTTATTTTAAAAGTACAATATATATATATTAGTTTGACATTATGATATTAAATACAATTGAGTGAATATATAATTTAAAATTAAAAAAACATGAAAATGACAATCTATTATTTTATAAAAAAATGTGAAAAGACATTTTTATGAATTATGAGTACTTTACTTGAAAATGACAATAATATTATTTTATAAGAAAGTGAATTGTGAGTACTTTACTTGAAAATAACAATAATATTATTTTATGAGAAAGTGTGAAATGACTTTTATTATGAGTACTTCACTTTATGACTTAAAAGTACTTGTACCACTACCTTGGTTAACTATGGGTTTTCATCCACCATAGAAAATGTGACAAATAAGCATTCTTAACTCATGCAATGCCACATCAACCATGGGGGATGATGTCATCTACTAAAATGTAATTGGCTAATTTTTATAGTACATTTTGGTCCTTTTGAGGCCCATTTTTGACCTCAAATTCTCTCTAATGAGGAGATCCAATATGGCAAGCAGCCATGAAGGAAGAGTTCAGCTCACTCTAGAAGAGCAACACTTGGGAGTTGGTTGATGTTCCCCCAGGGAGGAAGCTAGTTTAGTGTAAGTGGGTGTACAAGACCAAATTTGCTGCTGATGATTCACCTCTGAAGTACAAGGCCAGATTGGTAGCCAAGGGCTACTCACAGGTTCATGGCATAGATTACAATGAGACCTTTGCTCCAGTGGCAAAGATGGACTCTATCAAGCTAGCCTTAGCCATTGCAGCTTCAAATCAATGGGAGGTACATCACATGGATGTAAAGTGTGCCTTCCTGAATGGAGATCTCACTAAAGATCCTCAAGGATTTTCTACTAACCCATCTCTTGTGTGTAGGCTAAAGAATTCATTGTATGGGCTTAAGCAAGCCCCCAGGGCTTGGTACGCCAAGATTGATAGCTTTCTACTATCACCGAATTTTGTTCGATGCAAATCAGATCCAAATGTCTATTTGAAGCTGATTAATGGTTCATTAATTATCATTGTGTTATATGTTGATGACCTTCTCATTACAGGAAGCTCAAAGGATGAGATTTCCTCCTTGAAGAGTGCAATGAACCAAGCCTTCTCCATGACATATTTGGGCCTTTTGAGCCAATTCTTGGGGCTTGAGATTGCTCAAACCAAAGATGGAATCAAGGTGCACCAGTCCAAGTATGCCTTGGATTTGCTGAACAAATTCAGAATGAAGGATTGCAATCCAAGCAAGACTCCTTTCCTTTCAGGAGTGAAGCTTGAAGAAGCTAATTCTTCACCTATGGTAAACAATACAGTGTATAGGCAATTGATTGGATGTTTGTTGTATATTACACATACTATACCTGATATTTCTTATGCAATAAGTGTGGCTTCTAGATACATGGATCAGCCTCATGAGATCCATTGGAAAGCAGCCAAAAGGATCCTTAACTTTGTTCAGGGAACAAGGACACATGGGATCTTCTATAAAGCTAAATCTGATCTTGATTTGATTGGGTTTACTGACAGTGATTGGGCAGGTGATAGCACAGAAAAAAATTCAACATCAAGATATGTGTTCATGCTTGCAGAAGGGCCAATTAGCTGGTCAAGCAAGAAACAGAGTGCCATTGCACTCTCATCTACAGAAGCAGAGTACAGAGGAGTTGTAAATGCAACAACTCAATGTTTATGGTTGCAAGGATTACTTGGAGAGTGTGGCTTTGAATCAGAATAATCAACTACTATCTACTGTGATAATCAAAGTACCATTCAAATCTTCAATGATCCAGTTCAGAAGTAGAGAACCAAACACATTGAGATCCATATGCACTACATCAGACAGCTTGTGCATGATGGCACCATTCACCTACTCTTCTGTTCATCTTCAGCACAAGTAGCTGATATCTTCACCAAAGCATTTTGTGAGAAGAAATTCAGCAATCTCAAATCACCGCTGAGGTTTGCTGATCATGCTGTGAAGCATGAGTGATGACAAGATTTCCAAAAAAAAAAATTACACTCCATGTTTAAGGGAGGATTTTCCCACTGGGTTTTTGCCTCTTTCCTTGGTTAAATGGACATGCAGTATGTAAAGGGTGACTAAGACTTGTTGCTAGGCCATATAATTTTCTGATAAATTACTCATAAGTTAGGCTTAAGGGGGGGTGTTAGAATAATCAACCCATAGTTAGCTACCTTAGACATTAATTAATCTATTTTTGTCTTATTTTCCTAGTTTCCATATTCCACCTTATGCAAGTTGTCATCTACACATCCATAGTTCTCAAAATTTCCAATTTTTATTCATGGAGCACTTGGGAAACATCCTGGAATCAAATCTTCTTTATTCCTGGCCTCCCTAGCACATGTCTGCTTTTTCTGCTTTATTTCCTGCTTTTTCAGTGTTTTAAGGCAATGGGGAAAGTTTGACTAGGTGAAGTTAACTTGTTTTTTGTCCTCCACATCCTCCTCTCTTTTCTCCTATGAAAATCATGTATGAGTTGTCCTTCCATCCACTATTAGCTTGCCTAATTGATTTTGCCAATTTGTGAGCTCCTAGACAGTTTTGGAAACTGCTTTATCCACCTATGGGGGATTTGCTTAGATTTAGTAAGCCTACTTTTGACTAGATTCAAATGGAATCTACATGCATTCGAATCCCTCATGTAATTATTTATTTTGGAAGCCTATGAATTCACAGGGTTGGCTATTGTACACTTATTCAATACAGTTTAGTGTTTAGCTCCATATTCAGTCTCTTTTGTGAGTAATTTTGCATGTGCAATTGGCAATTGATGTGAGTGTAATTGTTCTAAAACTGGGTTCAATTTCCACAATTTCCACACATTCACCTAGGCCAGAACACATCCTACCACAACGATGAACAACTCTCACCCAGCCCGGAACACATCCTAGCACAATGATGAAAGCTCTCTACACTTACATTCGTCCAGGCCGAAACACATCCTACCACAATAATGAATGACTCTCACCCAGGATAGAACACATCCTACCACAATGATGAAATATTTCCACACATTCACCCAGGTCGGAACACATCCTACCACAATGATGAACGACTCTCACCTAGGCCGAAACACATCCTACCACAATGATGAAAGCTTTCTGCACTTACATTCACCCAAGCTGGAACACATCCTACCACAATGATGAAAGGGCTTGCACTTACATCCACCCAGGAGGGAACACATCCTACCACAATGATGGAAGGGATCTATACTCACATCTGATCTTGTAGAAACCAATCCTATAGTCATATCAGAATGGCCCCCAGTCCTCCTCGACTGAGCTACCTGGTAACTGACCAGGTGCCTCCATTCTCCTAGAGAATGGTAGTTGCCCTTACATCCGACCTACTCGTCGGAATGACAAACACTCACATCTGACATGGAAGGAACCTAATCCTTTAGCCATGACAGAATGGTTCAGCCCTTACATCTGATCAAGTGGGAGCACATTCCTCTGTCACATTAGAATGGCTACTCAGTCCTAGACTGAGTGTTCCTGGTACCTCACTAGGAAGCTCCATTCAAAGAATGGAAATTTCCCTTACATCTGCCCTACTCAATAGAATGGACAGCACTCATATCTAACATGGAAGGAAGCAATCCTCTCACCATGACAGAATGGCTCAGCCCTTACATCTGACCTAATCGTCAGAATGGCTACTCATCTCAGCACTCATATCTAACATGGAAGGAACCAATCCTCTCACCATGATAGAATGGCTCAGCCCTTACATCTGACCATGGAAGGAACCAATCCTCTCACCATGTCATAATGGTTATGGGACTCATCGCTTTTCCTTGGAGGAAATCTCGATCTAGAGAACACCAAGCTTCTCATTGAAGTACTCAAACTTCACCCTAGCTAATGGCTTCATCAATACATCAGCTATGTGTTCCTCCGTTGCGACATACTGGAGCTTCATTCCTCCTCTCTGCACCATATCCCTAATATAGTGGTACTTGATCTCGATATGCTTCGACTTGTCATGGAACATTGGATTCTCTGACAACTTCACGCAACTCTGGTTATCACAATGTATACAAGTAGTATCCAACTGGAGATCAAATAAATCATACAGTAGCTTCCATAAACATACTACCTCATAACTAAATGAACAAGCTACGACATACTCTGCTTCAGCTGTACTTAGAGCCACACAGGATTGCTTCCTGCTAAACCAAGAGATCACACCTGAACCCATACTGAAGCAACACCCTGAAGTGCTCTTCCTGTTGATGGAACTTCCTACACAATCTGAATCAACATAGCCCTCCAGGTTAATCTTTTGATTCACATCATACTTGAGCCCATAATCAACTGTACCCTTCAGGTACCTTAGAATATGCTTTGCAGCAATCAAGTGAACATGTCTCGGATCTATCAAGAACTAGATCAAGCTGTTCACAGCAAAGCAAATGTCTGGTCTCATGTTCGTCAGATACATCAAGGACCCAATCATCTGACGATACATCGTAGCATCAACCATCTTAACAGCTTCAGGTTCGATCCCATCGGTGTGGTCATGCAGTCCATCATCTTGAATCTATTCAAAATATCTACTGTATACTTCCCTTGTCCACACCTCCATGCCTAGAAAATAGTGCATCAACACATAACAGGAGCATCACTGGTCTTCCACCTTCAACCTTGAACCAAAGGTTGGAATTTGCTTTACTCTTAGTAAAGCCTAGAGTCATAAATAATCTATCCATCCTGTCATACCATGTTGAACCTTAGATCTTCTGCAGTCACTCCCTCTGAAGTGGAGCATCATACTCTCATTGTCTTCCATACTCTATGTACTGAAACATTTTGTACTGGAGTGACAAGTAGCTTCCTATGCTACTAATATTCTATGTCACCATCTAGTGTATAGACTTACATCTTCAACCTTGTAGCAAATATTAAGATCTTCATCAAGCTCATCATATATGTGTTTAAACTCTTACTGGCTGCAAATGTCTCTTCATAGTCTAGGCATTCTTTTCATGAGAATCCTCATGCTACGAATATTGCTTTGTATCCCACGATGTTTCCATCTACTACATGATGGAGCTACGAACGTCCCTTCACGTATTGATACTGCATCCTAGACATCATTCTTCTTGAACTTGTCTTCCATTTCTTCTTGGTTATTTCTTCATGGCTGGAAGGTTCTGCATCAATGATGTCGTTGTATTCGTCATATTATTATTCATTTTGAAATGTCATCACTTGTTCTTCAGAACAAGTCATATCCTTCTTTTCTTGCAGGCGATTATGTATGCGGTATTTCCTACAAGTCAAATGCATTTGTATGGTTAAAAACATTTCACAAGGAATATTCATACTGGCAAATACTTGTGCATAAATATATGGCCATGCAACTACTTTAGCCAATACAACATTCATCCATATCTCACAAAACTTTTCTATATTCCTTCCATCTCTACCAGGACAACATTGAGATTGTGCACTAATCCAATATGCCAGCAAAGAGGTTTCATTCTAGATAAGTAGCAATAGAGAGTTTGTATAGCACCATGAGCTACTTACCCATCACATGCATACTAGTAGTATACTGCCATTAATCCAAACATCCTATCATACATAATACATCAACTAAATATAAACAAATGCATAACAAAACAATATCATGAAATGACAATTGAATACTTATCTTTATTTGTTTCATGGGTAGACTCCTTCTTGAGCCTTCAACTTCATCGTCTTCTTTGTAGCATCATTTCTTATCCAAAAGCTAAGGTGGATAAGATATTCTTCAAGAGTTGATTTCTTCATATTCATCATCTCTTGAGGGATCTTCTATGCATGGTGAAGGCTTGATCTTTAGTTTCTTCCTTCTTCCCTTCTCTTCTTATGAGTCGAGATTCTTCTTCCTCCCAGATTCTACTGAAAGTAATCACTTCCTTTTGGCACACATTCCTCGAATGAATGAATCCCATGATCCTGGGAGGCCATTCAAGGTGGCCATCACCACTTTTGCATTCTTCACTTCTTCTTTTACCACTTCAAGTTGTTCTTTGATTTGAGAGACCCTTATGACTGCATGGTCTCTGCATTCTAGATCTTCACATTCTTCAACTAGTTTCTTAAGGTCATCTTCTGATGTATGTGCTTCCCTTAAAATATCTTATTCAAGGAATCAAACATCTTCAGTGTCTTTAGGGAAGACACTTGTGGTACAAGTTGATTGAATCAACAATGATCTTCTTGGCCTTGACCAATTTCTTCTTGTGTAAGGCTTTTAGCCTCATCTCCCTCTGGAACTAGAAACTCTCTACTCATGTAGGTGTCCAATTCATTTTCTTCAAAGAGATAATATACTTCCATGCTTGGAATTTGTCAACTTCACCAAGATTATCATCAAGCTGATGTGATAGATCACTTTGAAATGAGAACCTCAAATGAAAATAGCAGAAGAATAGATCTTACCGATTTGAGGTGTCCATCCTGGTTCCAGAGCTGGCTGATCTAGGGTTTGTCATAGAAAACCTAATTTTAAAAACTTGGAATCTTTTAGATCTTATTGGATAGACAGATATATCTCTTCAAATGGAGCTGTCGAATGTACTCCTTTTCTGAAAACAATGGAGGGAAGCTCCCGGACCAGGAAGCCCTAGTTTTCCAATTTCTTCTGCAGAAATGCATGTTACTGTTTATGTGATATATACTAAATTATTGCTCTTATATGTTTGAAATTTATCACAGAGGTAACCTCGCATATCCTTGATCCAACACCATAGGTTTATTCAGAATTTGCTTCACCAATTGGGATTTATGATCCTTTTCCCAAGGTGACCTGTTACAGGACTGTTTAGAACAACAAAGTTGTACGGAATTCCACGTGTCACTGGTTCATCTTCTGAGTCTGAAATTTAGACCACATAACATAAATTATGTTCCCTTTCTTGAACATCTTCCATAATTCCATTTGGACCTCTGCAGCCCAAGATATTGCAATTCTCCCTAGGTGTCTTGTTTAGGTATGAATTTTGGAAGAGGCTGGAACCCTAACTTTGAGGGATCATATCTCCCAAAATATAGCAAATCGGAGGCTTAATTTTGGACACAGTGTTCATCAATATTTATATTTGGCCCCTGTAATTTTCATCTCTTGAGCCATTTCCAATATCGGGATATAGTGAATGTACCAAAACTTAGCATTTTTAGTATTTAGGGTTTTTCTAGCTCGGGATCAAACTAGGGTTTGACTTTCCCAAAGTTTCACCCAACCAAATTTATTGATACAGGTCTCTAAAATTCGATTTTGATGAGGAGAAAAATTCTATGCTGGGCTCACTCAAAAATTCCTCTTCTATAGAATGCCCTAATTTCTGCATCAAAAACTAAAAATGCTTGGAATCAAATTCCACTTCGACAGAAAGATGCGCCCTTCAATGGAGAGTCAGCCTAGAATAATTTTGCTGATGGATTGTGAAGAGAGACCCACAAAGTAAGAATCCCTAGCTTTTGTAGTTGCACAATGTCTTCTTCTCAGGTTAGCCCTGATACCATGTTAGTTTTTGAACATATAAGCTAGCATTATGATCTTAGGATCTTTTAACTGAGAGAATAACAAGCACAGCAATAAAACATAAGCGCAACAAAAGAGACAAGAGACACAAAGAATTTTCCTCGAGGAAACCATAAAGGAGAAAACCCTGTAACTTCCTCAGAGATAGAATCAACACCAAAGGTAAAACTGAAAAACAGTAAGATGATCTCCACACAGCAGCAGTCTCTCTCTCTCACACTGAGAGAGCTTCTCCTCTATCACTCATGCACCCAATGAGTGAGTGTGAGTGTTGCAAGTGAGAAAAATAGAGAGGCTCAATCTCTATTTATATTCTTTCATTCACTTAAAGTGCACTCCAACATGTCAGCCTCACTTAACAATTATTTACTAGAGCCGACATCTCTAGGAGGGTCTAATAACCCTAGTGCCCCACCACTTGTGGGGACTTTGCCTCCTCTGACCAATAGGAGGGTAACACAATGGTGGGGACTATTTCCCTGGCTTACAATGACTCACCTAGGGTCGACTTCACTAGGATAATCTAATAACCCAAGGGCCCAACAACTGTGGGGACTTTAACCCTTGACCAATAGGAGGGTTACCCACAATGACTTGACATGAATTTATCATTATAAAAACTTCCCGGAATAAACATCGGGGTATGACATGACTCAAATACATTGCAATACAGCCCAGAATAAAAATCGGGTTATAATACATAAGAAATACGGATGAATACATTCCAAAGTTACAATTACATCAACACTATTCATCAGTGATGTCAACCACTATTCTTCTTTGATTGGTGACTGAAACACAACCATCACGGCATCGGTAAGTGGAACCTGTATCCATCATAGGATTAGTGCACTAGGCTTCCGCAATGGCGGTGATTTGAACTATTAATTCCTTTCAATGTTCATCGGTGACCCATACAACTAACATTTCCCGATGGCCGATGAAGTAAACACTTAGAAAAATTTCAAAAATTTCCTCCTCTGTCTTCTGCCGCATCGGCTGTCAGATCAACTATTCGTCGGGTGGATAGTGTCTTAGACTACTGCAATGGCAGGTGCACCATCAGCTAAATGTTTCCGATGTAGTTCATTAGTAGTTCCCTTGTCTAACCATTGGTGATGAAAACAACTATCTTCTGTCGATTGCCGATGGTCGGAATTAGAATAAAATTTCAAAGTCTTTCTCTTTACCTTCTTCTGCCAATTCATCGACTCGACCATATCCTATCCATCACCGACCAAATCAACTGTTCTCTTTCAATCGATGAACTGAATCACATCGGCATTGGCAGCCGAAAATTTTCCTCATTGGAAGACTAGTTCTCTAGGCTTCCGCAACGGCGAGCGCATGAACCACTAACGTCTTTTGATGGCCGATGATTTTGGTACTTAGAAAATTTTCTAAATTTTCCTACCACAATTTTTTGATCGTTACTGGGCATAAGGAAACCTGCCTTTACTATCTTGTAGCACCCCCTATCATCCTAACGTCTATTAACAAGGAAAATACACATATTTTTTTTTATGCACTAACCTCTTTGAAAGCAAGCTAAGGTTTCTGAATCTAAATCATTCAATAGCATTTTTTTCATAACACTTATATAATTTATTCCCTCTAACACAATCAAATTAGAAGAAACAAAGTTTAACATATAATCTGATCCATACACAAATTTAAAAACAATATTTACATTTCATTATTATATTTCAATAATAGTTCCTTTAAACTTAAAAATGTCCACATTCACCACAAGATTAAACACTATATCACATTCATATTAAAGCTTCTTTAACTTAAAAGAACATTCATCAAAAGATTAAAGACTATATCATATTCACATTTAATTTAATGGCATGGAACATCCGTCATGATTTTATTATTTATTTATTTTTATAAAATGGGTCTTTTAAAGATACATCAATTGATGCATCCCACAAAAGCTTTATAAACCTTATCTTCCCCACTTTAAAAGAATGTTACTATCTCACTATTATGTAAAATGACCTTATCGACCAATCTAAATATACACTATACAACTATTTTTTAATAATATTTTAACTTCTTACAATTCTGTATATATTACTGTATAATAAATTATGCTCAAATCTTTAAAAATAACCCTGTCATCTACCTAAAAGCTCCAATTTTTATTTGTGATCTTTCTCGATGTAATAAAGGAGGAGGAGACTCATTGTCTGTCCATATTACAAAAATTAGCGCAACGTGTATATTATTTTACTTACCAAGTAATCCATACAGATAGCTGGCCTGAACATGCATTACACATTTGAAAAATAATCTTTAAAGATCTCAGGGATCACACATGCCACAAAACAGGGATCGCACATGCCAAATAATCTTTATAGATTTTTCTGCATGTATGCATGCCACAAAACAGGGATCGCGCATCGTTTTCATGTGAAAATAAATATATTATGGAAACAGTCTAAACGTAGGAGGCTCTGATAGTTCGTGAGCAAACAGACAGTATAAAAAATAACAGAACCCAATTATGGAAAAATGCCTATACAGGGACTTGGATCTCTGTGATTCCATTGCAAATCCATTGCAAAAGGACGCAGCCAATGCGTTGAACAACATTCTGTGTAAGCTGGACAATAAGTAAAAAGGAAATGTTACTACATGATGCAGAGTTTCAATCCTGGACTCATGTTTTCTATTTTGTTTAATTGTATGCAAATGATCACCCTATTAGACCCACAGCAAAATCTTATCACTGTCAATTCCTTTAAGATTCTAATGGTCTTAGATCTGCGTAGATTAAAACCAACCAAAATGAAAAACACAACAATAATGCGAAAACCATTTGAGGTGAATAAAAATATTATATACAGCATTTCTTGTTAAATTCATGAATCGCTGTAAAAACCAATAATATAATCATAAGCTCCCATGCCAGCATAAACAATTGCTTGTTACACCAAATTTACACCATCTCAAGATCTCACCATGCTGTATGCAATCATGCCTAAGATCGTGTTGAGGATCATACTAAAGATCACTGCATTATCTCACCTAACTCTCTAAGAAAGGGGGGTCATGCTTAAGGGTTTCCACGACATCAAAATCATTAAAACGTTTACCTGCCCATTCACCAAAAGAATGCAGTGGTGAGTTTCCATCTTTACAATTATTCCAAACGTGCCAGGTTATGAATTTGTTTCAGATCCAATGATTTGTAACCCCCCAAAAAAAGAAACATAGGTTCGCATACCCAAATGTGGAAGAGGAGGTCGGCGTTCGATTCTCATAATCTGTCTATATGAGCTCAATCGCAGGCTGTGGAATCTATCGCAATTAAGGGAAGAATGCAGGGACTCATTACAGTTTAAGGGGAAAGGAATGAATAGCATAAAACTATACTTCAATCTAAGTCTGAAACATAGCCATCACTCATGTTCACGATCTCATTTCTAAAACCAAAGAAGCGTTTACCTGCATTTACATAAAAATCGGTTCTGGTTCTAAAACAAGATTTGAAACACAGATTGTTTTACCATGCATTGCCAAAAATCTCAGATCTGGTTTTAAAACACATATCTAAAACAAAATACATTTTCCAAACGATTTCTTCAACCCCGACAATTAAACGCAGTCAAGAAATATTCCAGATCTTAGATCTGATGCAAACATGCATACAATTCATGCTCACCAGACCTGGTACAAGGATAATAAATTTAGAACCATAGAAGATAAATATCAAATAGCATTCCCCCCCCCAAAAAAATGCAAATCGTAGTTTTCAAGCAGCGAGAGAGCTTAGATCTAGATCTCACAAATATACCGGCATAAAATGCATTCCAAATCTATAACAAAATACAACTACAAATCTAATATAAAGATCCAGTTCTACAATAAACTACGGAGGCAGATCTAAAATACAATCTAACAATCCATGAAAACCTGAGTTTCTTTGTGCAGGCCCATCTTTCTGAGGTTGCCGCACCACGAACTTTGTCAAGCTCCCATGAACGTCGATCAGTTCCCAATGCCAAGAGATCCATCGGTTGACCTCCCTACCATTCCAATAGGTACTCTCCTTCCCCAAGGACCCCCGAGCTGAATGGGGTTGCAGGAAGAAGCACCCAAGCACGATCAGAGTGTGTAGAATCACTAAGGGCCTCCCAACCCTATTCACACCTAATGAGCCAAACTCTCTACAGCCACCATCTGCCTCTGCCTTCTCTCATCCATCAAACATTAGGGTAAAAAGCATACCCCTATTCAAACCCTACCTCCTTCTTTATATCGTTTTGCATTATTATTTTTATTTATTCTTATTTTGAATTCTTTTTATTTTATTTTATTTCAACAGATCTTTGTGATATGCATTTATGCAATGTGCTTAATTTAGGATTTCTTTACTTAAACCGTTCCTATATTTCATTCCTAGATTTTTGCTTTGATTTGCTATTTTTGTGTGTGTGCAATGTGTTTCTATTTAGAATTTACTTTATCTTCTTTTATTTTGTTTATGATGATTTCCTCTTTTATATATATATATATTTTTTTAAATTTCTTTTTAATTTTTATTTCATAAGGTTGCACTTCCATTACTTTATTTCCAAGTCATGAGTTTATGGTTTAGTTATTAATTATTTACAATCTTATAGTTTAACAATTTCTTTTGTTTCTCCAGGTGATATCAAGGGTGCCATGATCATCTTCATGCCCTTCAAATATCCCACTTTCCGTGGCGGGGAGTTAGTGCGATGGCTGAGACCATGTTAACTCAGTCCGATCCATGCTGTAGAGAGACTCATGGCTACTGAGGAATAAGGTCAAAACCTCATTGCACGCCCCTCAGTTAATCCTCGTGAGTGACCGAGTCCACGGCATACCCTCACGGAAGCATGCCTCTTGTAGGTAAAAGCCTCTCTCGCTTTTCAACCTGCCACATGGAAAATATGTGCTAAACATACGGGTACTTTCTTCCGTGCAACCCCATCATCCTTTGTGGATCGATTGGGAACCAAGATCATGTTCCTGCAAACATGAAAACCATGTGCATTAATCACACTTACACAATTTAATCAAAATATTATTAAAATAAATTGTATCACCTGATATCATGTTCATACTCAAACTGAAATTCATGCAGCATTGACACCACCTTGTGTCATTGCGCAGTTGGGTCCCTGTCACACTAGAAAACTGTCAAAGCATATACCAATATATCGTAATAAATGAAAAATGTTCATATATTTCATTCACACATTTTAAGATCAATCATATCACATTATATAATATATCTACCATTGTCCATTCATTCATAAGCAATCATTGTGACACAACAATCAATACATATATAAGTCATTTTACTTCGTCATATTAAACCGGGCCTGTTTGTACTCAAAATGCCTTGAAACCATAACATATTTTAACACTTGAAATAGTCTGTCCAACAAGGCAGTACAATGTTGCATTACAAAATTTCATTTATCCATGAGTACCCAAATGTATCAACATGATCAAAACATATATTTCAAAATTTAACTGGGTCATTTGTGATAAAATTCCCTCAAATAATAATATAGTTGATTAATAAAAGAGTCTAACAAAATGGGGCACTACATATCTGATCTTTCATGGCCCATCCAGGCCCATGCTGCAACCTTGAGCTCTGATACCATACTGTAATGTCCCTGACCCTCCAACCAGTGAAGAGGATGCTACCAAACCATCCAACAACCGGAAAATTAGCCCCATAAACATGAACATACATAAAATGCTGAAATAAAATTCTTAAAACATAAAATGTGCTACGATGCATAATCATTCACATTCACAGCGGAGGCAAACATACATTGAGGTATTCAACATGTTCATCATAGTTCATTAGCCATCAGATATAATTGCAGAGATGAAATAGACTTAGATACTTATCTTATAAAGAACTTGTCCTGCAACTAGCTACGTTGCTACAATGTTCCACCCAACCATAGGCCAGCGTGCTCATCAATCTCTCAGCAACACTGCCATCCCCGAGCTGGGCATGACTCTCCAAGGAATAAGGGACTAAGAAGGCTTACACATAGCTAAGGTACACAAGTCATCCAAGCCCACATAGTAGGGCTTATCAGGCTATCAAGGAGCTTGGAGAGGCTAAATGCTAAGCTAGTGAGCTCATGGAAGAGCTAAGGATTCCTACACCGGAGCTAGCCTGACCTCTAAGACACCCACACACACCCAACACCAGGAATCAGTCCCTTCTCTGCTTCACAGTCCCTCAAGCCTTGACTTCCCTTGCCAGTGCTCTTCCGGGTTGTGGAGAAGAAGCCAGCCATCTAACTCTGTCTATGTGGCTCCCAAACCCAGGTTCTCAAGCATACCTAGCCTTCAATTCTGCTCCACATAGTCCAAAAACCAACCACTGCATACCCACAATAAAACCAAGTGATTACAACTTTGACAGGGGAAAACAGTCCCTGAGTTATTCTTGGCCCTATCGTGGCCAAAATAACACAATTGTAACCTGTGGCAGCTCCAAAGCGTGGAGGAAAACACAACCAACACCACCTAGGTGCTCATAGCAGCCACCGATCAGGGAAGATAATAGCCATGGTTCAACAATCAAGTAACAAGACATTACACCATCCAGACACAACCAGCAAACGTGGGAAAACAACGGTCCCTTCTCGACAACGAAGCCACGGCACATTACACAGTCAGAAAAAAGGGAAAGAGGTAGACCCCCACATTGATAGGGGAAAAAACATCTACGCAAACCACAATCAGCAAGGGAAAACTTACACAGCCGGCATCGTGCCTCTCAGTCTGCTCTTCAGGCTCGCTATAGGAGAACACAATCCCAACCTGCATGTGAGGTAAACAGTACTCGTTCGTGAAGTGGAAAATTACACAGACCAACAAAAGGTGAGAGAAGGAGAACCGAACCCCCAATCCATGGATCATGGATCCTTTTAATTAAACCTGGCGTGAGGAAAGCGAATGGACGGTGATGGGGAGAGTGGACAGAACAAAAATGGTTGGCATCCCAAACGGTGCATGAGGAGACCACTCCCAGCTCGTCCATTGTTGAACCAGTTGTGGAGGTGTGTGGGGCAAGCATGACACCCACCCCTACCCAACATTAACTGCCTCAACTAAAACAGGGGTTTAAGGTTTGACACATGGATTTTCCCCAATGGCTCCCATGGGTTAGACAATCCCCCCTCGCCCCCTTAATCTTAGGAATCATTCCCTTTTCATTTTAACATTGTATTGTCATAGCTGGTTGTAGGTTTATTTTAATTGATGTGCATATTTACATGATGCCAAACTCTAATGTTGGATAGAACGATATACCATTGGCAACGATCCCAATTTCCGAAACATATATAACCAAATCGATGGTGGGGATTTTTCCTTTAGCTCCACACCACAATTAATTACAAAATATACATCATGTATCTTTAAATGCAAATGGGGTCAAAACTAGGGTATTACAATATAATACTTTGTTCAGGAAATTTACACCTGTCTTTCATTTTAATGATTATTGTCATTAAGCAGTTGGTTGAGAATGGGATGCAATTCATTTATACATTGCAAACAATCTTGACTAGATGAAGGTATGGATTGAACGATGCAAACAATTGGGTCATGGAATATCATGGGAAGGTGTGGCTTCATTGGTAAAAGCATCACATCGCAATGGAGATAGAAATCTTACAGAAAGGGAAATATATTTAGCATATGGTTTAAAAGATAAAATGGCAATCATATTAATCAATCACTCTAGATCTTGTATTTTGCAAATTACATTTTGACGTACATGTTTTTCTTTTCCATGTATTGTTGCATAACTATTGAATCGTTGTGTTATCTTTTCATGTATTGCTTGTTGCAGGTAAAACACCATAAGGCTATGGTTTGCAATGGTTGTAGATATCACATCAAAAAATTGGATGAAACAAATAAAACATTAGATTGTGGGATATCTGCAGTCTTTGAGGTGACTAATGTTTCATCTAGAAGTGACAGAAATCCAGAATTCTTAGAAAATTGATACTATGGGTATTTGGAATATATTCTACAGTGTGACTTTAAATCATTCAAGCTGGTTCTATTCATTTTCAAATGGTACAGGTTACGATTGAATCAATGTGATCCCAATAGAACTATTGTTGAACACAATAATGGATTTACCATTTTAAATACAAGGTTGTTTGAGCCAAGAGCAGAGCCCTATGTTCTTCTAAGCCAATGTGAACATGTATTTTACTTGGAGGTTCCACGTAAAGTGGGCTGGTCATTTGTTGTGAGACACGATTCAGGGGGAAGGCCGGTAAAGTATAACCTAGACGATGGTATTGAAGAGGGTTCTTTGGAAGAATAATATGATGATGAAGAGCATGATCAACATGAGTTAGATGATGATGATGATCTAGCAGAAGATGTCCAAGAATTAGCTGAATCAGATGATGCAGCAGACAATGCCCATGAATCTTATATCGACAATGAAATGATGAGCGTAACTAAATTAAATGACAATGATGATATGGCCAATCCTTACAAAGTTGACTCTGGATCTGATGATACAGATGATGACTTGGATGAAGAAGACGATGATGTGAATGAAGAAGACAATGAAATATATTGAAAGGTAATTATTTAATTAGACCTATTGTTTTGTCTTACTTTTTAAAAA
>LPNX011066911.1:72268-151344 GCA_001517045.1 Pseudotsuga menziesii | reverse complement strand
GGGGGGGGGGGGGGGGGGGGGGCCATAAGAGCTTCCACCTTCATGTGGTTAGTCCTGTTTATTAGAGAATAGTAAAATATTCTCAAAATAGAGAGGAGCTCAATGAATGGTAAGGAAGAATACATTAAAAATTTTTCTATAATTTTAGTGTTTAATTTTCACTATTGCTATTTGACTCCTCTAATGGAACTTTTTACAGATAGCGTTGAGATACATGTTCATATTTAAGAGGCAAGAAATGGAATTTGATGTGATCAATGACCTTATATACATGGTGTTTTTGGTTCTCCATGTTTTATCAGGTAATCTACATATGTTTTTTCGATTCATTTAATGGCACAAATACATTGAGGGAAAAGCTTCGAGGGAAAAGTACTTTGTTATCACCCAATAGGGGCACACATAGAGTTAATATATATTATATCACCCCAACAGGAACATTTATGCAATAAAATGTATTTGTAACATTGTTGGACCTAATAAAGGACCTACATGTGTAATGAATGAATACATATTCATACAAGTCATATAATTACTGTCGAGGGAAACAATGAATACATACTTATACGTCATATAATTACTCTTGAGGGAAACATTTGATTTGGATATAGCAATGTATTGGAGTATTTGAATGTTTTATTATTCAAATAGTTATTGTATAACTTATTTGAATTATATATCTTGAAGTTGTACCACAAGTTTACATTTGTTGCACATGGTGTATACTCTTTGGTATGTTATGTTGTTTTAACTATTTGGGACATAATAAAAACCAATCAAATTATTCTCATTGAACAAATGTAGGACAAAGTGTTCATATTTGTTGAATGTAGTTTTGATGAGTAAAACCAGTGGAATTATTCAAATGCAATTTTGATGAGTAAAACTAGTGGAATTATTCAATGTTAACAATTGTGGCAGACTGTCCATATTTGTTTGATGTACTCTTGATAAAATCCATTTTATAGAAGCTCAACTATACAATATAATTTGGAAATAATTTTAATTATTTATTTTATGATTTAAATCAAGGTTATTTCCATTAACATATTTTTATTTTTTATATAAAATGTAGAAATATAAATTAAACAAATATTGCTTATACTTTTAAATTCAATATATGCTTTTTTTTTTCCTTGGGAAAAAAAACATAATTTCATTACATCTTTCGAGAACAAAATTACATTTTGTAGATACGTTGCTTGTGTATTTGAAAAGTACCATAAAGGTCCATACAAAGAGTACAAAATAAGGGACAAATACAGTCCCTGCTACCCACATATATCAAAAAACTGATATATCAAGTTCTAGCCACATATTGAAATATGTCCAAAAAGAAATATTAGAAATAGGTAACTACTGTCACAGCCCACTCAGGCAGTATAGAGTGTGGATATAAACTTTTATATAATAAACAGTTTAGAAAAAACATAGCAAAAACATGTAATATGAGCTTCCCCGATCATTCCTTGAAGGGACGATGATAGTAATCGTGAATGAACTCCCCACGGTGTTCTCTGATCTGTCATTGACCCATTGCCAATAACAATCCCTCCATGTCATAGAATTATGCACTGCTGAGTCCCTTTAATCCAATTGATAACAATTAAATAAATAAGGCTTATATTTTAAATTATATGAAAATAAATAAATAAACAAAAAACATTTTCCAGATGTTAGCTTAAAATTGACATTTCAATTTTATTACAATGATTGAAAAAAATTTAAAATATTATTTCTAATTTGAGCATTTCAGTTTTATTCTTTCCTTCTATTTTGATTGATTTGTGTTCCAAGTCTTTTTTTTCTCCATAGGAAAAAAAGATGAAAATTTTATTAAAATCCAGACAAGTCTATACAAAATTGTATGCAGATGCATACCACTGCTTAAACAACCAGCATGTTGTAACAACCACTATTCCCCAAGGAAACAGTTTACCATCTGATCATCTCTATCCCAAGAGATTATGCCAAAAAAGAGCCAGATATAAGTGCTCTGATGTTGATGTTTATGTTACCCCTAATCCTTTTGATAGTTCCAAAAATGAGCTAGGCCTATAGCCTATGCTCCTTTTGCTGAGCGGAGAATAGAGCTAAAAAAAGAAGAGTTTAAGAGAGGTATGTAGATATGTGTGTCCAAAATAGTCAAACAAGTTGCCTTACAGGAAAGGCTTCCATAAAAGGTCTATGGTAAAACTCATAGAATTCCCCATCTTTGTGTTAAAAAAATTAATAGGGCTTGTTCATCCTGTGTCTTTTTGTTTTTTGCCTATTCCTTCAGCAGCTTCTTAACTTGAACCAAATTTTGCATAAAATGTGTTGCAGCATTTGATACGACTTCTACTCCATAAGGGGTCCATTTTGATTGTATGATCTCAAGTACCTCCTCATGCTTAAGCCAGGATGCACGAAATTTAAAAGGATAGGCTAGTTTTTGAGGGTTTCTTGATACTTCCAAGGAAATGGGCTGATGATTTGAGTCCCCTCCTAAGTCTATCCATTCCTTGAACTAAATATCATACTCCAGTAAACTTTCACCCACCATAAATCCATATAGTCTTTTTGCAATTTGGTCTTTCCATGTTCTTGTGTTTGGCCAACTTGACTTGAGATTCTGAGGATCTAGGTCCACCAACTTAAGGCTCTGTAACAGGTTTTGGAAGAAAGCTTCCAGGGGGGCCACTCTTGCATTTAGACCCCAGATGTCATGGGTCGCAATGGACAAATTAAGTCCCCCCCCCCCCCCCCGATAATCACATTCTCCTTTTCTCGAAAATGAGAGGCTTGTACTGACTCCTAGAAAGCCACTCGACCATTATAAGGCCCATAGATGTTTATAAGGTTGAGCTATAAGTTTGCTTATGCCCAGAAAACTTATAGCCCCATTCCAAAGGAGGCTCCCCATGAGTTTTCACAGCACAATATGGTAGGGTTCCATGCAATTGCTAAACCTCCTGAGTGACCTTTTGCACTCTAGGCCAAAAAGGTGAAACTACTTGAAACGAGGACAAAACCCTAGATACCTCATCTTCAGTGCCTAGGGTTTCCTGCAGTAGAATGATATCAGGTTTCTGCATCTGTATCACTCTTTTTAGGGAAATTATTTTTTTGGGTACTTTCCATACCCCTACAGTTGAGAGATAGGAATTTCATTCGGGATCCCCTTCAGGGGTTTGCACTACTCTAAGTGCCCCAAAAATACTTTTATACTTACCATTTGTTTGATCTCGGAGTGATTTTTGTTGGGAAAAGGATAGGAAAGAGGGTATTCCTCTTCCTTTCCCCTGGGTTCAGAGAATTGGGTTCGCCCCCAAGTAGAATAAAGGGTTTTCCTGAGCCGGTATGTCCCTTGAATGGAGGTGAAATCTGATTGGGGAAATGGAGTCAGAATTGGGGGATGAGTTGATCAGGGGTTTGGGAGCACAAGACTATGTGGGGGAAATAGGTTGCTCTTTTGAGAGGGATGGGGGAGAAGGCAGGGAAGCAGGAGGGGATGGGAGTTTTTCCTAGGTGGAAGGGGGATGAATTGTCAAATAAGTGTAGTTGTGTGTAGGTGCAACATCATTTATAATCAAATTATTTAACTGTTCCTTTATAGAAAGAACAGAGGACATACCTGTGAGGTTTTGCACGCTTCCTTCGGTACGAATTCCGTTATGTTCTTCAGGGGGGTGCTGTGGTGGAACAATCTCAGAGATTCTTTCCCCTAGTGTTGAAGCTTTCTTCCCTTTTTCCTATGGATCAGTATCCTTAGGGTACCTTCTTTTACATGATGCTACTATAGATGCTCTAACAAGGAATTTTCCATGCCAAATGTCCCACTTTGTGGCACCGATGACATCTAAACGGTAGACCCTCATAGCCCAATGGTTGCTGCTGAGTTACATTGCCTCTTATGAGGTTGAGGTACTCCCTCAGCTCCGTTCTAATGTCCATAGAAACCAAAATTTGTGCCACCATCCTCCTCTGGGTTTGCAGGTATGAGAAATATTCTTCCATGTATGTCCCTATGGCATTATCGAGGTCCTTCAATGAGGATGGATTCCAGAATTCCAGCAGTAGGCCTGGTAATCATACCCATACGACCATTCTATTCATTCATTCACTGTCGACATCAAACATGGGCATCCATCTCTTGAACAGAATGGGTATCATCCCATAGAACTAGTTTCGGTTCAATATTTGCTCTATGTCATGCTTGCTACTGAGGGTGAAACTATACCAACCCTTTGATAATTCACCTACCTCGACTGCAAATGATAAGAGGTCTACCCAATTTATTTGATACCATCCCTTCATCTCTTCAAGGATAGGGTGTTAGCCACAAACTTTCTCAACAATTACTCTGTCATGCATATCTTCCACTTCTTCAATGGCCACATTGACATCGCATACCATATCTAGGTTTCCACAAGTTGGCGCCAGGCACTTGTTCTGCCTATTTTTCCTAGGGCTTCCATTTTCTTCTTCCTCCTTTGGTGTGGTTCCTACAGATGGGTTGTGACTAGATTTTAAGCTCGATCATGTTAGAGTTTCTTCAGTTCTAGCTGCTACTACCACCAAGTTGACAAAACCCTCTGTGTCAATGGCTTCTCTAGTTGCGATAGTTGTTTGTGGAGGAGGTGGTTTCAACCATCCAACATTTAAAAAATCCCCCAATTCTGTAATGGTTTGTTCAAGTATTGAGACATTCGGGTCCAGATGGAGATCATTGTGTGCCACTCCAGATGGTGAAAAAACTAAGCATGAGTTGAAGAAACCCTCGACAGAATATGGTGACGGGAAAAATGTAGGGTTTTTGGCTAAAGGTTCTATGATTGTGCCTGTTGATGGGGATAGCATAAAGATAGCAGTTAGCGGGTCGTTTTCCTGCTTTTCCTCCCTGTTTTCCATGGTTGCAGTGCCCCTTCCAGTTGGCAATGATAATGTTGGTGGCTATGGTCAGAATGAACTACGATGGGGTTAGGATGAACTAAACTAAAAGATCAAGTAAAAATTCATATAAAAGCAAATAAAAAAACAATTATAAATTATAAAAAATTATAAAAAAAAAAATTCCAAGTATTTTATATAAAAATCAAATAAAAAAAATTAAATTACATTAAATAAGACTTAACATTATATTTCTCATTTTGAAGATTTATTTTCTTTATTTAAAAAAATAAAATGAGAATGCATAAAAAAATATAAAATATTAAAATAAAAATGGTGAAGATCTTGGTTTAAATAAAATAATATATTACATTACTCATAATATAGAATCACACATAACATTTCATGTTACAAGATCTTATGACACTTGCGGGGGTGACTATTACCCAAATCCACTTGGCAGCCTCTGAAACGTGTTTGAAGACGATGATGCAAAACATACTAGATGGGAGGTATTAGTGAAGATTGGGTCATGGTGCTCCATACTAATCTAATTGAAATTGAATTTTTAGTTGTAATGAAACGTTAAATTTGAAAATGAATATGATGATTATAGTGATGATGATCATGATCATGAAGACAATGATGATCAACATGATGAAGAAAATTATGATGGAGACGATGATGAAGACGATGATGATGGTGATGGTGATGATGATGATGATGATGGTGGTGATCTAGATCATGATGCTGATGAAAATGATGATGATGACGAGGATGAGGATCACAATGATGAAGACAATGATGATCAACATGATGAATATGGTCGTGATGATGGTTATGATGATGATGATGATGATGATGATTATGATGAAGATGATCATCATCATCATCTTTTCCATCATCATCACTATCATCATCGCCATTGTCATCATCATCACGATGATGATGATGATGAAGAGGGTCATGATGATGAATATTATGGTAATGATGGTGAGGATAGTGATGATGAAGATGATGACCATATTCACCATCACCATCGCCATCCACCATCTTCACCATCACCATCACCATCCACCATCTTCACCATCACCATCACCATAACCATCCACCATCACCATCCACCATCACCATCCATCATCTTCACCATCACCATCATCACAACCATGACCACCATCAATATCATGATCGCCAACATCACCATCATGGTCACCATGACCATCATCACCATGATGACCATCATGGTCACCATGACCATCATCACGATGATGACGATGAGGATTATGATGAAGAGGGTCATGATGATGAATATTATTGTGATGATGGTGAGGATGGTGATGATGAAGATGATGACCATGTTCACCATCACCATCACCATCCACCATCCACCATATTCACCATCACCATCACCATCCATCATCTTCACCATCACCATCATCACCACCATGACCACCATCATTATCATGGTCACCATGACCATCATCACCATCATGATCACCATCATCATCATCACCACCATGACCTACCATCATCATCCACATCACCATCATCACCACCATGACCACCATCATCACCATCACCATCATCACCATCACCATCACCATCACCATCATCATCATCACCATCACCATCATCATCATCATGATCACCATCACCATGACCCTCAACATCATCATCATCACCATGAGCCTCATCATCATCACCATCACCATGACCCTCAACATCACCATCATCACCATGAGCCTCATCATCATCATCATTTTCATCAGCATCATCATCATGTTGATCATCATCGTATTCATAATCATGATCATCAATCATCATGATCACCATCATCATGTTCAACATGGTGGTGATGATATCATCGTCATCGTCATCATCATCACCATCATCACCATCAGCTTCATCATGTTGATCACCATCGTCTTCATCATCATGATAATTAGATGTAGCATCGATCTTCGCCATGAACGAAAATCCAATCATGAGACTTCATGAATAAGACAATTCAAAAATGAATATCAAGAATGTTAAAATATACAACCATCTTAGCTTATTAAATGGATAAACTTAGGAAATATGTTTTTATTGGACATTAAATAGACATACTTTTTGTGAAAATTGTGTCATGGTGCTCCAATGTGACAAGCACATTGGTACTTTGAAAACAAGAATGTATTGGTGCTCCAATGTGACAAACACATAGATTTTAAATTGTAATGATGTTGACGATGATGAGGACGATGATGATGATGGTAATGATGATGATGACTGTAATAATGTTGACGATGATGAAGATGAAGATGAATATGATGATGATGACCATGATGATGATGATGATGATGATGATGATGATGATGGTTAACATCATCACTGTCGTCGTCATCAACATCATCATTTATGTTAACAATTTGGTATCATCTTCATCACCATCATCATCATCATCATCATTTCATTGTAGGGATTAGGTGAGATTGTAGAGACTATGTGAGGTCGCCATCATCATATTGTAATCAAAAATACTATACCTAAGTAAAATATACATACAATAAAAAATACATATACCTAAGTTAAAAATACATAGAATAAAAAATACATATACCTAAGTTAAAAATTCATAGAATAAAAAATACATATACCTAAGTTAAAAATACTATACCTCTTAAAAAATACTATTAGAGCTCATGGTTCACATTTGGACCTCACCATTCACATTTGGATCTATTAGAGCTCACGATTCACATTCGGACCTTACCATTCACATTTGGAGCTCATGGTTCGTAGTTGGAGGTCACCGTTCGCATTTGGAGCTCAGGGCTCAATAGGTAAGCATCACCTCATTTTTTGGGCATGCTGTGATAGGGGTTTTGGGCATGCTATAATTTTTTGGGCTGCTGTGATAGCGGTTTTGGGAATGCTCCTCCAAAATATGCATTAAAAACCCTCATTTGTAGAGAGGAGCCACAAATGGTGGAAGCACCCAAGAAGTTTGATTAATCCAATCCTGTAGAAGTTAATTGACAAAACCAGGATTTCTATTGCATGTAAAGTTTCATTTTATGAATAAAATATAGATTCGTCATTTTCGTGTGTGAATTAATTCCTCTTTAGGTATTATACTTTAATGGTGAATATTAGTTATCTGTGTGGTGAACAAATTATGTGCATGAATCCTGATAAAAATTGATAGTCTGATCTTTGTGAATGTATTTCGATCCATACTCGATCCATATGTAAAATAAAATTCATTCTGGCATGTGATTGTGCAAATTCCATGTTTAGTGGATCCTAGGTCAATCCATCTACGAGTTCAGTGATGTATTCAACAAAACATTTGTGAGGTATTCAACAAGATTCTATTATTTCCATGATTGCCTCATGTTTTATTCTTTTCATTGTCACCAAATCTCTCCCCCAACACCTCAAAATGATATTAACCCTTATTATGAAACCCTCCCACTATATAATATATCTTTAAACCCCTCAAGTATAGGGAGTCAAATTCCAAATTCTTCTCATAGCTTGAATACATGAATCATTCTTCAAGTAGGATGTACTCAACATGAACCATGTACTATGTAGCTTGGGTATTTCATAACTACAAGAGAACCTATAATTGGTTGGTGATGATATAAGGGGAAGTCTCTCAACACCTAAATTAGTCTTCTACCTCTATGTTCAAAGAAAAAGAATCTGTGTTTGCATGTAATATCTATTTCTCTTTGTTCAGACTTATATTTTGATCAATAGGTTTCTATGCCTGTCTTTCTAGCGATACTTGCTTATCACAACATGTATATACTCTATAATTTTGTTCTCAGTATCTTAAGTTACATATTAGATGGTCTTAATTCCATTAAGCCACCCTTTTGACTAATCGTTTAGTGTTGACATATTGGCCAAGCCTAGAGCATGGCCTTTTAAGTTAAACACAACCTAAATAACATGGTTTATCTGGTTTAACCCATGTTCAATAATGGCATCTTCCAACCTTGGTGAGATTAAATTGCAACTCCACCTCTATCTTTATCATGGTTTGTGAAAAATACAATAGAATCTACCCATATTCCTTAAAGGGGTAGTTTAACTTTTGTTAAGCACCAAACATCAAGTTTAGAAACAACATTTGTTACTCTTTGAACCACTGATTTTTTACTATAGAATAGTCAATCAGCTCCTGTACCTTCCATGATACTACCTTGTTTCTACATTGAGGCTTAATGGGCCTATACTATTGGCCAAATCTTGGGTGCATGAGTGTCTCAGTTCTTACCAACAAGGAATAATATTTTATGCTATGGTGAAGACTATCAAACTTTGGGTGTTGGAAGTATTGATGTAACATACACAAGGAATAAGAAATGGGAAAAAAAAGAAACAACAATATAGAAATAAAAATTGATATAATTTGCTAATAAAAAATGATAAAACTTCCTAACTTTAAAATGATACTAATCATGCTAACTTTAACTTGATACTAATCATGCTCCAGGAAACTCAGGTTATCACATAGTCTAGTCAACCTTGAAGAAAAACTGATTTTCGAAAAGAGGATAGTGTAGTATTTTGTAAAAACTTAATACTACATCAATGCGAAGGAATGTGACAGATACAGTTCAAAAGAATACAAAAGGGACCAAGTACCAATGTACTACCAATGTGCACCCCCATGGTGCTACTCTATTTAGCTCACTCAGCCCAGAATTAGGTATGAATGTTGTCTTTTCCCACATTCATCCCATAATTAGAAATGAATACTGTTTTAGGGCTGCTTGAGGCCACAAATAGACACATAATTGCCCATAGTGCTGTAAAAAAGGTATAGAACTATCTAAAAAGTAAGATTTGTCATAGGATCACTTTTAGTAAACTATAGGAAATGCATGACAAGGGTCAATGAAGTATGCTTAAGGTTGTATACTTCTACTATAATATTATTAACAAATACTAAAACTATCTATGAATATTATTAACATAATAGTTTAAGGGCATTCCTTCACACACTAAACCAACAGTCTTGGGTATCTTTGACCAACTTTAAAGGGCATTGTCTTGTGACCTTATATAATATTTCTTAGCGAATTATGGAGGGAACCTTGGTGGCCTATGAAGGGTAATTGACTAGAAAACTTGGTATTCGAATGGTTTCTAGTGAAGTTTTGAAAATGTGTTCTAATTCAAGGCAACATTTATGCATGTTTTAGATTTGAACAACTAGTTTGGATGATGAATAGCATTGGAGGAATGGAATTATGAGGGATTGATATCCAAAGAAGGAATTTTTTCTCCTTGCGTTGCATAAGCAAATATTGTGGTATTCAAACAATTTATCCAACATAAAATTCTAATACTGGTATGCTTTGAAAATCCTACCCTTTCCTTTTAGTTATAGAAGTTGTCCTGATAATTATATACATCCTTTTTAAGGTTAGTGGTGCCATAGGATAGCTAGGGTCTGGAATGGACATTGTAGTATAAACGAAACAATTATTCCATCACCTTTTTAGGTCTACATTTCCTTTGTCTATATTCTATGTTTTCTCATTTATGGCATATCCTTGCACCTTAGATCTACAAAATCGGGACTACATTATTTATTTTTGCCAAAACCTACAAACCCTAATTTCCCTATTGTTTGTCTATTGTTATCTCTCATATACCCCTCAACGTTTGGTTGTAACCCTGAATGATGGAAGTTTTTCATTCCATTCATGAAGAATTCCATTCAATTCAACCCTAAACATGAAGAATTCCATTCAATTCAACCCTAAACGATGGATTATGATGCAACTGATACAACCTCAAAACCATAATGGCTATCGGGACAAGATTCGGACGGGAGTTTGTTGTGACGAGTTGGAAGTTTTTCTAAGTTATATGTAATCCTATGGGTGTAGAGTAAGGACAGAGGAGTGGCCAAGAAAATGATTAATCAGACTAATGTAGATGGGAGAACTGAGTATTCAGTATAATGATATTAATAGTATAATGAAGAACTAACAATATCAACATTATCGCATGCTTATAAGTCTTTCCAAGTTTTTTGTTGGTATTTTGCTATGTTTTTGCCAAAAAAATTTCCAACCATGGTGCAGGTAGAACCAAACAGGTATTTGTCAGACCTGTCTTCCTCCAGCGAGGGGAGTTTGGGAAGGCTAGAGGAAAGTGAGACATCCAATAGGTCTACAAGGGCTAGATCAACTAGATGTCATAAGATCAAAAGAAAATTCAATAAACACATGGAAATTTTTCTCAAAGGAGGGGGGCATGTTCCTATGATGATGAGACAGTGGGAGACATTGAGGTGCCCTTAAGGTACAAACACTTAGTGAAACAATGGGTTCCTACGGATCTTCCTCAAGTAAACACTGATTTTTGTGTGAATGAGAGGATATATAGAATTACACCATCGTCAATGGGTTCCTACGGATCTTCCTCAAGTAAACACTGATTTTTGTGTGAATGAGAGGATATATAGAATTACACCATCGTCATTGCATGGATTGGGTTTGTTTTGCATGGACGGCATAAAGTTTGGATACGGTAGATGTACAGAATTGATGGAGTATGTTGGACCCTCTTAAAACTACAATGATTGGATGCACCTGGTCCAATATACATGAATTATGCCTAGATATGGGTTGTCAGTGAATTATATACAACTAAAAGACAAAGCTCAAAATAAAGGAGCAACTTTGTACATGGAAGTAAGGAAAAAAACAACTGGTAATATTGCAAGGTTTTAAACAGTACACAACTGGGGTCTACACTTAAGCAACCCAACTGCATATTCGAGTTGCATGAAGGAAATCGTGTCTTTGTATATGCAATTAAATCAATAGTTCTTGGCAAAGAACTGCTTATTAATTACAATTTGAATCATGTAGATACAAACACGATTAGTATGGTTGTGGTACATCCAACAATTTAACCAACCTTTTTTTAAATATTTTAACATCTATAGGATTTTTCGTTAGCATATTATTGTAATTTTCTACTTTTCTGGTTTCGTTAGGTAATTTTTAGTGTTTTTTTGATGCAAGGTTCTCTCAAGAGCACCTCCCTCTCTGTAGATGTTTGTCAACCTAAGTCAAGGCAACAGGTATACATCAATATTGCCAATGTAATAAATTTAAGATGGACATACATATTTTTTTATGTATTTTCATTAGTATATTTGGTTTGTTTATATAATCTTATCTATTTTCCATGCAAAGTGTTGATCAGGGAAGCCAACTAGCTATTGATCAACTGACTACAACATCGGGGCAACAGGAAAACATGAATGTAACTCTCCATTTCAAATACTTTAAAGTCATAAACATGTATATTGTGTAGCATAATGTTTATTTTGTTATGTATTTTTTCATTTTTATGTTTGCGTTGATGATGATAATGTTGTCTACCTTTTTTGCAGGTTGACCAGGGAAAGTCCCCAACTATTGATCGGACGACTGGAGCCTCGAGGAAACCCGTCAACCTAAATGTAATTCCACATTCTAAACACTTAAAAAATGTACACATATAAAACATGTAGCATAGTGTTTATTTTTGTATTGTATTTGTTAGCTTTTACATATTGTGTTCATTGTGATAATGTTCTCTACTTTTTTTGCAAGTGCTGATCGAGGTAAGTCCCCAGCTGTTGATCATACCACACCCTGATCTAGGCCTTAGATAATCCTACATGTAATCCTATGAATCTATGATGATAGAAAAATTTTATTAATATAATTGTTTGTGAACACTATTGCTTCAAAGACTAAGCAATTTTTTATATATTTATGTTCCAGACAGGGGATTCAGTTTATGAAACACCGTCTCAGCACTCTTTACATAATGAGGTGTCCCATTTGATGAGAGATGGTGAAATTTGAGGGTCTATAGAACCGTTGAGGGTGCTACAGAAGACCAAGGAAAAAGAAAATGAGGAATTGGTTCTTCTGACATTGACAGTTCCACAAACATAAGAGATCTAAAAAAGGACTCAATTGTTGTTACAACAACGTAAACAATTGGAAGTAAGTTCTCGAATAATAATGTAAATTCATTTATGAGAACTTTCTAATATTTAATTTTATATTCTATTGAAGTTATAATACAATGGTTTGAAATTACAACATGTTATGGAGCTTATTAGTGGTGGTCAAGGCAATGTTGGTCCCAGTGACCAAACCACTCCCCGTACACCACATACTGCTCCCATGTTGTCCACTAAATAGTCAAAAACACGCTCTGCGACACCCCTGAGGCCAGCAGAGGGTGCAGCTGATGCTACCCCACCCACAACAGATGTTGTAGAAGAAGGAGTGGATGCACGGTTAGATAGATATGTGGATGCATTTACTGGATCTTCTTGTGTCACTAGCACTGGTTCAATAGTGTGTATATTTTTGGTGAATGAATAATTTGTTCCAATAAATATAGAGAGGATTCCTAGTGATTATAGATTATTCAATTTAGTTTTTATAATTTGTGTCTAATATACCGATATTATTTTTTAATGTTGACTAATGATGGCATTAATGTTTTGCAGGAAATGATATATTTTATAAACATATGAATGATTTGGCCTTGGAGATCTTCGAGCCCGCCATCCACACAATGTGGAACAAGCAGCCAAAATCTTTAAAGGATGATCTAACTAATCGCTTGGTTGATCTGTTCAGAAAAGATACCTTTGATACATCGAAGGTCCTACAGAAGGATGAAAAACATCTGAAGATTGTCCGAGACCAGTATAGGGTTCACCTAGAAATGAACCCTAGGTATGAGCACCCTCCAATGATTACATCTATGGAGTATAAATCTCTGGTGGAATATGGAAAAGAGAAGGGCCTGAGAAAATCAAGAAAGATACCACCAGCTAGAACAGGGAGGTATGCAATACAATCCAAAATGTAGTGGTAAGCCTTATTCTTACTAGTTTTTGCGTTGAGAGGCGCTCTACAGCCCAGTATGGGGGAGATATTGTCACGTGATGTCACGTGATGTAACGTTACTAACATGTCGGCAAAAAATAATAGTGAAAGTGAATATTATGGGGGAGATCTTGTCACGTGATGTAACGTTACTAACATGTCGGCAAAAAATAATAGTGAAAGTGAATATTATGGGGGAGATCTTGTCACATGATGTAACGTTACTAACATGTCGGCAAAAAATAATAGTGAAAGTGAATATTATGGGGGAGATCTTGTCACGTGATGTAACGTAACATGTCGGCAAAAAATAATAAGGGTAGTAGTAGTGAATATTATGGGAGAGATCTTGTAACATGATGTAAAATTTGCAATATTGAATAACTAATGTAAAAAAAAAGTAGTAAATATTTTGTCGGCCTAATAATGTAAGGTCATAACGTTTCATTTGAAATACACTCCCTATATTAATACAAACAAAAAAAATATTATATAAAAAAAAAATTATTCTCAAGGAGTTATTAGAGACGAAGATTCTCATCATTATTCTCAAGGAGCTATTAGAAACGAAGATTCTGATCAAGCAGCTATTCCAGACCAGGAATTTGATCGCTTTAACAAGGTGAACATTGCATAATTTTAATTCTTCATTTCAAATAACATGAATTTTTTTTATAGTGAACATTGCTTTTTTTTTTCAAGGCTGGATCTAGGCTCTAATGCCGCCGACATTTAGTGATAAAATTAGAATTTTTATTGAAAAAGGATTCAGGCATCTATATTATGCATTCCAATCACTAAAAACCAAAAAAACTTACCAGAAAATGGTCTATATAGCTTACTGACATATATTTTCACAAAAATATGGTTATACATATGGAACTAAATTCATTGCTGCTAGAGAATTGATGCCAAGGACTCGGTCGTGCAGCTGGCTGTACAAAAACTGTTTCAATTTAACTATATTTGGAAGGATGACATGAAAACGAATGTGACTTTGAAAGAGATGCGGGGCGTGGTGCCGGAATTCTACCTATGTATAGCTAAATCTCACACACCAAGCTCAAGCGCCTCACTGCATCGATAGCTCTGTAATAGAACTGAGTTACAGAAAATCTGTGAATTGAAATTTAGCTACAGTACAGGATGGAAAGGAATAATATGATGCTGATGGCCATCAATTTGATCATCCAGATGGTAATATTCTACTTCATTTCGGAACAATTCAAATTGGTAAACGCAGGCGGTGGAAAAGGATGGATGCCAGCCCATGCAACATTCTATGGGGAGGCTTATGGAACATCAACCGATATGGGTAAGTTGGTAACCTAATTTTTTTAATGTAATCTCTAAAGATTTTGCTATTTTAATAACTTGATTAAAATTGCAGCTTCTGTTTTTTATTTCTTGAATCTGATGGGTTATTGTTTGGATCTGGCAGTTTTGGCATTGATGTCATATTGTCAGGAGGAGCCTGCGGTTATGAGAATATGCACGAAGGTGGATATGGCATAAGCAACACAGCACTGAGCGGTGCCCTGTTCAGACAAGGGGAGGCCTGTGGATCTTGCTATGAATTGTTGTGCAATGCCAAAGATGATCCAGCTTGGTGACTCCAAGGTAGAACCAGGATTCGAGTCACTGCTACCAACTTGTGTCCTCCCTATGGAACTGGATGGTGCAATCATCCCAATCACCACTTTGACCTATCAATGCCTACGTACCCCACCATTTCCCGCTACAAAGAAGGAATAGTGCCTGTCTTTTATAGAAGGGTGCGGGGTCAGATTTTCCATGAAAGGGAACGCCTACTTCAATACGGTGGTCATAAGCAATGTGGGCGGAAGCGGGGACGTGAGGGGCGTGTGGGTAAATGCAGATGGCTTCTCTGCAAATTACTGGCAGGTGTTGCAGAGAAATTGGGGTGCCAGTTGGGTAAACAACATTGGCAATGTTGAAGGGAAGGCGCTCTCCTTCCGAGCGATGATAGGTGATGGCCAGACTCTGAACTTCTACAATGCAGTCCCTTCTAACTGGCGATTCAGCCAAACCTTCTTCTCTCAACTTCAGTTCAAGTAATCAGCTATCCAGATCCACATAATAACTAGGTCTCAGTCGAATGTTCTTGATATTTTATTCATGAGGAGCTTAGCTATGTAGAATTTCCATTGTCATTGACCTCCTATTGTCCCCTCTCTAGCTTCTAGCTTCAGTCTCATCATCTCTGCAGGCTCATCTATCCTTCACAAATTCATTTATGGCTTAGTATCTGTTATGATAAGCTCCATCAATAAGTATAATGTCATCCTTGGCCTTCCATCTCTCATCCATGTTATCACATTCCAGTTGGTCTTCTCAATTCTATATGTG
The DNA here is from genome assembly GCA_001517045.1 of Pseudotsuga menziesii. Lineage (NCBI taxonomy): Eukaryota > Viridiplantae > Streptophyta > Pinopsida > Pinales > Pinaceae > Pseudotsuga > Pseudotsuga menziesii. The sequence goes on along the minus strand of LPNX011066911.1, from coordinate 135,181 downwards.
GGTTTCTAGTTATAGGGTGCAAGTAGAAGAGGGAGTTTTAACTGTATAGTTTACAAAGCATAATAACGGTTAAGGTTTTGAAAAGAGTTTGATTGTGAGAAAAAACCATGTAAGTTTGGTTTCTAAGGTGATGATTAATATACTCATAAAAACCAATAATCCCAAGAAAACCATACATCTCTAGTTGAACAAAGAGAAGCAGCACAACATAGTCAAGTAGGTTTTTGCATTAATGTGCAGAATCAGAAGCCATTAACGCGTTTGCAGTAATGTGCAGAATCAGAATCCATTAAGGCTGAGGCCTATCATAGTCCATTAGGTGTTGTTTTTTTTTCTAAGGTTTTATTTTTTCATCCAACATAACATTATGTTAGGTTACTTGTAATTTTTTTTCTTTTCTATTTTTTTTTATAGCCGACATAACATTATGTAACGTTACATAACGCTACATTGGTTTCTTATTTTTCGAGGGTACTTCCCTCGAAAAATAAGAAACCAATGTTTTATGGATTACAGGCTTCTGGATCCATTAACATTAGGGAAGTACCCTGCTTCCTTAACAAGATTAGTTGGAGCGCGGTTACCACGGTTCAGCGCTGAAGAGGCAAAAGCATTGAAAAGATCATTCAACTTTCTTGGCTATAACTGCTACACAACACAATATACGACCAATAACCCTAATCCACCTTAGGTATCCATTGGTTTGAATCAAATCAATGGATACCTAATAAGAGATTTGATCCCTCTCGGCACTTGATAGAGCCTAGGATTTGGATCTACGCTGGTTATATCAAATTTGGTACATCGACTAATGTATTTAAAAACTTGATTAGGCTCTTGGACACATATAAGGCCACCAAGGCAAGAATTGAAAAATTTGGCCAACACAAGCTTTGGCCTGGTGGTTACTCGAACTTGGCAGCCCGATATATAAGTATCGCAAAACCCGAATCCACATCCAAATATCATACAGATAATAAATTTCATTTTGTTCTGGCAAAAAATGTAAAATTAATGACATAATGCAAATATGAAGGATGAACAATTCAAAGAATTGCCCAGTGCGGATTACATGAAGCTTGGCTTCGAACAGGGGCGCTTTGATGTCATTGTTGAACACATGAGAAGCTTGTTTGGGCATACTGTACAATCTTATGCCGATCCATCTGGTGCACAGGTATGTAAAAAAATGTATAGTTTAATGACAATTTATTCCGTATAAATAAATTAACATAAATTATTTATTCCCTTTTTAGCAAGAAAGTAATGATCCCGTTCATGTCAATGATGTACATGAACAACCAGACGAAGATCATGCTTCGATTCCTGGTAATGAATTTATTAATGTTCTACTGTTTTGTATAGACCATTGCATATGATTAACATTAATTCTAATTCTACACAATTCAACTGCAGAGCATGTAGATGCAAAATATAACACTTAATAGGTTGGGCCTGTATAAGATAATGTTGAACATGTTGATGTGCCCATGGCAGGTAAAAACACACATTCATAATTTTTTTTTAAATGAATTACTCATATTTATAAAAATATAAATATATTAATGAAATATTTTGGCATTATTACAGAAATTCATCACCCCTCCCCGGAATTTCAACATTGCGAGCAGACTAGTAGGGAGACCGGGGATCAGATTCCGGAAGATGTGATGTGACTCTAACTAAATATTTAAAGAGAAGAAAAGTAAAAAGGAAGTGTCTAAACAAATTTTGAGTAATTCTTATTTATAATAAAAAGCAATTCATGGATTTTTCCTCTATTTCATGAATGAATGGTTTACTGATTTTTTTAATCTGCCATTGACTAAATGAATGGTTTTTTCAGCTCTTGAATGATTGAATGGTTTAATGAATGATTTAATGAAAGCATCTTTCAACTGAAATAATTTACAGTAGATGCATTTTTATTTTCATTGTATATGCATTGTTATTTGGATCGTGAAATAGTGAAATAAATTGTTAATTGCAAGTAGATGCATTGGGTTTGGGGAGTTGAGAGTGATGCGGGGGGGAAGGGGCCATAAGAGCTTCCACCTTCACATGGTTGGTCCTGTTTAGTAGAGAATATTAAATTATTCTCAAAACATAGAGGACCTCAATGAATGGTAAGGATTAATACATTAAAACAAATCTATTTCTATAGTTTTAGTGTATAATTTTCACTATTGCTATTTGACTCCTCCATTGGAACTTGTTACAAATAGCGTTGAGAAACATTTCCATAGTTAAGATCCAAGAAATGACATTTTGATGAAATCGATGGACTTATATACATAGTGTTTTTGGATATCCATGTTTTATCAGGTGATCTATTATTATGAATTAATTTACTTGAATAGTTGAATAGTATTGTAATTTACATTGTAATAGTATTGTATTTATTTAGATTGGTTTTGTTATTTTCATAAACAAACATAAATTTATTTGATGGGTCCTAACATGAAACTATTGCAACAAGACAAAATTTGAAGTATGTTGAATGATGATTTGAAAGGTAAAGCATAAGAAGACAGTGCGAAGCTCCACAAATCAAGGTCTAATTATGTTTTCTTCTGTTTGATTAAGCTGTGTATTGGGTATTTATGCATGTGCACGCACACAAATTTAGTTGATGATGATGATTACCATACATTCAGGCGAACTTTGTTCTATCTAATCTAAAAAATTACCTTAAATAGTTTGATTTCTTAGGATAATTGTCGCCTTGGTAATACTTTACCAATTCCATATAGCTATGAATTCCATATGTACATGAAAATATATGGGAAATGGTCATTTGTCGTCGGACATATGGCTATGAATTACATTTTATTCATTATTCATATTGTTTGAACATTGAATCACCCAAGTAAAACTTATATGCATGTGCATGACATTGAATGGAAGGATCATAAGAGGGCACACTATTTTCTTTGTGGGTGAGTCCTGCTTTCTTTCTTTTATTTTAAATCTAAATTCTAAATAAGGACTTATTTTTGCATTTCAAATTACACCAAGATATATTTCACATGTAAAAACGTCCTCCATAAAGAAATGATGGATGATGACAAGTAGAAGCAAACCCCAACCTCCAAAATCCCCTAAGATGCAATGTTTCACCTTGTCCACAGAAGTGTCCAAGAGAAGGCCTCTCCAAACTGGAAGGAAACCTAAACTTATGTTGTGTCTCCCCTAAGTCACCTTCAAAAAGATGCCCCTCCAATAATATTCATATAGAAACAAAAAAAAACTTCTAAGAGATATTGGTCTCTATATATCCAATGGAGTGATCCAATACTCAATTAATATAGAAACAAGGCCTTCCTTTAGTCAAAAGTATCCTCCAAGGCCGAGCGCTTGCTAAAAGAAGACTTTCAATGATGTCCTCAATCCTATGTAGAGATAGTGTAAATACCTCGTAAATGGAACTGAATTTGTCTAAGGATGACTTATGTGAATTGGATCAACATTTTTAAGCCTCATGTGATATATAGAGGATCCTTTATAACACATCAATGTTGCCATATTTCTTCACTGCTGAGTTTTTTTTGCTTAGATTGTACCTTCATTATGCTAGGGAAGGTGCACAAAAATCTTGAAACATGAATTAAAGGTGGATTATCCCTCAATCAAAGTGAATACAAGCTAGTAGGGCCAACGCTTCTGAAAACTTCACCCTACAGTGCTTAAAAATCAACATAATATGCCATGTGAGCTTCCTAGAAATGATAATGTTGAAGTGCTACTGTTGATTCAACACCAAGAGATAGTTCTTTGCTGCTACAATATGCCCAAGGACACTTTTATGCTATTGTTATTTACACATATCTCACCCAAACATGGTATTTTGAAACCTATTGTTGTGTTATACCCACTAATTTTCCCTAGATTTCAACGATTAGAGCCATTCTCATCAATACATCTTCCCAAAATTGGATTACCGCTCACTAGGAGGTCAAATAGGGATGAGAAATGATTTTAAGGGCCAGTATGTGCCCAACAACATGGATATTTAGGGTCATTATTGTTGTTCATTACACCAAACTTTCCATAAACATGGGTTTACTTCTCTAATATCCACAAACTCTGCCCAGAACAAGCTCAAAGTCATATCAGACTTTCTAGATATCATTGTTTACTACTGATACTTATTATAAAAAGTTACTGGGTCTAATTTTTAGCCACTTTATGTAAGTTTCCAACCGTGGTAATGCTACAAACATAAATATAATTAATTATAATTAATTTAAAAGTCAATAAATCAAGCTTAGCATCAAATGGAAATTTAAGGGAAAAAGCTATTAGCTAGAATGGATTTGATACCAACGTAGCAACAGAAGTGCTAAATTAACATAAATTAACATATTAAGTGCCTTTATCTTCCTTGATATCAGCCATTTCCTTGTCTTAATTTATCTTAATTAGTAGTCTCAACCTTGAGACCTGCCATTTGCATGCCATTGTAGACTCTCTGAGTAGGATACCATTCTATTAGGTTTCCCATCCTCTACGCTTGGCTACAGCCATCTACCTCTCATGTAGAATTTCAATCCATTTTCTAAATACCCTCTCAAACACTATGAAACTACTTTTTCTAGATGTATATGTAAATCATGTGCTTGTTAGTCCAAAATTAATATTTTTGACAATACATGTTTGTATGTAAACACTATAGTGAGGATGTGCCCTACTTGTTTCAAAGGTATTATTGGTATGCTTGATTAGGAAGTGATTCTTTACTAGTTATTTAATTAACAAACGCCATTTCAAGTTACTAAGCAGTTAGTCATGCATATGAAGCTTCAAGATAGGACCTTGAGTTTCCTCTATTGTATCTTGCATTTATTCCAGAAACTATACTCTTAATTTCCTATATGCAAGTTCTCTTCAGTCTCATATCGCTCTCTTATTAGGGTTATAGTTTGTATGCATGGTCAAAGGAAGTTGGTTGGTCACCTCACTCATGGTCCATCCAATGAAAAAACTATGAACCGAATGGCCCAATTGAATTAATTGAAGGGACTCAAGAGTGAAATGAGTTTTCATGAATACTGCAAGCTTGATTAAACTATAATATTATAACCCCTACAAAACTTTGATATTTTATGCTTTGGACTGGAAATATTTGTGTCAAGATCTCATGCTAGCTAAATATACAGTCTTACAAGCCTCATCCTCCATAGATCCTACCGATCAATTTCCGATCAAAACTGGGCATTTTAGTATCCTTTCCCAATCATCATTCGGATTCCACATGCCAAGTATTCCATTTGATTAAATATTATAGTGAGAATTTTTGAAGCTATCATAATTAAAGACAAGAGCCACTCTCAACCAATGGAATACCTCATAGCGGTAAGGGTCTTGAAGATATTCATTCTTATTGCAGATTTATTTTTGTGCTTGTGATGAGTTGAGCTCTATTTTCATCCCCTTTTTAGACCCATAATCCACTATTGGTATTTTTTTTTAACTCTGATGCTGGAAAAGGTAAATTGGGTAGAGTTCATCACCACAAGCCTACTTCAAGTACTTCATTGCTATCCTTTTGGTGATCAAGTGTGCTCATCACCTTTATTCGTAGTTGCCCAAGTGTCTTCTTAGGCTGTATGTAGTATATCTTTGAAATATGAGAACAATGTTCACAGATTCCCGAGATTCATATAAGTCTAGAGGCCTTAAAATAACTTTCAAACTCCCTCAGTGACATGTACCCCTTGGTAAATCAATTACTTGATCAATCAAAAACATAATGCTTGGGAACCATTTGTTTAGGTCGTTTCTCGTACTCTGCCTACAATGGATTTTAAGCATTCCATTTTATGCCTCCTAGTTGTTCTTCACATGTATAGAATTAGATGGGTTTTAGTGTCTGACGCAAATATCCTGGCTTCGAGGTTCTTTCCCAAGGAAAAAATGTTTTTATTGAAGAAATCCCATTTGCAGCCATGACTTTTGATAATGATGTGAGCTATAATAGGCAATTAGCTGAAATTTTGATGTTGTACATCTATTTAAATAGAATTGTATTCTGAATTAATTCCTTGCTCGGTCGGGTCTAATATCCTTATGAGTTTATCTGCATTCCATTTCACAAGGTTAGGAAACACTAAGAAGGTTACATGGATTCTCGTCAAACAATGATTTCTTGAGGTTTCTGACTAATTGTTCATATGGGTAGTTACCTGGAAGCTGACAGTAATATACACTAAACATAAGAGACTGTTTGTGAAATGCTCTTAGTACAAGTATCTGCAAGAAGTGAAATTTATTCCAGTGTGATGGTTTTCGGAACTTCTTGTTTCAGCTATGTTGTCTAGACTCTATACTGGTAACAATATTTTTATCCATGTTTGTGATTGTAAATTAAAATTATAATGTATTATTTTGAACTTTTGAACATTATATACTTGTAACATACAGTAACATCCAGTCAGTTTACAATACAATAATGCCGAGAAGCAAGTTATCTTAGCCAATATTTTTCCTTGGTGTATATTTTCATGACTATTCTAAATGTTTGTATTAGGTAAAGAAAGGGATTTCATAATTTCAACACCCTATGATTTGTGTTGAAATCCTAAGAACAAGAGGTAAACCGTGCTCCTACCCTAGACTACTCTAATGTTATGTCATTGGTTGTGATCTACTTAGAGATGACAATATCAGTAATCACGTATATTTTTCAAGTTGCAATTTAACATCCACAAAAGACGTAACCACACAGTCACTGAATGAGAATGGTTAGCAATCATGCATAACATTTAAAAATTCTGATATTATTTGCTTCCTAGTCCTAAGACCTTTTGAACTACCATTTTAGAACCTGGAAATCATGCTCAAGTTAGTGTTGAGTTATTTGAGTTATGTTGAGTTATTTGAGTTGTTTGAGTTAAGATCATTCAATTCATTCATCAAGTTAGTCTATTTAAATATTGACATAGTAAAATACCTAACATTATAAGAGATTCAATAATGTAATAGTTAAAAATTAGGTTATCTAAGGTTGAATATCACATTTTGTCAGAGCCTCGCAATAAGACATTGAACTTATTAGCCAAAAAAAATTGAAATCAAAGGGTAAACTAATTGGTGAATGGAAACCTTTCAAAGGAAATATTTTTTTGAAATACATTGGAGAGCATGACTGCTGAGTTTTGAATAGGTCATTCATTATATCAATTGAAATATTTTTTTGGTATGAATAGGGATATCAAAACTATTAGTTTTGGAATATGCTCATGGGAATATACACCTTTCTAAATCTCTCTAGGGTGCAAACAAACCAATTACTGCAATGTGCACTAACACCTTCTCTTTAATATTCATACCGTTAAAAAATAATTGATCTCTTAGATATGTGTCATAAGGTATCTCATCACTATGCTTATGTCAGTCATGCATGTATTAGTGAGGTTTTTATTCAAGAGAACCTTGTAGGAGATTTTCACACTCTAGTACAGACTCTAGAGTAGTCAATGATGCATGTGTTGTTGAGTTTGTTCTTTAGGAGAATATTCTAGGAATTGTTGACACTCTAGTATAGAGTAGTCATTGCTTCATACATTTTGTTAGCCTATTTTCCTACAATATTAGTGATTAGGTGGCACTTCATTGAATCCATAATTATCATCCTTGATTTTGTTTTCTCATATTGACCCAATCATTGGGGATTCAAGCAGGGTGCTCCTCGTGATTCAAGAAGGAGGAGAGATAGTATTTGGTGGTGTTGATGCTAATCACTTCAAGGGTAAACATCAATATGCTTCTACTACTCGAAAGGGTTACTGGAACGTATGTAACAGAATCATGTTATTTTTCCAGGTTTGAGATTGACTGTATTTAAGGATAAACACATGCATACCATGTTCTTTCTATGAGTCATAGTTACTAGTAGATATGTCATGGGATTATTCTACTCTAATAAATCGATGTTTCTATTTCCTTAAGTTTGGCATGGGAGACTTCCTCATTAGTGATCAATCAACAAGTCTGCATACAATCCATCTTCTTCAATTGGGCATATGATTGCTTCTTGAGGAATCTTATGAAAATATTGATGGAATTTTATGAACATTTAGTTGCAGGTTTCTGTGCTGGAGGTTGTGTTTCTATTGCAGATTCTGGAACTTATTTGCTAGCTAGTCCATCGATAATGCTTGCAAACCTTTGATCTTTTGGAAATTTCTTGTATACGTTAGTGATATTTTCTAGGTCTATGCACGATAAAATAATATAAACCAGAGGGGTGTGGCACATCTGATGCTTGTATGCTCAAGCAATCAATGAGTGCTCAATAATACTCATTTGATAAATTGATATGCTATCTTTGTAGAATGAAATATATATAGTTGAACCGATTTCAAGAATTTTCTCAGTATCAAGGACTGAAGGGAGATAATTTTATTTGGTTGTTTTATTACATTATTTAAGCCAAGCATGTGTAGATGTTGTTGTAATTTGTTGTACAAAGTGGGCTCTTCACTTTGTTGCTTCTATGCATTATTTTGTTGAACTTCCATCGTAGAAATATATGCACTGCTTTATAGAACATGTGTTGCTTTTATACTGAGAAAATGTACATAGGATAGTTCCCAAAATTTTCAATATGGCACAAGATATGTGAATCGAACTGCACTATATATTTTTACTAAAGGAACTATGTAGGGGCCTGTTACATGTGTCTTGCATAGTGTGTACATAATAACCACCACATTGATTTTCCTGGGTACTATTATTGTTCTATTGATGGATAAATGAAGTAAATTCGTAAGATTGGGTCAACTAAATCTAAAGTCTCTCTTAAGCTTGTTCTAGTCAGGATAGAAGCATGCAAAGGAAAATAGGCCACCTTTTATGCATTGAATTTACCAGTCATTTGGAAAAAGAGGACACTGCATAAAATTTAAATGGTGCAACTCTGTCAGCTTTGCAACTAATGGTGCAAATCAGCTTCAGCCTGCCCCGTAACCTAGTTTCTAATTTAGAAACTATCTTATAACCTAATACATTGCTAATAAAAAAAGGAACATTTTTTTAAAACTATTTAAACATATACATAATGTTTACATAAGGTAGGGACTAGTTCTCTTTAGCAACCTCTCTTGTTTTATTACACTTCCTTGTGTATTTATAGTCTTCCTTTGTTATTTTATCGGAGTTTAAGGCATTGTTTCATGTTGCACTCCCTTAGACTAGTTTGTGTTCCAATATGATTGATTTAATTTGAAGGGAAGTGTATTATCAGCTCTGTGGTTCTTCCTAAGTGGCTATAGGTTCCCCTCTCTAATTGTTTTCAGTTTGGAGTTGCGCAATCCTTTTTACATCAAAGTGAATTCTATTTAAAATCCTTCTTTTGGTAACTCGCAAGACTATAGGGAGGGTTTGATATAACCCAAGATACATAACATTCTACTTGTCAATTTACTCTCTGGTAAGAACCCCTATCCCTATATATTTAATATTCATATAGGTAAAATTCAAATGCTAATGGAATTCAATGTTCAAGGCTTAATAATGTGCTTTATAATTTTTTTGGCCATAACCCTTGATTTCCCTCACTAATTTCAATCTATTTAACTGACTATTCAAGTGTTTTTATGAGAGAATTTTCCTCCTGTAGCAAAGATTGAGGTTCTAGGTCAATTCCTTTGCTACTCTCATTAACCAACGAGGTACAATATTGAACATTTTCTATAGATTCACCACTATGGGCTATCAAAACTTTGTCTACCTAAAATTCTAAATCCCCAATGTGAGCCATCTCACCGTTAATGTTTGAGAAAATGCAACACCAATATTCTTGTGATGACCATGAAATTTGTAAATAAACTTCACCCAACCTGTATTCTGAAATTGTTGCAAAACATGTTGGTAAGTATCAATTAACTCTGAACTATTATGTTTTTTCCTATGTATCATCCCCATGAGCACAAAGAGCATTAAGGATACTGGTAAAGGATACAACCAATGATTTGGGAAAAGACTGAGGAAAAACCTTACTAAAAATGGGGATTATGAGAACCCTCATGAAACAACATGAAACATTCAAGAATGACCGAAAGGTATCACACACAAAACAAATCTCTTAGTATCTTTGTTTTGACCAACCATATCCTTTCATGAATGTATGGAAAGGGAATTTCAGGTAAGGGAGTTAATGGAAAGCATCATGAGCCGATAAGTGTTAAAAGAGTATGGTGTAGTGACCAATTTCATTACCATGGTTATCATACTCCACAATAAATAGATGACATGAATCCTGCCATGTCAAATTGCACTAGGTGATAGCCATCATGGTGATACAATGTACGACCTTACTAAGAGATGGTTAATCCAAGCCGATTGATAAAACCATGGTAGTATAAGTTATGCATTAACTTGAGTTTAAATCCATAACTAGGATTCTTGTATATTAGGATTATATTAGACAATAACCCACATGTGTAATATTGAGTGTTCATGTTATATGACAAGGTATTGTCATGTACATTTTGAAAGTAGGTGTGTAAAAAATTCCAACGAAAACAATATATACCCAAAGTACATTATTTTCATAAGAATGAATATAGTTAAACATATAAATTTTAATTCTTTAAACATTTCTTTATTCTAGAAAATCAAAGATCCTTGGTAAATAACAGAACCGCTACACTTATGCAAATAAGAGATCACCTTTCCATCATACAACATTACTGTAACCGTATGCCTTTAGTAGATTTCAGATTTTGAATAATGCAGAGATGTGAAATAATCTTTGTTGAAAATTGAATATTCAAAACCTTAGTCAATAAAAAGACTATTGTGTCTTTATAAATGAGAATTCAAACATTGTCGAAAGGATTTGATGGCAACATGAAAAATAGTAGAATGTCACCTCATGAATGATGAGTTTGGCCATATAATTAAGCCAAGATCATAGTCCAAAATTATGTAATGTATGTAATAATGAATGGTCATGAACTTTATTAGTTGCAAAATTAAGTTCACTTATAATATGAAAATAGATCACAAGGAAAAGGATCGTCATGGAATCATCATAAAATAATGTATCTAGACATGTCTGAAAATAAAATTGTTTAGGATACTCATGCCAACTATTTCATTTTCAATTGGAAATAAAACATTCAGACTTACTCTAGATCAGGTTTGGTTTAGTCCCAAATAAACAAATGTTATTTGTTTTCTGATTCACCCTGCAGTATTGATGTCTTGTCTATCATCTATGGTTTGATGTTTATAATCTTAGTTTGTTTTAAAATAGGTTTTTGGGAATTGAACATTGTAGGAGATATGTAGAAGAAAGGCATTTATGTTATAAATGTGCATTTGAATAGAAGTTGCATACAACTTTCTATAGAGAACATACGACTATTTAGTAATTTTAGCTTTTTTTTCTATACTTTGATTCCTAAATTTGCATTGTACTTTCTTGAATTGTAAGTAAACAAATCAAATATCCTTATTACATAATAACATGAGAAGAGGTTGTTAATAGGTTTCAAATTGATTTTAAACCTAATTTAAGTTGTGTAACACCCCGGTTTTGACCCCGTTGCACTAGATGTATATGATGTATATATATTGTAATGATCATGGTGTGGAGCCAAAGGCCAAGGCCCCACCATTGATCAGTTATCTTATGTTTCGATTTTGGAGTCGTCACCGATGGTATAATCGGGGCATGCGGCATATATAATGTTGATCATCATGTAAATATGCATCTATAATAAAAATGAACACAACCAGCTACGGTCGCGGCAACTAAATCGAATGGGGCATGATTTTCCCAAGGATAAGGATGTGGGGGAATTTGTCAATCTTGAGCCAAAAGGAGAAAAACCCATGTGTCTTATTCCCTTGTCTTATTTCCAACCACTTTCATTAAGAAAGGCTGCTGGTGGTTGAGGTAGTTAATTGTTTTGGGAGTGGGGGTGGCATGACTGTCAGTCCTCACCCACATGCACACTCCACCCCTGTTGACTTCACTCACGGAGGCAATATCATTCTTCTCACCACGATTTTTCCATTCTTTCCCTCACGCAAACATTCTCCTTCCTCTCCATGAGTTGCTGAGCACCCATGCACTGGAAATTCGCGTCCTCCTGGTAGCTGTTCACCTTCACTCACTTCCCATTTGGCCGCTCACTGTTTTCACGCATAGGAATTTTCCTGGGTTTTACCCATGCGATTTTCTCCTGCAAATTCACATCCTCTCCAATGCTGTGCATTCTCACGCAGAGGGATTCGTTCCCGTTTTTGGTCTTCATAAGGCAAAAGATTTCGCTAGATTTACCCACGCAGCAGTTTTCTTCTGTGGATTGGTGAATAGAGTGGCCATATCCTGTACTCACGGGACGATCGTGGGTTCTACATTGTTGCTCACGCTCACCCACAGGCTGGGAGACTGTAATTTTTTCCCCAAATCGGTTTGTATATGTTTTCCTGGTGATTTCGTTGCCCAGGACGGGCTGTGTTTTTCCACGTTGTTGGTTGTGGTTGTTGTGGTCTTCCTTACATTCCGGGGGCTGTTGTAAATTCTCTTGAGAGTCATTTTGGCCACGATAGGGCCAATAATGACTCAGAATTCATTTTCCCTGTTTAAGCTGTGACAGTTGACTTGATTACATATGTGCAATGGTTGGTCTTCGGACTGTGAGAGCAGCAGGGATGTTGGCTTAGTTTTGCTTGATAAACCTGGTGGATAGAACCACACAGAAAGAGCTAGAGGGTTGGCCTTCTTCTCCATCACCCCTGAATAGCACTGGAAGGGAATGCAGGGCCTGAGGAATTGTTTAGCAGAGAAGGGACTGATTCCTTGTGTTGGGTGTGGATGGGTGTCTTAGAGGTCAGGATAGTTCTGGTGTAGGTTTCCTTGGCTCTGTAATGAGCTCACCAGCTTAGCAATCTTCCTTCTCCAACTCCTTAATGGCCTGATAAACCCAACTGTGTTGGCTTGGCTGTGTTTTGTATATCCCTGGCTATGTGTAAGCCTACTAGTTCCCTTATTCCTTGGAGAATCATGCCCAGCTCGGGGGTGGTAGCGCTGCTGAGAGATTAAGGAGCACGCTAGCCTATGGTTGGGTGGAACGTTGCAGCGACGTAGCTGGTTGCAGATCGAATTCTTCATAAGATAAGTGATCTTGTGTATTTTACCTCTGCACTTCTATATTTACTGTTAATGAAAATGAAATGAACATGATGAAAGAATGCTTGTTTGAATGAATGTTGTTTTCCATTGTGCTTGGTAGATAATTGCATTCTATGCATGTTTAAGCATTCTGTTTTAGCAATTTTTGTGAATTTTCATGATCGTGGGCTCTTAGCACCATCGGATTTAGTACGGATCGTGTCTCCTTTGCCGGTCAGAGGCATGGGGACGTGACAAGTTGTCATGTGATCCATTGTTTTCAAATGAGGTTTTGATTATCATAAACTAATCCTAAAGATAATTTGCATAACTGCAGTTTTGAAGCAGAATAAACATTGTGTTTTGCAACCTTCATGGGTATCCATTGGTGGAAATTAGTAAGTGGACTTGCTCTTGTTACCATTTGGAGTCGTATAATACACAGTGATATGAAATGGATCTATCTTTTTTTTCAAGCTAGAGTGAATTTTTTTTGCTTGCAATTAGAACACATTTGAAGGTTTGTTTATATAATGTTAGGGTTTAAATAATGAAGCTACTATTGTATTTTGGACTTGAATAATAATTTATTTGCATGGGATTTGAACAGATATTTAAGGGTTGGAAATGGAAACCAACTTGTTAGGGATACAAAGACAATAATATGTGCCCTAGCTAGTGAGAAATTTAATGGAGTTTACAGACTACCAGATGTCATTTGGCTAAAAAACAACACTATTTCCAGTTTTTTACAAGATTTGGCATATGCAATAAGGAGGGAGGTAAATGTCCTTACATTCATGATTGAGAAAAGGTAGACATATACACTAAGTTCCTGAAGCGTATATGCTCCAATGTTGACTATTAGTTGAATCACAAGGGATAGTAAAACATTAATTCCATACACTAGACATGGTGATGTCTAGATAAAAGAAAAATGATGCAGTTTCCAGGATTTTATGGTAGGATTGATTATGTTTTATCTTACTTGTTTTGTTTATTTTTGTGCACAAATTACTCCAGAGTACATGTAATATTGCTCATATTTTCTACAGGGTGAGTTAATCTAACATTTTCTGTATTATGCTATCAAAATTAGTTGAATCCTGGTAGCCTAGATAATCTATTGCTTTTATCTTTTGACATGTTATTACACCAAGGATAATTTCCCTTATAAGCATGTGAATGTTCACCCAAAAGCTTCAGTTTTTTATGGATTTCTCAAAGTCTATTGTGTTGAAGGTGATAAGGTATTGTCTGTTTCATAGTGAAATTGCATTTTGTAATTTTTTTGATATGTTTATTTCTATTCTTGTTGTATGTAGTCCTTGTGTGTTATATCAAATGTATAGTGTATGTTTGTGTATTTAAATTTACTATGTATGGTTTTTGGAAATGCAAGGATGAGTTAAGATGAAAAGTGTATACAAATTTAATTAAATGATAAAAAAATATATGTCCAAGTACAAAGCATATCTAATTTTTCTAAGAAATTGTAGCCTGCCACTTTAAATTTATTGCACTAACTCTAAGGTGCTACCCTTCATAAATGACACTTCTAGATTTGAAATCAAAGGGTAAATTAACTGGTGAATGTCAACCTTTCAATTATTTTTTTTGTTAATTACACAACTGCCTGTTGAATTTCCAACTGTCATTCAAGGATGTTCGATGAGGTTGTTGAAGATCTGACACTGTTAGTCGTCGGTTGGTCAATGCATTCCCATCGCATCTTCAACGTCTTCCCAAAGACATCTAACAGGATTTCCATGGATCCGACAGCCGAGCCCATCGGATAGCCATCACAAAACCTACGGCCTTGCATCGGAATTCCAACTTCAAATCCATCGCAAAACCTACAACTAAGTGTCAAAAATTCGACAGTATATGCAAGTTTTTTGCAACACATATAAGTGACATTCAACAAGGCTCTATCGGATTTTCGACAATAGAATGTAGAATCTTCGACGCTGTGGTGTCGGACTTTTGACGACATATCAGCATAAGTGGCTGACATTCGACGATGGTGTACAACTTCTCGTCTAATTTCCAATTGCCATTGGAGGATGTCCAATGAGGTTGTTGAAGATATGACACTATTAGTCGCCAGTTGGTCAACGCGTTCCCGTAGCATCTTTGATGTCCTCCCAAAGACATCTGACGGGACTACCATGGCTTCGACAACCGAGCCCATCGAATAGCCATTGCAAAACCTATGGCTAAGTGTTGAAAATTCGACGGTATATGCAAGTTTTTTTTGCAGCACATCTAAGTGACATTCGACAAGGCTCCGTCGGATATCTGACAGTAGAATGTAGAATCTTCGACGTCATGGTGTCAGACTTTTGACAGCATAATCATAATTTTTTTCAGTAGAACTGGCTGACATTCGACGATGGTGTAGTCGGATCTTCGATAGGTATTGGCAGGACGTTGAATATCCGATGTTATTCCACCAACAGAAAAAAAAAAAAAAAAAAAAAATTACATATGTCGAATAACCAACAGGGCATTGTCGAATTTCAGACATGGAAGTCGTCAAATTTTGGGCTCAATTTTTGTTGTGGAATACTCTCTCTTAGAATCTACCTATGTAGTGGTAATCAATGCTCTAAATGAATGACCACCAAATAGGGAAAATCTATTTCAAATTAACTTTGTTGCATACTCATCAACCTTCACTGGATTTTTTTTCTATTTCTTCTTCTTCTTCTTGATAGGACACTATCCAACATAGTGTCCAAAATTATTCCAAGCGAATAATTTCAATTTTCTCTAGCCTTTATTTTGCTTATGATTTTCCTTGGTCCCACCCTTGGGACCCTTCTTGGACATATTGTTCTTATTATAATAATCATCCCATAGTTACCCACATTTGACATTAATTAATCATCTTTTTCTTATTACCTAGATTCCTAGATTCCATTCTATGCTAGTTGTCTTCCACATGTCCTAGAAGTCAACACATTATAAAACTGGGTCATGGAGAACTTGAGAAACATCCTGGAAACAAATTTTACAATTTTTATTTTATTCCTAGTTACTAAAGTGCATTTCTTCTTTTTCTAAAAGCTTCCTTGCTTTACAGCAGTTTTAAGGAAAAAGGATAAGCTAGTCTAGGTGTAACTTCCTTGTTTTTTTCCCACATCATCCTCCCTCCTTTTCTCCAAATAAAAGAATGAATGAGTTTTATTTCCATCACTCTTTAGCTTTCCCACTTTCTTTATCAAATTTGTGAGCATATTCTTAGATTTGGAAACAAATTTATGCACCTATGGGGGATTTAACTATTTTTGGTAAGCCTTCTTTTTGACCAATTCGAATAGCATCCTTATTATATCGAACCACTCATGTAATTATATATTTGAGCATCCTATTACTTCATAATCTTGGGTATTGTACACTTAATCAATACATATTAGTGTTATGCTCCAATTTCAGTCTCCTTTGGTGTGAATTTTGCATGTTTGATTAGCGATTTTGTGAGTGTAATTGTTCTATCACTTGGGCTAAATTTCCACATGGCATCAAAGCCTTTGTATATTGATTTATCTCCTTCCATATTTCTATTACAGGTTTGACATCTTGATTGGGAGCACATTTTGTTGACTAGAGGGCACAGTGGCTGAGCTATGGACCAATCTCAGAAGATCATCTTGACTCCATTCAATTTATTTGAGTGGAAAGATGAGATGGAGATATTGTTGAAAGAGAAAGGTCTCTACAGGGTTACCATAGAAACTGAGGCAGATCTCAATGTAGCTGCAGAGAAAATTAAATGGCACAACAGGATGGATGAGGCCTATGGTCTTTTGTGTTTGAGCATTTCAAGAGACCTCCTCTTCCATCTTGATGGACTGACATCACCTAATGAGGTTTTCGAGAATCCTGTAGATATTTTTGGAAAGACAGATGATATGAGAGGACATAAAATTAAGAATGAATTGATCTCCTTGAGTCCCAGTAGCTTCGAAACATTGCAACTATACTTTTCCAAGTTTAAGGCCCTTGTTTTGCAGCTAAAATAGTGTGGGATTAAAAAGAATTAAGAGAAAATAGTCTTTTCCATACTCTCAAAGATTGGTCATGACTACTCATTATTTGTTTTGACCTTCCATGACACCAATTTGGCAGCACGATCCTGGAAGATGCCTAATCTTGCAGATTTCATGGAATCCCTCACCCAGGACCAAGATAAATTGGTGATGATGGGCACCATCAAACCTTCCAAAGACCAACCTTTGGTTGTTGGAGATTCAAGGGTGGATTCAAAAGGCAAGAAAAAATCTAAAAATCCACTTGAGCAAAAGAGAGACAATTCAAAGTCTCAAGAGGAGCCCCAAGGCTCTAAGAAGAACTCCCAGAAGAAGAAGAATAAAGGAGAAATGAGCAAGTGCGCATAATACAATAAGGGCTATCATCCTAAGAGCTCTTGTATGAAGAATAAAATTGACATGTTTACCTAACTCCTGGAGATGAATAACATCTCCCTTCCTGATTTCTCAAAGAAGAGGGAAGGAGGATCAAATTCAGAAGGTAGAGAGAGAGTACATGCTTTGGTTGCTGGCACATCAAACTCACCTAGTTTCATCATTGACTCTGGAGCTTCTAGACATATGGTTTCAACAAGGGATACATTCTCCTCTCTTGAAATGTCAAAAGGTCCACCAATATTTTTGGGAGATGACTCTCTCACTGATAGTTTGGGAAGGGTAGGATTGATCTTGACCATGGTAATTTCAATAATGTGTTGTATGTTCTAGGTCTTGCCTCTAATATCTTGTCAGTGTATCAGATGACTCACACCAGGTCTCCAAAGAAGGTCATCTTCTCCCCTGAATAAGTTGAAATCACTAATATTTTGAATGGTAAATTCATAACAAAAGGTGTTGTTGATCACACTTCGAAGGTATACAAGTTTCCCCTCTGCTCTTCTTATTCATGCTAATGCAGCAAGCAAGATTTGGCATGAAATATTTGGCCATATTAACTACAAGTATATTTCTGATTTGAGTGACAAAGACATGGTCATAGGGTTACCAAAGATCAAGTTTTCTAAAGGATTCTATCAAGGTTGTATCCTAGGAAAACACCTAGAGCACAAGTATGAGAGAGCTAATCATGAGAGAACCTTTGCACCTCTTGAGTTGATCCACATTGAAATTTATGCTTCATTCCTTCATATTTCCATGATTCAAGCCAAATATGCACTCACTTTCATAGATGAATTTTTGAGGTATTGTTGGGTTTACTTCCTAAAGCATAAGTATGAGGTTTTTGATCTTTTCAAAGTCTATAGAGCCTTGGTTGAGAACCAATATGGGAGAAGAATCAAGATCCTCAGATCTGAAAATGGTGGTGAATATGTCAAGTTTGAGGTAATTTCTTATTGCAAAGATGCAGGTATCCATATGCAGCATCCGATCCCTTACACACCACAACAAAATGGTGTTGCTGAGAGAAAGAACAGATCACTAAAAGAGATGGCAACTTGCATGATGGAGGATAAGACTTTGCCACCAAATTTTTCAGCCTAGGCTATAAATTATGCATCCCACATCTAGAAAAAGTTACCTCATAATAAGCTTGATGGTATTACTCCTTTCGAAACTTGGAGTGGGCACAAGCCAGATGTGACCCATTTCAGGATTTTTGGCTCAAACGCTTGGGCTATAATTCCAATTGAAAAGAGGAAGGCTTTGCAACCCCAAAGCCAAAAGTGCCTATTTGTTGGGTACTCTGAAGATTCAAAAGGGTACATAGTGATCAACTTGATCACTAGCAAATATTTCATTGAAAGAAGTGTTCAGTTCGAAGAAGAGCCTTTAGCAGTAGTTGAAGTGGGAGAGTCCTCTTCATCACCAAAACCATTGACTGTTAGTGAAGAGAATAATGAGTTTGATGGTTCTTGTATGTCTAATAATGATGATTTAATTGCATATACTAACAGTCCTACAAGACTAAAATGGGCAGAAAAGACCATTCATGCAGTTAGGGAACTAGCTAGAAATCCTAATGACACTAGGAGGACTAGATCTCAATTTGAGATTGCCCTTTGTGTGAAAGATCCTCTATTTGCTAAGAAGTGCTATATGATGGTTGAATAAGTTCCACAAACATATGAATATGGCTCAGATGATCCAATATGTAAAAAATCCATGCAAGAAGAATTCAGCTCGCTCTAGAAGAACAACACTTGGGAACTGGCTGATCTTCCCCCATGGAGGAAGCTATTTTAGTGTAAGTGGGTATTCAACACTAAGTTTGATGCTGATGGTTTACCTTTGAAATATAAGGAAATATTGGCAGCCAAGGGATACTCACAAGTACATGGTATTTACTACAATGAAGCCTTTGAACCAGTGGCAAAGATGGACTCCATAAGTCTAGCTCTAGCCATTGCAGCTTCGAAGTAGTGGGAAGTAGATCACATGGATGTGAAGTGTGCTTTCCTAAATGGATATCTCATTGAAGATATTTACATGCAGAAACCTGAAGGTTTTGTTTCTAATCCATATTTAGTGTGCAGGTTTAAAAAATCATTATATGGGCTCAAGCAAGCCCCCAAAGCTTGGTATGCCAAAATTGATGGATTTCTGCTGTCATTGAGTTTTGTTCGATGCAAGTCTGATCCAAATGTTTATTTGAAGCTGATTCATGGTTCTTTGATGATTTTTTTAATATGTGGATGAACTACTGATTATAGGAAGTTCAAAGAGAGATATTTCCTCCTTGAAGGATGCAATGAACCATGCATTTTTCATGATAGATTTGGGATTGTTGAGCCAATTCTTGGGTCTCAAAATTGCTCAATCCCAACATGGAATAAAAGTTCATCAGTCCAAGTATGCTTCAAATTTTCTCATCAAGTTCAACATGAAATATTGCAATCCAAGCAAGACTCCATTCCTTTCAAGAGTTAAGCTTGAAGAAGCAGGCTCTTCTCCTATGGTAAATAATACATTGTATAGGCAGTTGATTGGGTGTTTGCCTTATCTTACACACAATCGAACTGATTTATCTTATGTATTTAGTGTGGCTTTGAGATACATGGATCAGCCTCATGATATCCACTGGAGAGCAGCCAAAAGGATCCTAAACTTTGTTCAAGGAGCAAAAACTCATGGGATCTTCTACAAAGCAAAATCTGATCTTGATTTGATTGGATTTACTGATAGTGATTGTGAAGGTGACAACATAGATTGAAAGTCTACATTAGGATATATGTTCATGCTTGCAGAAGGACCAATCAACTGGTCAAGCAAGCAACAGAGTACCATAGCACTCTCATCTATAGAATTAGAGTAGAGAGGAGTTGTAAATGCATCAACTCAATGTTTATGGTTGCAGGGGATACTTGGAGAATGTGGCTTTGAATCAGAATTTTTAACTATTATCTACTGTGATAATCAGAGCACCATTATAATCCTCAATGATACAGTTTAGAGATAGTGAACCAAGCACATTGAGATCCATATGCACTACATCAGAGAGCTTGTGCATAATGGTACCATTGTTCTACTCTTCTGTGCATCTTTAGGACAAGTGGTAGACATCTTCACCAAAGTTTTTTATGAGAAGACCTTCAGCAATCTTAAATCACTGCTGGGGATTTCTGATCATGTTGTGAAGCATGATTGATGACAATATTTCCAAATTTGTTTCATGTCGATGTATAAGGGAGGATTTTCCCCACTAGGTTTTTGCCTCTTTCCTTGGTTGTATGGACAAGCAATATTTAAAGGGTGACTAAGCCTTGTTCCTAGGCCCTGTAGTTTTCTGATATTTAATCATAAATTTGAGATTAATGGGGAGTGTTAGAATAATCAACCCATATTTACCCACATTTGACATTAATTAATCATTTTTGTCTTAGTACCTAGATTCCTAGATTCCATTCTATGCTAGTTGTCTTCCACATGTCCTAGAAGTCAACACATGATAAAACACATCATGGAGCGCTTGGGAAACATACTACAAACCAATTTTAGCAAGTCTTATTTTATTTCTAGTTACTAAAATGTAGCTCTGATTTTTCTGAAAGCTGCCTTGCTTTATAGCAGTTTTAAGGAAAAAGGAAAAACTAGTCTAGGTGTAACTGCCTTGTTTTTTTCCCACATCATCCTCCCTCCTTTTCTCCAAAAAAAAGCATGAATGAGTTTTCTTTCCATATCTCTTTATATTTCCCACTTGTTTTAGCGAATTCGTGAGCATCTTCGTAGATTTGGAAACAGTTTTATGCACTTATGGGGGATTTGACTATTTTTGGTAATCCTTCTTTTTGACCAATTCGAATAGCATCCTTATGATTTCAAAACAATAATGTAATTATATATTTGAGCAGCCTATTAATTCATAATTTTGGCTATTGTACACTTACTCAATACATATTAGTGTTATGCTCCAATTTTAGTCTCCTTTGGTGTGAATTTTGCATGTTTGATTAGCAATTTTGTCAACCTTGAAAATATAGCCAAGCCTGTCTATATATATATATTTTTTTGCACACAACCACTAGTACAAAGTGAGGAATTAGTGACTACATGACTAAAAATTCTAGTCACCACATTTTTTTCAAGTGATTTACTACTGAATATGAGCAACTTTGATTGACCCAAGTATTAACAACTAAAATTAACGACTAATTTAGTTACCAGTTAACAAATACGACTAGATAATAAGTGAAAAATTTAAAAATTACTAATTTATTCACGGCATAAGAAATGACTAGCTAGAATAATATGAATTAATCATTTATGTTAGTCATTTTTAATTGTGTCATGGAAAATTGAAATTATGACAATGAAGTGTTACAATTTAGTAATTTTTGTAAATTGTCTACCTTCTGTCTCTGAATATGTGCAGGTTAACAATTCTGAATCCAAAATGGAATTTGTGGGGTTACAAATATCTTGTATTTTTCCCAAGTGGTCGGAATAATGATAGCGTGTTGTGGATTATTGCAGATGATGTGTTTTAGACGTTCATAATGCTTTCCAGATATAATATTGGGATCACAAATCCCAAATGATATATATGTTGGAAAAATCCTTTGTTGGCCCAATCTACTGTCGTAAATCAGAGCTTAAATTTTAATCATCAATCCATAATCCTAAGACTTAGAAGCACATCCAAAATCTATGGACTTAGAACTAGGCTAGTTTAAAACACACTGTGCTTTAGAAGTGAACCTAAGAGTATTTGAATGTTGTAAGCTCAGAACTACGAAACTCCATTACGGAAAGTGTAGTCATTAGCATTCTTAAACTCATCAACATCTGAAATATGAAATATTCTAAAACTTAAAATATCAAAATCATAAAACTAAAATCTACAGCATTACTACTCCATTGTTGAAAGCAAGAGTCATTGAATTCTTTTACAAGAAGTTAGTTCACAATGTGTTTAGATACTTCAACAACTGAATATATTCTATAATGAAAAATGAAGCCAGAACAATCTACTGTAATTTAAAACATATGCTAATGTCAACTTAGTTGAAAAACCTACTTGTATCACACAGTCTAAGATTTAATTGTGAAATATATTTTAAAATATTTTACAGAACACTATCCCATTATCCCTAAGCTCGTCCTCCAAATCCACGAAAATAGGAAAACTCTTGCAAAATCGGAACAACCTTGTTTTTATGCTTCATGGAAACACAAGTGGTTGGCTTTGACAATCATTGACTCGACACCTGTGAATTTTTTTTCGTGAAGCTGTTAGAAAGTAATCAATCCTTCCACATGAAGGATTCTATGAGTGTTTCAGATCACGCCCAACTATCCTACAAATATCCAAATCTACGAGCATTTACGAGAAGTTAGCAAATTCTGTAATTTTATTGAAATTTAGATTTAAATGCTTTAAAAACTACAAAATTCGATTCATTTAAGAGTAGCAACAATTATACCTTAGCCTGTTGAACTTCAAGGTCTTATGGTTGAAACATGATGGTTTATGGATGAAATATAAGGGATCAGAGAGATGACTTGAAGGGTTATGGAGCAAAAAGAGGTAACAAAAATAGTGTCCAACACACTTTTTTTGTAATGGTGCCATGCGCCTCGATCTTCAGAGATCCAACAAAGCAATTGCATGGAATTTATCTTGACCATCTAGTGTGTGACATCTCAGAAATGGAAAAAATTGCAATTTTTGACAAGAGGTTCTAAATATATATAAATCAATTTAGTGCTAGTGTTCACGACGTCCTAGTCATGTGTCATAGCTCAAAAATAGAAAATATTGCATTTTTTTATGANGAGAGAGAGAGAGAGAGAGAGAGAGAGAGATCATTTTAGTGCTACTGATAACGTTGTCATAGCAAGACACCAAATTGATGATGCATATAATGTCTAGTCTCCTTTCATGCAATAATGACTCCATTTTCCCCTCCATTCCATCGTCTCGATCTCAAAAGAAGTCATAATTGAGAGTGCAATGAGAGTAATCCACTGTCATCATTATGTACACTTAAAACATACTCATAAATACATGATATTATTTTCTTTAATGGATTTCTAACCTACCAAAAATATCTATTACTAAAATGTCTCATGAATATCACTTAAGGTCACCATCAAAAATTATTTTCTCACCAATATTCATTATTCCATCCCTAAATCTATAATTTGGAGAAAATATTTTAATTTATTTTCTTATATATATGTTTTAGTTTTTTTTTTGCATTTCTAAATTAAATTGATATATATGCCAAACCCACCAAAACCCAGAGAAATATTGAGCATTCCAATAAGTCGCCATTGAAGTAGTAGTGCCAAAATGGTTCAACATATTTTGATGCGCCCCATTCACGCTCGTTTGTTCCTTGCTTCCACTCATTGAGGTAGTTGTCATGTTAATCACTAATTTGGGGCTTGGGAATTGCAAATACTCACTGTACAATTTGATCAAAATGAGGTTAATTTGGCACGTAGATGAGTTTCAGGGGCATACATGAAAAATCATACTGGTGGTGAAGGATCTTGTATTTTTCCATGGAAGAGGCATATTATCCAACTTTCCCAATCACTAAGAATTTACGCATAAGATAAACCCCATTTGTATCCTGTAAAACCTCATTCTGGATCCACCAAGGATAATGTCATCCAGAGTATTATGCAGTCGCCATTAAAGGTCAGGATTCCCAAAGCCTTGGAGGAAAAAATATGGAAGGATTTATCCATCACTACACTAGTGTGTGTGGTCATTCAACATATCCAAAT
Source organism: Pseudotsuga menziesii (assembly GCA_001517045.1). NCBI lineage: Eukaryota > Viridiplantae > Streptophyta > Pinopsida > Pinales > Pinaceae > Pseudotsuga > Pseudotsuga menziesii. The sequence continues at coordinate 110,821 of LPNX011066911.1, read as the reverse complement.
CCACATAAACCCTATAATGTATATGTCCACACTGTAAGCTATATTCCTTCTTCGATTTCCAGTGGATCCCAATTGGCCATCATCGGGCTTGGAAGGGATATTTCCTCATCAAATTTATCTGAATGGGTTAGGTACAAAATTGAGGAATTATACAGGATCACTTTGCAAGCAATATCGCAGGGTAAGATTATAGTCTTTGTCTCTAAATATTCATATCCAGGAGAACTATGAAGGTAAGAGGCACATAATTCATCTATATACTCTTACATTCTTTGTCTCTAAATCTTGACTATAGTATTTTCTTTTCCCGTGGATTGAATGGGGGAGTGCATTTTTGGTGTTTTTCTATTTGCTTGGCCTTCGAATGGTATACAAGCTGATCTAACTCATCCAACTTGACTGCATATTTCCATTTTTTCTTGCTGATCGAGTGCGGGAGTACAAACTTGGTGTGTCAGTCATTTCCATCAAGAATGTGATGATAAATGATAATTTTTTCATTGGCCACTTCCCTGAGAGACCAATTATGTTGGGAGTTCTTATGGTTGAGGTAATTCTTTTCTAGTTGTTTTAATTATTTTCATGAATGATAAAACTCTTTTACATCCTTCCTAACTCTTAACTATAGAAACTATGTTAATTGGGTTAGTTGGGTTAGTAGGGAAGAACATGATTTCAACCTAGTTTTATTGAAATAATATCTTCCTAAAAATATCCAAAATTAGAATAGTTACTAGCAAAATTAAAACATATGAAAATTGAGGATTAACCGCCATTTGCTAAGTTTTCTCAGTAGATCTGAAAAATTAATAGAACCAAGTAAGATCATGTTATTTCTACTTTTCTTTTAAAGGTTTCCTACCCTGCAGAATAAAGAATTAGCCTTTTCCTTATTAGGATTTGTATGTTTAGATAGGTGCTTAAAACACGACCAAAAAACTCTATTGACCTGACATTGGGTGAAAATCAAATTCCAATATATACCTAGGATTGGGAACCAAAAAAGAACAACATTGCAGCATTATCACATCATTTGGGTGGTGGGATTGATTGTCAAAAGAGAACAGAGTTTTAGATCAAGTGGGAGATCCCGAGGTAGCTCTGTATGCAATGCCTTTTACAGACAACATCTTTACTGTGAAAGATCAAATCATCATCTCTAGATTCATGGGAGTATGACCTTCTTATTAGAACATAATCGACTAAATATTGAAAACCGGTGTATCCAAGTCTAATAGAGTTGCATATGTAGCCAAATGTTATGTACAAGTGATTTTCTCAGTCCAACAAGATAAAGATAATTTTTTTGGAGCTATATGGTGTATGGCATTGATAAAATCATCACACTATATCATGATAAATATGATATTTTAATGCCTCATGATAAATCATAGAAAAATTATAATGATAAGTCTAATAAATTAGACATTATTGCGATAAATTGAAATTATCGCAATATATTCGAAATCATTGCAAGTCAATCAGAAACTATCACCGGGGAGTAGTAAAAGTCCAAAACATACTTTTATTTTGCATTTTCACATCTTGTTCTCTATTGGAGGAATTTGGAGAGATTGCATGTGAATTTCTGAGGGGAAAATGACCATAATGTTTCTTCTGTGTCTTGGGGATTGATTTCCATTCAATGTTTATAGAACCCAAGGTATGTGTAAAATTTCCTACCTGTAATTAGAAATATATTTTTGGGATTTTTGTACAGGTTTGCAATGTGCATAATGGTTGTCTCTTGTTGTCGTATTTTCCTTAGTAATTGCCAAATATATAGGTCTGATTTTTTTTTACAAACAATATTTATTGTTGAACTGTTTTTATTCATTTTTTCTAGGTTTTATCAATTGCCCACCAATTTGTCGATAGCTTTGTATTGATCAGGAATTTGAGAAGCCTTTTGAGGGGACAAATCTACTAAAGTTGGGTTTCAAACTTCTAAAAAAGGAGATGAATAGGGGGATTAGTCATTTGAAATGAAAATTTTCCTAAATCCCAAGCCATGAGGTTGATTTAATCATGTGAACTCCACATTCCCCCCTTCTCTTTTCCTCCTAACAACCTTTGTAAAGTTTTGAATTATATCTTGATTCTCTCCATTAATTTCAGAACCCTTGGATTCAACTTTCTCTTTTCCATCTTGTTTATAAGTTCTTGGTATTCCCTGTCTCCTTCTCTCACCATTATGTTGGACTTGTCCATCATCTTATACCCAGTGGAATCTCTTGTTGTTTCCTTGAGTAGGAAACTATTTACATCCTTCATTTGCTTTGCAAATTTTCCACCATTTTCAGAGTGGGTATTTGGTGATGTCTCCTTTCTAAACAGACCAGATAGTCTAGTCTTCCTCTTTCTTGGTTTTCCATATTTGGTACGTCTTTTTCGTTCCACTGTATGTGCATTTTCCTCTGTTTCTTGATTAGGGAGAATCTCTACTGGAATTGACTACATCATTTCAGCATCCAATTCAGTGCCATTGTCAATATCATACATGATTAATGACTCTTCGCAACTAGGAATTTTTTCCAATTGTTCAAAAACTTCTCCTAAACTCAAGGTAAATTTCTCGTCTATGGCATTTAGCTTATCAGCCGTAATGTTCTGGTTCCTATGAATACCATGTTCCTTAGCCAGTTGTAACCTCATTGTACACCTCGAGATATTAACAGATTCTAACTTGCTCACCCTTGTAGATAAGGTATCCTTTGCTCCTTGAACTTTGGTCCCCACTTTAATTTATCGTCCATGTAGTGCACCAGAATCCATGGTTATGTTAGAATCTGAACTGCCTGAGTTAGTTAGATTTAGCAATCGCCGTGATAGAAGTTTTCTTTTTTATTTTCCAATCTTCACATCCTTTCTATTTGGAACTGAATCATCCTTCTTGCCCTTAAAATATCTTTGACTAATTTGATTGGATTCTATTTTGATTTGTGGCAGGATATCCTGCATTTCCATTTATCCTTGATATCAACCAAATTTGAATTATTCTACCCCATAGGTAAATTGCTTTTATCTTGGTTTTCTTATTCTATTTATGTTGAACTAAACCTTTTAGTATATTTTGTATTTTTTCCATGCAAAAGAGCTTGTGTTTAATTCAGAAAATTGAATAGGTTTGAAGTCGTTATTCCACATTTGTACGACAATTTCCGTGCATAAAAAGACATTGTTATTATTCATGTAGTTGCACATGGAAAGCTAAATACTTATGTATATTTCGTAGTTTTGTCATGCAAAAAGTATTAGGTTTAAGTCATAAAACTTAATATATTAGAGTCACAAAACTAAATGCGTTGAACTCTCTATTCTACATTAATATGATTATCTATTTGTCTTAAAAAAATTAAGAAGGAAAGATAAAAGAAGAGAGTACCAATGTGAGTTCAATTATCCTACATTGACAATATTTCAAGGCAAGGGTGTTTTTTGAAGTACAACATGCAAGCAAAAGGTTTTCTAATATGGAAGTTGGATTCAGGGTGCAAGTCCCTGCTTTGGTTGCCATGAATGCATCTCTCACACTCTGCATTAACATTCTGTTCCTCACCAATAAGACTATCAATCTCTATAAAATCCATTAAGGCTATTAATCTCTGTAAAATCCATTATTCTATTCTCTTGGATGCCTGATTCAATGGTTAATTTAGTCAAATACTCATAAAATGTAACCTCCCTTGATAATCCACCTTTCATAAATCGTATGAGCAATTTGTATTTGTTAAGTTTTGAATAGTGTACTAGATAATCTAATTCTTTCTTATTGACTATAGTTTTTTTTATTTTCCCATGGATTGAATAGGGGAGCACATTTTTGGTGTTTGTCTATTTGCTTGGCCATGGAATGGTATACAAGCTAATATAACTCATCCAACTTGACTATAGATTTCCATTTTTGTTTGTTGATCGAGTGGTGGAGTACAAACCCGCTGTGTTAGTTGTTTCCATCAAGAATGTGACGATAAATGATCCAACCAATCCAATCTTACAATCAATCAACCAATATAGTCTTACCAATCCACTCTTACGAAAAGACTGGCACCCACCTTCATCATGTTGGATGTAACCCAATCAAAGACTCCAATTTTTTCCTTTGGACTTTTGCACTCCACCAAGTGAGTAATATTTTGAGTTCCCCTTATACTCAGAGGCCTACAGTATGTCATTTCAATCAACTTTTCAGGCTTAGGTTCTTGGGGAAACCCATTTGTATTGATCCATACCAATTTGTCAACCGTATTCAGTGCATAAGCTTGGAATTAGAGGAAATTTGGGGCCTAAAATGAGCCTTCTAAGAAAAATAATAAAATAATAGTTATTAATTTTGGAGGAAGAATGAAAAAACTACTTTTTGTGTTCATATTTTTGACATATCTCCCTGTGTTTTTACTCTAATTCTGAGTGGGAGAGCTCATTGGATGTGGAATTTACTTCTACCTCCAACGATTACCCACACTGCATACTTTTGATGGACCCCGCTACCCCAAAAACAAGAAATACCTGAAAACACATGATGATGATGCGGAATTTAATTCCACATCCAACAAGCTCTCCTTCTTGAAATTTGAGTAAAAACATAGGGAGATATGTTTAAAATACAAACAAAAAAAGTAGTTTTGTTTTATGACAAATATGTCAATTCAACCATTATGGTTGACTCATTTTATTTAAATTCTATTGGTTCTTGAATGCCAACTCACAAAATTGATTGTTGGCGCATTTTCTTGTAAGGCCCATTTTAGACCCCAAATTTCCTCTAATGGATTGTTCACCTAGTTCCAGAGAATCGAGATAGTTTAAACCATAAGAGATAGGGTGGTTATCTGATTTTTTATTAAACCCAATATCATATAGTCCTTCTAAATTAAGGTTCTTCATATTTACAATGTTGAAATTCTCTTTATCCTTTGGGGTTCCACCTTTTTCATTCTTGACTCTGGCATGCTATTCATCATCTTTCTTGTCACCAACCTGGGCTGCCATTTTCTCACTTTCTCCATTACCACCAATGCACCTTTGTTCATATTGCTCATTTCTTCCTATTTCTCTTGGTTCATCACCTTCCTCCTCGACGCCCTTGTACTTTATTTCATCAAGCACATCATTGGGTTTAGGTTTATCATCTTCCATAGCTTCAATGTAGAAAGGTTTCCTTACTGTCATATTTCCATCCCTTGGTTGTGCAAACTGTATAATGTATGACCATCCTTCACGGTATATGTTTGCCATTTATTTATAATCGTCTGCCTCATTTGGTCTTGTGTATTTTCGGGACTTGTTCTTCAATGAAGGTTTAACCTCAGGAAGGTGGCCTATTTGATCTCTTACAAGTAGAACATATTGAGCCATGCTACTGGAATCATTTTTTCCAACAACATCACTTTTTGAATCTTTGACAGAAGTTACTTCCTTCATTGTAGATCGCATCCTTGAAGCACACAATCGAGATACACACAAATATGCAACCCTAATAGAATCAATGCTTTTAGGTACAGATGTGGGAGTTGACTAAATGACACTAGAATCACCAATACTTTCCCTAGTGATACTGGTAGGAGTAACACCTATTTCTCTCTTCTAGCCTATACCAACACTCTTAAACATTTTGGGATTGATCAGACCATCTGAATTTAAATCCTCCTTTGGTTTATGACCATCTTTTGTTCTCTTTGGTTCAGGATTTTAGTAGACAGTCGTGATGTTTTCCAACTAATTATTAACCTTGGAAGCTAGTTGGCTTAGCTTTGACCTTGATGCATGACAAAGAATACCTTGTGCAGATATTTGATAGTCAGCGATAGCATGTATAGAGTCATAGGGATTCAAATCTCCATATTTTTGGGGCTCACCCACATCACTTTCATATTCACTTGAAGCATTTGAATCCACTATAGTTTGGTGCTCATGCTGACAAAATGAATCGATATTGTTGAACGAATCCCTTTTTTCTAGGTCAGTGGAATGAATCTAGGAGGTTTCCTTCCCATGAATAAAATTAGAAAATAAATGAACTGAACATGAACTCGGGTATTTTCAAACAAGATTATGCTCATAGAAATCTTCCTAAATCTCCATATTATTTGAAGATCTACTATTCAAGTAATTTTTGCATCTGGCACCTTCTTAGAGAAGCTATTAAACAAAAGTTACATATCTATCAGCACAATATTCACTTATCGGTATCCTAGAAAATATCCACAACTGGCCCAACTGCAAAAAATGTTATAACCATAAGAAACAAATACATAAGAAACTATAATGCGTATTAAATTCTTACATCACTTGACTTTTTGTACGATTCCCTGGCATGGTCCACATCATTGACCTTCATTGGCAAGAAAGAAAATAATAATAAAAATGCTAATGGGTAGAATTGAATTATGCTAAAACAATACTTCCAAATCCTTTAACATATAAAAATAAATAAGTTTAATTTGCAAGCAGAGCTATCTCTAAAACAATGGTTACGTAAAGACTAAAGGTTATACTTATACCAACAACCTTGTCTTCTAGTTTGTAACAGATAAATGACAACTGTATCTTCAAAGACAAGCAATCTACGCACATACCAAAATAAAAGAAAACGATTCTATTCTTGAATAAAGTGCTTAATTTTAGGTAAGTATCCAATACATGTAATTAGTAATTACCACTCATGTAGCTGCTTATATTTTACCTTTTATATTTTAGGGGATGATTTGAGATAATTAAGCTTCATCTTTTAGATTATAGGGGGGACGCTTTGACAATCCTTCAGAATGTCACTACTGGATTGTACATTTTTGTTCCCATTGGCCTAGTTTTGGTGATTTGTGGGAATTAATAAAACCATCTTATCTTATTGGGATTTAGAAGTAGGAATCATCCAAGTGCAAGTGATGCACAGTTTTGCATGAAGATGACAATCTTAGCTAGAAAAATCCTTGAAGAAAGGTAAAAGAAAGAAATTTAGAATGGTTTGTAATTATATTTCAGTCATGGTATGTAGGATATAAAAAATAATTTCCATAAGAAAGAAGCAATAGTTTTCGGTACTATGCTCCCTCCCTAAATTAAAAAATTACTTCCAAGGTGAAGCAGAAGAAGAAGAAAACACGAGACTAGATTTCAGAAGTAAATTTGAAATGTAATGTAAATTCTTAATGCAAGTGTTTTCTCCCATCCTCTTTATGCATTGCAAAATACAAGGCTAATGAATCATCTTGGTATGCGAATTATGAATGGTGCAATTCAACCACTCACCCAATCAAACAGATGTTACGAATTTGGTAGTCCAGCTTTATAGAGCTAATGGATTTGACCTTGTTCTTATAGAGGGTCAAATCCAACCATTACCAATCCCCTTAATAGATTGAAAAGCCTTAAAATTTTCACATTTTCACATCAAGGGGTGTTCTAGGCACTCCCACATTCTACTGGCTACCGATTGTACTCTCTAATCCTATTGATTTATTCCTTGGCCATTTGTATCCAACTCATTGCAGAGGCTAGAACTATTGGAAATTGGAAATAATCCAAAGAGTGACTGAATTCTTAGAGGTTGAGGAAATATGGTAGAACAATATTGTTCAGTAAATGACAGAAAAATTAGGAAGCAACCTAGTACGAACAAGTGTGATATAGAGGTTCATCTATTTAATACAATTAAGTACACTAGGGACCTTGAGTTCCAATTTCCTTGTTGGAGCTTCCCTATAGAGCTAGGGACGCCCATACCATAGCCAAAATTAGTTGGGCTAGGGATGGTGAGGCATATACTAACTGGTAATTTCATTTTACCGATGATTTATCCCTGACCCTAGCTCTCACAAGAACTAATAGAGGAAACATTCTAGTGGCCTAATCCTTTTGTTAATGTATTTAATGTCGTAAAAAAAAAGAAGAAAAAAGTGATTTTTATTGGATAAGAGGATTATTTAAATTGGTTGTTGTGTTGATGGAAACCTATATAGCCAATGAAAATTATCTGATCGTTGGGTATGCCCTTTTTAGTTAACAATTCAATCTAAGCAATGAAAATTAGTTCTGAACTTGTTTCAAGGAAAGGTGTAGGCATAATTTCACTGGGATTTCCCCTTGACTAGGATGCTTCCTATGAAAGATAGAATTTTAGAATCTATAAATAAATGTAATAAACTCTTACATATATCCCTAGACTCCAGCTATTAAAAATGGTCATGTTTATGTGGAGATCCCTTTGGAGGAAGGAAGAGGTGGAAAAAGGGTTCTCTCTAGTGGCATAGGATGTTTTCACTCTTCCTAGGGAGAAAAGAAGGGTTACACTAAATGATACTTTCTATTAGGGAATTTTATTTATTTCAAGTGGATTGGAAGGGCCACTACTAGGGAAGCCCCCTAGAAGGTCCTTGATAGAAACCACTTACAAATAGGTTTCCACATTGGGCATATCAAATGGCCCTTGGTATTTGGGACATGATTGGAAGATCCTCTTAATTCAATATCAGGTTTGTTATTCTCAAAACAAACAGGTAAGATTAGGAGGAAGTCTTCCATGAGCTGCATAGGAGTGTGAGGGACCTAGAAATGGATGGGATATTGCAGCTGGATCAATCTATACCTTTCCAGCACCAATAGGGAAGATTGGGTATACTCCCAAATTATGTAGATAAGAGGCTTTCTAAGAGATATTTCATACATGGGGTAATATACAATATAGTCAAACTAACTCATGGTTAGAATGAAGAGGAATAAAATGAGCTCATAGTCTTCCAGTTAAGAACACCAAATTTCTTGGATTTATGTAGAACAATTCCAAATTAGATTCTTACCATGATGAAACCTAATATTCGAGGCTTTATTTAAAAGGATTGGCATTGGATTTATGGAAAATCCTTCTCATATTATTATACCAAGAAGCTATATAACAAGATAACATCGAAACTCCAAATAACACAGGCTTGCGAGAAGTTGTGGGTCTCAAGATACTAAGGATAAAAAGTTTAAAAGATGTCATTATTTGGAAGACTATGGCTAACTTAAAGTACCATGTTCTTGGGATGGATTCCTATTACCCATTACCTGGTAGTTAAAACCCGACTCCATTATCTGGATTGACCAATGACCTATTTGTTGTTTCCGAGAGAGGGGAACAAAGAAGAATTTTTTGGGGGTTGCATGGTGAACCAATCCCTCTGGGAATGTATTTTAGCAGAATTTTGTAATTCCCTTTGTTGGCCCATTTTAATGAAACAGAGCAGTTTTAGGGGACATTTTTATGATCAAATAACATGGCAGAAAACTTTGGGTAACCATATAGTTTGTAAGTTTGTACATCGCTTGTATTTGTGGATAATGAAATGAAGGGCTACATTGAATAGAGAATTCACTAGCACCTGGAGAAATATTGACTTTCAAAGTCGAGTTAGCCAATCAAAGCATAACTAGGATAGGTATTCTTAGGAAAGATGTTGATTTTCTACAGATTAGGGATAAGGCTAGCATGCTGACTCTTCTTTGCCTTAGAAACTCTTTAGCCTCCTAATGTAACGCTTTGATGTGATCTTCTTGTAAATAAAGTGTAATAGAAGATGCATTTTCTTCAAAAAATATTCGATCTCGATTTTTTCCATTATACATGAAAATCACAAGAACATTGAAATAAATTATAACATAGGATATAAGACCAAGCATTTGGTAATCACAACAGAAAAGAATAGGCAACATGTAGTCAAAATTATTCAAATGGTTAATAACATTCTAGAAAAAGAACATAGTTAGACAAGCATCTCAGGAAAGGAACCCATAACCCATGAATATTGATTTGAATGCTCTCCAAATATCTCAACCACAGATCATGATTGCATAGTACTAGTATAGTTTAATTTCTCAAAAGGTGATGTTATAGTACAAGATCCCAAACAAATCTTTTGGATGTCTTTATCTTCATGAATTTGTCACACAATTGATTTAAACAGTTCCAAGCGACCATATCATTTGCAGTGTTATCCTTTAAGAAATGAGGAGATAACAACTTTGTCATTTCAATGTCAATAAAATTGTCACAGGACAAAAGCTTTTGAAGTTTAGCATCACAAATTATATTCCCTTTATTTAGTGGGTCCTGCGAAAAAACCGTCAGACTTAGATTTTTGCAACAAAATACATTTTTAAGCATCCGAATCATCAATTGAAGAATAAAGCCAAATTTATATGCAAGTGTGAATTAATTATCCCATATAAAAGAATTTTCTTTTGTAATGATATTTAAAATGCAATTACAACTGACAAACCAAAATTCAAGCATATTTTCTGGGAATGCTGGCTCGCCAAGCAGTTTTGGGAAATTTTCAAGGATCAACATACAACATTGTGTCAGAGCAAGATACATTGGCACACTACTTTTTTTTGGATGGCTTTTTTCTTGTGAGAGATTCCTTCGCTGGTCTTTCGCATTGTCTACAGATCTCGGTGCCTTTTTTTGCTTTGGAACTTGAGGTGTAAATTTATCTTTCATCAAGAGATAATTTATTTTTCTTCCTTTGTTTCTTTGTGGTAAGATGAGGTATGTCACTAACTGTTAGCAAATGGTTCATTGTTTATCAAAGATTCCAAATCTTTGAATCATGCCAAATATTCTAATTTTTTTGCTTCTTTATTTATTCTCGGGAAGAGGTGATGACTCTCATTTTATACCCTTCTACTTTTTTAATCATTGATTGTAAATATGTTTATGTGAATGTGAAGAGTACTTTTGAAAAAAAATAAATTTACAATAACAAATTGACCTAGAGATAAAATCAAGCACAATGAGATAAGATCCTTATGTTAATTTTAGCTTATGCACTAAGTTTCTTATCCTTTTCAATTCAAATTTCAGAGTGTTGAACCTAGTCAAAGCTGCCTTGTACACTCAACCGCCCTCTCTTTGGATCATGGTGACTTGGCTTATAATACTAGTAGTTTCTTTTCAACATCAGCATGAGATGAAAATTGTGGCCACAACAATCTCATGGTGTTTCATTAATGCATTTGGTTGGGAATTAATAACAATTTATTAATTATAGATAAGTTCATCATTATTGTAATACTAGCCTATGATTAAGGATGACAATCAATTTTGATATGTAGACTCAATAACCCTCTTGAGGAGTGAACCTTAATTATGTTGGCATGCAACCCCTATTGGGAAGATTCCCTAGTTGAATTGTGTATAAATACACAACTCAAGCCTCATATATAATAACATCTTTTGTGATCATCTGATATTGTAATCATTATTTAGCTTATGGTCATTGCTCTTTTATACAAGTGATTAAGCCTACATGCACTATAAATTTTTTGTTCTCTTGTTATATGGCTGTTTTATTCTCTCTAATGTGCGTTTTGGGCATCTCTATCTCATTGTATAGTGCCATTTTCTCCTTTACTTTTGTAGGTTTTTGGGTTGGATGTTTGGTTCCATTCAAACCCTTCGTTCTCTTGTGACATCAACGTGGTATCAGAGCATAGGTGAATTCTTCTCTTCCTATTTCACTTCTGATTAAAGTTTTAATCTTGAATTATTTCATGCTCGTAGAATTTGTGATTGGATTTTGGCATAAAAAAGAATATCTAAATGAAGGAGTTTTAGAGTTGTTTTTCATGGTGCTATTATTGGCTAGAAATAGGTGCTTTGTTGGAAGTTATTTGTTTTTTTTGTGCACATTTTTTGGATATTTTTTCCATGAATTGATGCACACAACATTTGGGATTCTTTGCTTATTTTTATTTCAAGAATCTTCAGCAGTAGATCTAAGGAATCTTCTGTTGCAAGGATCCTTTAGCCCAACATTATCATTGTCTCACGGTCAAGACAAGGGGAAATATTCCTAAAATCCAAAAGGAATCTAGCATGGATTAAAATTACATCACTGACATGATGTGACATGGAAAATGAAGTCTTTTAGTAAGGAAATCTATTTGGTAAGATGAAATGGAGGGACATTAAAAATGATAGAGAAATCCCTATTTCCATTGATTCTTGGAATAATAAGTTGGAGTTGAATATATCTGGAAATATTATAGATTAGTTTCTTCTTAATGTTTTTTATTGTCTTCTTAGATTCTTGTAAATGTTAGGTTTCTGAACAATTTTTGTATAGTCAAATTAAATGAAGTTTCACAATGTCCAAAGACTATTTTATTGATCCCTTGTAAGAAGAAATGACAACATTCTTTCCCAACAATGAAAAATCTAAAACGTGAAGTACAATATGGAGTTAGAAAGGCTAGCACATGGTTTAGGATGAATCTAAGGTTGCATGGAATCCTTCTTAGGGATATTATGGTAAAGACAATTATTGTGATAAATTCTTGCCTTACGTTTAGAAGACAAATGGTTGAAGTTGAAATGAGATCTATAAACAGGCCTGGGTTGGAATATGCATTTTCTCGAGGAAAGTTATTTTTCATCTTATGTATTTGTTTTCTTTCTGATATTTTTCATTATATGAGAAAAATATATTTTAATTATATGAGAAAAAAATATGGACCATATATTCCATAATTAAAATACAAGTCTTACTATGGCTTAGAAGTCTTAGCATGAGACTTGTTTTATTCCCTTTTTGTTTTTATTTCCATTCCTGATACATTGCTAATCAGGAAGGAGCTTCCCGCCTCTACACATTTGGAAGGATCTTCTATCTGCTTGATGTATGGATGTCCTAAAATAATGACATTTATTCCAGCAATGGGACTGAAAGTTCATCCTCATTTCTAGATTGTTTTGATTAATACCTTGAGGTCTATATTTGTCTCACTCTTCCATACAACTACCTATCTATCTCTCTCTTAGGTATGTCCATTGTTTCGTCAGTGACTTGTCTCCTCAGAGACAAAGTGTGATCATAATATATATATGAGTATATAAATTAAGGAAGGTCTAAACCACATTGTTTTCTTCTTTTTTCTATTTATACTTTTATTGCATGTGCTTGACTAATTTTGTTCTACATTTATGGGACTCTGCATCCAATAGACAAGTATAGTAAATTACTACTTTCATGTTTTCAATTTCTTTTTGTTTTGTTTAAACAGTGGCATTCCAAGTGGGGATTTTGGCAAAGTTAAATAGTTGTGGGAGATTTGCTAGTTCTCTTTTGTGGTATAAATGATAGTGGGATTGGCATTGTCTATATTTAACTTTGATTTTATTTTATTTATATATCAATCTGAACATGGTTTATTTCCTTTATTGTAGTTTAGTGGTTGTTTAAGTCACCTCTAAATAAAATGATCACATAAGTATTCATACTTATTGTCAGCAAGAAAACTCAAACGTATTGTTGCTAATATTCCATCTCATTTCATTTCCATTTATCTAGTAGCTAAGAGTACTTAAAGTTAATTCCCATTCTTCTTGATGTGAAATGCAACTAGTTGTATATTTCTTTTTACTATTCTACATACGTTTTGGGTGATGAGTTGCTCCATTTTCTCATCATATGCTTCTATATAAACTAAAATTATCCTTTCCACGACATCATCCACCACTATCTTCAAGTTACATATGAATTTTCAGTCAAATTCAAATATCTTGGCATGACTCTAGATGACTCGGTAGCTAGTTTAACATTGGATGCATGCTTATCATTCCTATAAATTTCTAGGATTTTTTCACTTTGCATCATTCAAGCATACACAATAATGATTATCAATTTATTGTAAATACATAATGTCTTACCTTGTAATAGTATTTCAAGTATTTCAAATGCATTTATTAAGTGCAAGAAGGACTTGAAGGACTAGTACAGTGTAAGCCATTATGGATCTATAGTAACTTGATAATCATTATTTTGTATGCTTGAATGATGAAAAATTTGTTTGAATATCATCATTATCAAGTAATAACAACTTCTTATAGGGTGTTAGCTCAATGGTAGAGCACTTACCTAATTATAGCAGAAGGTTGGTGGTTCGATTCCTTCGTGCCCTATCATAAATTTGTGACTACATAAATGACTAAATTCGCATATATACGACTATTAGTATCTAATTTCCCGTATCGTATAGTGTGACTAACGTTTATTCATATTTAGCTTAGTCATTAATATGTTATCATCTAGTAGTTTATTTAGTTGTATATTTGGTCATTAATTGTTGCAATCAGTGACTAAATCAGTGACTAAATGAACGACTAAATCATTGACTATCAATAACTAATAAGTCAATCTATGGATGACTAAGTGAAATACGACAAACTTAGTCAAGCTATAATCTAGTGGAAATCATCTAGTATTAGTCGTCGATTGAAAAACAGTCGTTTATAGCCGATTAGTCATTTTTTTAGTCATTAATTTCTCATTGTATACTAGTGAGCTACCTCAAAATTCATGTTGAATTTTCAATACAGTACGGACTTACTCACATGGTACAGATTCCTTCTCAATCTTTATGTACTATATGGCATTCATCCTTGATGATCATGCCCTCAACTACAATAATAAATCTCCTTGAAAATTGTTCCCTTCTCATGATAGAAATGTGTATCCTCTTCTATAGGAAAACGTTGTTTCATTTATAACTATACGAATGCATTTAATTCTACACTTTAATCCTCTATTTTGAGCCAATATCCTTGGAATGCATACTACTGTACTTCATCTTGAAATCTATGCCATTCACCCATAAAATTGACCTATTCTTTTGTTATGCATATTGCATTGAAACTCGTTCCCTCTCCTTGTATTTTGTCTCTCAAGAACTATACCTCCTCTCTAGTGATCATTAAGAATATGTGAAAAATTAGTATTCTCTTTCTTATTCTTTTTGTTCATTCAATGAGGGTAGATGAATTGTCACAAGATCCAAGGGACCACATTAAATCTTGATATGTCAAATCAATGGTCAAGAGGAAAAATTACTTTTCCCAACATAAAAAATAAGTTTTCTCAGTTCCTCATTAAATATTCAAAAATTCACTTTATATCTCATAAAGTGAACTCAACTTCAAAACATATGAAATTAATGCCAAGGGTCATGTTACTTTTCCCTTTTTATGACTTAGGCACAAAATCAATAGGGAACACTTCTCCAAGGTACAGAATTCAACACACATGGATGCATGCAAGACTCCAAAAGATATTTGGAAAATAGTGGATAGTATATTTGGCAAGAAATATGATATTAGGGGGAATTTGATCGAAGTAGAATTAAATTCCTTGGATACAAAGAACTTTGACAATGACCAATATTTCTTCACCAAATTAAAATCTCTTCTTCGTGTATTGAGAGACTGTGGTATCAACAAATCCAAACAAGAAAATCAATTCATAATTTCTATCATGGAAAAACTTGGATCATAATATAGTTTATTTTCCTACACATTAGATTCTAACAAATTCGTGGCAGGACCAACCTGGAGCATGCCTTGATTGTTACAGTTAATTGAGGCTTTGAAACAATAATAGGATAAGCTCATTCATATGGGAATAATCAAGGGCCCCAAGGAACATGCAGTTGTTGTGCACGATGGAAAAAACTCTCAATAACCTAAAACCAAACCTAAAGGCATATGGAAGTAACATGTAGAGTCAAAGAAGGAAGGGTACTCAAAACCTTTCCATGATTCCTCAAGTTCCAAATATAGAAATAGAAAGGAAGAAAAGAAGTGTGGTTACTCCAATCATTGAAACCATCCATAATCCACATGCATGAAGAAGCAAATGGTATACCTAAATCCTATCACCACCATGTGATAAGGCCCTTAACTCACATGTTTTCCCTTAATCCTAGCACTTAGAGTGTAAACCTACTCTGTTTGTCAATTCAACATGAAAAAACCCAGCACCACGCTTTACCTGTGGCCCATGAGCGATACCTTGCTCGCACCTCCTGTATCCTGTTTTCCATAAGCGGTGCCACCGTCTATGGTATTTTGTCCATAATTGTTTCTCATCTAAACTGCTATTTCATAAGAGAAGAAAAATGGTACCCTGGGTAAAATGGGAAAAAGAGAAGTTTCTCGAGGCTTCTAGATCATGAGCCTCGTGTCCTCCCTTATCCCTATCATTGTGAGTCAATTGGGCTCGAGATCCCCCATCATAGGATCTTAGAGCACCTCATCCACAAATCTCTAAACTATTCCTATCCATTGAGCCTTATAAATACAAGCTCATGTCCATAGTTGAGGGGGGGAACTATAGAGGTATTGTTATGTTGTTGAATTGACCACTTTGCCCAAGATATTGGAGAGCATAAGGAGAAAAGTTGGAGCTTATGGGGATGAAGTGTTTGTCTCATGTAGATGCTTGTCGACACTATGGAATTGGTTGTAAGCTTCTCCTTACATCTTTAATGCAAAGTTGATTTATGTCCCACATTACTGTTGTTTTGATTTCACATGTACATGTTGTGAGATTCCAAGTTAGTCACTAACATGGATAAGTAGATGATTTTCTGGTAGCTTTGATTTGTTTTCATGTTTGATCTATTTGCAGGTACATGGGTGCACTATCGAAGCATCATTCTAGGTGTCTACGACATCCAAGGAAGGTCTTCATCCTTTGTTGTTCACTCATTTGTTCTGGATCTGAACCATTCAGACCAGAGGAACAGCTTCTGTCCACAGAAGGTGAAATATCCCTGGTTACAAATCTGGTGACTCCATTGGGGAACAATGCAAATATCAGTTGATTTGATATTCCTCGGTCCTTGAACTCTTGTCCGAATCTCGGCTCCATCTCCAACTCTCTTCAGTCAGATCTTCCATCTGGCTTAGTGAATTTTGGTTTGAAACTTTCAGATCTCTTTAGATATGAATTATTTCTACTTCTTATGCTCTTTTTTACCGTCAATCCATCAATTTTTTCCTTGATCTGATCAATTTCTAACTTGATCTTTCACTCTCCTTTGTGTTTTGGATATATTCAAGGAACCGTACATGTGTTGTTGGCAATGAGCGATACCACCGCCTGAACCACGTTAGCCAGAAGCAATGTCACCGCCCGAGTATTATGCTCCAGAAGCAGTACTCATCCAAAACCGCTCTGTCAAGACCCCTCCAGCGCAGTGCTAGGTAGGCCCTATTACAGACTTTGCATTTTCATTTTTGTGTTTTTTGGCTTACTTTTTGATGAACTACTCTGTCAAGACCCTTCCAGTCGCTTTGATTGTTGTATTATTTCTGCATTCAAAGATATTTTTTGTTTATTGCGTTGGATTTTACATTATTTTCTTTGCTTGAAACCTCTTGTTGTTTTATGTAGATATTATTCATTGGAATTGGAAATATACATTTCATTTTCATGAGTAGGTTTTGGTTTGTTTTGGACTTCGAATGCGTGAGTGATCCATGTTATTTTGAGTCTTTCTTTGCTTGGGTGATTCTTGTTTCCTTTTGCATGTTGATTTTTTCAGTGCTTGGTAGGAGAGATTGGTTCTTTGTTTCCTTGTCTATTTCAAAGAGAATTTTTAGTTTTCTCTCTCTTTTGCTTTATTCACAAGTTTTTTGAATGATTTTCTTCTTGTTGAAATGCTAGATCTTGATTTCATTAAGATGAAATATATTTTTTTAGCTTTGTGTGCTNTCTTTCCATTAAGTTTTTATGCATCTTTTTCAAGCATGAAAAGATAGGAAACATTTTTGGTTTATTTATGTTTGATGTTCTCTAGATATCTTTCTTATTTTCTTTGAAGCTTGTTTGGGGTGCATTGATATTTCACTTTTCGTTTGAAAAGGTAGAATTGCATTTGCATTTGGGTGTGCATTTTTGGGAAGAAAAGTAAATATCTCTCTCTCTCTTAGGTAGAATTTCATTGAAGAAGAAAACTTGCATTATCATATAGATCAGTTTGCATCTTCTTTAATTTCAAGTTTTTACTCCATGGTTCCACCTAAACGCACAAGATAAAATTAACGGTAGTACAAGGTTAAAACTTTTAGCAATTTGAGTGATAACTTTGTGATGTATTTGGGCATCATAAAATGTAGGAACTATCATTAATTTTTCTGCACTACAACTCGGGACTCGCGCGGTTCTTCCACGTATTGTTGGTATATCGAATGACCTTTCACGTACCCTTGAGGTATATAGAAAGGTACTTCACGTACTCGATTTTATATCGGAAGGCCCTTTGTGAACGATTGTGCATTAGACAGCACTACTACCGATTTGAGCTCCAACGTACCTTGCGTATATCGGGAGACCCTTTTAGGAATCCTCAAAGCATCTGAGTTATCCTTTTGGCCTTGTTAAGTCATGAACTTGTTTCTTTCAATTTTATGTTTTGATTGTCATTTTTATTCCAATTTTGCTTATTTTCTTGAGTTTTATCTTTTACTTACTTTGAAAACTTTTTGGTTTTGAGTGAAATTTTCAAGTTTTGCCTTTAGGTTTTTATTAGGTTTGTTTCCTTAGGTCTTGAAGGGTGTTATAGGACATTATGTTGAATAATTGGTTCACAAATAGCACCATGATCAAAGTTTAACATTTAAAACCTCATTCAAATTAGGATCAATGACTAAAAACCGCCAAAATTGGTTTTAAATTATTCTTGTAGCACAACTACCGAAAGTTTACACATCGGTGCTACAAGAATATCGCACGCGCTGAAATTGTCGATTTTTAAGCAGATTTCTCCCACGATTTGGGTTTTTAGATGACTAATCGCACGCTTAAAGGCTTTTGATACATGTTTCTCCAGTAATGATCATGTAAATAGGTGTGTTTTACAGCATGAAGGAGATCGTGGCGAATCATTAGTTAGAGTTGGGTGAATTGTGACAGGTAGACAAAAGAGCCGAAATTGATGTGAAAGGAGTTCTTCATACATGCATTACGAAACTGGAGACTAAGTGGAGCGAGGACATTTGCCTAAAATCTGGAAGTTGCAGTTACAGAAGAGATTTAGGGTTTTCTTGTTACAGAGAGGATTTAGGGCTTCCTCTTCGCTCCAGCTGGAAGCAAATTGGAGACCTGAAGACACTTGTTCAGTTCATATTGACAATCAGATAGCTCAAGGATTGATTTTAAACGTCTATAACAATACAGGAAGAAGGTATTCTGCGTTAACCTGATAGTGGCAGCTAAATTGGGGGTTTCTTCTTTAAATCTTGTTATGATAAAATTGATTGGGGAAAGCTATAATTTATGCTGTTAATAAACTCCCTGCAATCAGATATCAATCTAAAGGGGTTTTGGAATGATTTTGCAAGTGATAAGTTGGAAAATAGCAGTTTCATTAAACAATTACCCTGTCAAGAGCTGAAAATGTGGTAAGGTGAAGCTCTGTTCAGTTTGTGGCGTCCATGGTTTCACAGATTTATTTGTTACCTGTAAACAATGCAATGAAGGAGCTGAGCATGCGAATTGCATGAAGACCTAGTCTAATTAGGTGTTAGAAACTGACTGGTTTTGGTGTTAAATATAAGTTGGAGCAGAAATATAGCAGATATCAGATTGTCCTCATATCTTTCCATCCATTGGTTAAGCATTCACAAGTTGATTTAAGAAGCAGGCTTTGAGAGCACTAATGCAAAGTCCTTTTTGCAAATAGATAGCTCATAAGTGACATTAAAAGGATCCAGGTGTACTATTTGAGCAGAGCCATAACACACAGATGTTTTCATACATTCTAGAGATGGCCTAGTATCAAAATGAATATCTGGGATGGTAGTTATTGTCAGCAGCAGTTTTATTAAAGAGTTTTTGGCAGCCTGCTGACCTATATTACTCAAGCATGATGCAAATCTTGTCCTACATTTAAAACAAAAACAGACTGTTAAAATAATCAAGAGAAAACAATCAGGGAGAATCTAAGCAAGTTGAATATCAAAACCCTAGAAAGAGCTGTTAGGTCATTCAGAGGGTTTTAAAATTACATAGGTTTCATTCATTGAAAAGAGATTGGAAAAAGTGGCAAAACAAATAGGGTTGAGCCCACTGAGTTGGGATGGATTGACCAATTTCCTGGTTGTGCAAAGCTATTTTAGAATGCTGGTTGGTTATATTTCTTCAAGAAAATCGATGGATATAACCCTGAGGTCTCCTATAAGTTTTCCCAATGCTATAACCAGGACATGGTTGTATTTGATACTTGACAGTTTAGGTTAACTGTGGAGCTAGTTTCCGAAGCTACAGGAGTTAGAAATGAAGGTGAAATGTGGTTCAAAAAGCCGCCTTTCACCTTTAATGCTCAAAGGTACCTTCTACCTGGAATTACCCCAGACTGGAGCAAAGGAATACTAATCCAAAATTTCAGATAAGAATGGGTGGAGCCCATTAAAGTCTTACAAAGCTATATCACCTGTGAGGGGAGATATGCCTATGTCTTCAAATACCATTTTAGGTTCTTACAGCATCTGGTGGGTGAATCCAAAATGACTCTTCCTTTCTTTTTGTTTAAAAGTTTGCAGAAGATGTCAAGTAGAGTTAAGGGGCATCAGGATCACACTACATAGTCTATTTTCCATCATGGTTTGATTAAATTGATTATCAGTGCTGCTCTACAAAAGGAAGGGAAGACATGGAATTATTTTCTTTTCTGGTTTGGTTTCAAAATTCAGCAAGAAGAGCAGCAAACCAAAAAACATGTAGACAAAGGGAAAACCCTAGTGAGGAAACTAGGTCAGAAAATTAATTCTGAAGATAAAAAAGAAGTTAAAGTTGAATACGTACTAGAGCCCTCAAATGCAGACTATGAACATCAGCAGTCTTCAGCTGATAATAAACCTAAAAGTTCACTGTTTACAGAAAAGGAAGATCAGCCTGTGCGAGATAGAACACCAGCAGAAACTTTTATGAAGGAGGAAATTGTTATCAAAAAGGAGATTGTTGTAAAGTAAGAAGACATCCAGGTCCACCAAAGGAGCCCCATCACTATCTTATCTGAGGATGAGGGATATCTGTTAGAGGAAGATGAATTCACTATCAAAACTGAAGCTAAGGCTGACATGTACAAAGAATGTTGTAGTCTAGAAGATAAGACAGTCAAACCTAAGAAAAGGAAGACAAAATTTAGAGCTGTGGAGTTAGCTACAGTAAGACATCAAGGGAAAACTTTGAAGATGCTGGGAGAATTTTCCCCAGGATGGAGACCTAAAACAAGGCCTAAAAACAAGTTGAGATTGAATATGAAAAAAAATTTAAACCCTAGGATAAATACAAAAGAAGTGATTGTGCTCGATGATGATTCTTCAAATGAAAAGCCATTGAAAACAGCAAAAGAGTCCAGCCTCATTGACACAAAGCTATCTGTTGTATTTCTGGAATTAAGGGGTGAATTGTTGAAAGAAGAACAACAGAGAAAAGAAACTGAAGTGTCTGATTCTGAAGACCAGCAGTTGATTGATGAAATTCCACCACCTGAAATAATTAATCAGGGTGTGTCTTCAGAGCTGTTACAGGAAGATGAAGACATTTTCAGAAGACTAGATATCCCATGGATACCCAGTGAGATGCAGGATACCACAACAGGGAAGGCATTTGATTCAGAAAGGGAGAACCTAGAAAGAACCATCAAACAATACAGGCATCAAATGGATTACATGCAGGAAGTGAATGATGGCTTGATCCTAGCAAACAGAAGACTCGGGGAGGATTTGAAAGAAGTAAATGACCATTATCAAGAGATTACTACAATGTCCAAGGAAGCCCTGAAGAGGAAGAGAAACATAGAATTACAATGTGCAGATTTGAAGTTGACTGTTGAAATCCTACAGAAGCATAATGCAGAACTTACAAGAAGGTTAGCAGACATGGAAGCTGAGCAAAAGAGAGCCAGGAAGAAGGCCCAAGCTTTGGATGGAATAGCCTTACTAGCTGAAGCTGCAAAGGACCTTTGATTTTGTTAGTCAGTCAGTTATTTGTTATGTCTTTTGAGAAACACTTTAGTTAGTCAGTTGTTTATTATGTTTTGAAAAAATATCTTATTTTGTAAATTGTAATTTGACCTTATCTCATCGATGAGTTCGCTGAAGACAGTTAGGGTTTTAGACCCTAACTGATTTTTTGAGAAACAGTATTTAGATAGATGAGAAAGACAGAAGGGGGGTTCTACTTTTTGGCTGGCTAAGGAGGTCTTGGAATTGTTTATGAGTTAAGTACATGACTCTCATGTTTATTTGTTGAACGGAAATATGAAATATATGATCTATATTGCCCTTCAGACTGTGTTCTAGCTTCATCTTTGGCTTGTTTAGCTACTTGACTGATATATTCATTGTTGGTTTATGGTTTCTTTACTTGTAATGCTTGTCAGTTATGAATGAACTTTAAGATTATACTCTGATTGGTACTTAGTGATTATATTATGCATCTCTGCTCTTATTTATTTAGGATTTAGTTCCTACTTGACTCATGAAAGTATTCCCTTCAGCCACTAGACTTTACAACCACAAAAACCTTTCAAGAAACCCTGAAACCTACTTTTGTTTAATTGAATATTTGAGATTGTGTTGGCTTATTTCTTGGTAGCCTTGGAAACAATTTCTGGCACAAACAGGCCTGTCCTATGAGGTTCCTAACTCTTATCCACTCCTTTCACATGTTTTCTTATTGCTTTTAGCTTGAGTAGTACTTGCTGGTGCGTGGTAGTTAGGGGGTTATCAGAGAGTTTAGAGATGGCATCCCCATCTGGGACTACCACTCAAGAGGTCCCTTTCCAAGGTGTACATTTTGTATTCCCTTTAAGTGAAGGTATTGGTCCTCCCTTTATTTCCACTCTAAATATTCTTGGGTTAACTATAGGATTACCGGTATGGTTGTTTAATCTTGTAATTCCTATTACACCTAATGTCTCAAATGTCATGTCTCCTTCGAGAGAGGATCGAACTAAACCTAATCCCTATCCTTCTTCATTGGTTGTTGTCTCACCCCTTTCGTCTTCTTCGTTTGGCCAAAGCTTTATGGTTAGTAGTCATGTGGATAATAAGAAGAAGAAAGGGAAGGGTAAAAATAAGAAGGATAAGAAAGAGAAAAACAAGCAACCATATGCTCTTGATGGTGCCCGTTCTAAGAGAACCCTCAGAAAACCCAAGTTCCCTTGTAAGCTTTGCAAGGGGGACCACCTTATTAAGGAGTGTCCTGGTCTCTCCCATGTACAAGAAGAGTGGTCTAAAAATTCCAAACCGTCTATGTCATCAACCTCTGATCATCATTTTGACGATACTCCCTCAACCAGTGACCCATTGGTAAAAGGTCGTAAGGGTAAAGTCTTGTATCCTTGTTTTATATGAAAGGTTATGCATCATACTTTTATTTGTCCAAGCATGGATGAAGCTTCATGTTGGTTGGAAAATATTACTAATCGTCAACAAGTGATTCTAATAAGTGATAGTAAGTTATCACTTGATTCCCCACTGGTTGACCAAGTGATCAATTCAGTTTCATCTATAATTGATCCCACTCTTCATTTGGAGAGTGAAGTGGTCGAGTCGATATCATTTCCACCCAATCCCGCTCTTTCATCAGAGAGTGTTAAGACTGAAGTAGTCTCTTTGACCAAATCTTTGTCTTGTTCTTCTCTTCTAGTAGAGAATGAACTGAAACTTGCTGAAGTTTTTATGCTTCATTCTAATTGTTCTCGACAAGAGGAAATTTTTTCTATTTCGACAGAACCCTATACGAGTAGTGAGGTTATTTCCTTTGACTGGAGTAACCTAATAGATTCTAATATTCATTCGAGTGTTCCTTTCCAGATATTTGTGAATGTTACTGCTAGGCGGATTCTTCACACTATTGTTGACGAAGGGGCTTTTGTTAGTTTATATCCTCAACTGCTTGGCAAGATTTAGGTTCACCTCAGCTTGTGCCATCCACCAATCAGATATTGGATTTTAATCAAAGACCTACTGCACCTTTAGGGACCCCTCCTTATTTTCCTATTACATTAGGGGGGAAAGTTGTCTTTATTGATGTTATAGTGGTCCAAGATCCTTTCGATTTCAATCTGCTCCTTGGACGTGATTATGTTTATGCCATGAAGGCTGTTGTGTCCACACTCTTTAGATTTATGCATTTTCTCCATGATGCAAAGATTCTGACCATTGATCAGCTTTCTTTTGTTACACCTGACCATCGTATCACTCCTAGTAATCATACTACCTGTATTGTGTCGCATGTTCTTGTGGTCCCTTCCCCTTCTTCTAGTTAGCTTCATCCCATTATAGGTAAAGTGGGGGGCATGGGTCTAGTCTATGGACATCATAATGGAGCTAAGCTGCTAGATTTAATGTAATGGGGGCAACCTACCAACCTCTGGATATCATGTTCAGTAGGAGAAGGTTTGAGAGCATAGTTTACTTTTGGTTTCAAGCTCGTTAAAAAATAAAACCACTCCTTAAATATTTTTTACCTTTCGGTTTCAAGCTTGCATAAAAATGAAACCATGTGGTGAGCATAGTTCCCATTCTGTGTCAAGCTCATTAAAAAATGAAACATATGCCTATGAGCAAAGTTCCCATTCTATGTCAAACTCATTAAAAAATGAAATGGATCTGCTCAAGCATAGTTTACCTTTTGGTTTCAAGCTTACATAAAAATGAAACCATTCCTAAGCATAGTTCATTTTCTATTTCAAGCTCATTAAAAAATGAAGTAGGTTTCCTTAAGCATAGTTTACCTTTTGGTTTCAAGCTTTCATAAAGATGAAACCATGTTCCAAGCATAGTTACCTTCTATTTCAAGCTTGTGTAAAAATGAAACAGATCTCCTTCCCTTGAGTCAAGTCTTCCCTTTAGTGTTAGAACTTGAACCGTCTTTTCACCTACCTGATTCTCATTATTCCTACCCCCCTTGGTGAACATTTTCACAATAGTAACCAAGTTTTTTGGTTGCGTATGGAAGAAGAATCGTCAGACGAAATGAAGCATGGGGATCATGTCGAGCCTCTAGCAACCATGCTAGGGGTAAGCTTCGATAGCGATCATGCTGGGGGGAAGATTCCAGCCTCTGTATATCATGTTAATGGGATTTTTTCAAGCATAGTTTACCCATCGGTTTTGAGCTTGCATAAAAATGAAACCAATATTCGAGCATTCTTTCAACTGATCTTTGAGCTCGTTAAAAATAGTAAGATGGTGTTGATCTTACTTTTCATTTTCCGTGCTCTGGTTAAAACATGAAATTTGGTTTGAGCTTAGTTTATTACGTTTCCGTGCTCTGTATTCAAACATGAAAAATTCTAATCAAGTCTTCTTTAAGCTCTTTTCAAACTCTTAAAATGTGAAAAGATAGTCAAGTACTTGTCTTCTTCATACTCATAAAAGTATTTGAAGAGTCGTCTCTCCGACGGTAGGTTATCTCTTTTTCAGTTCGGATAGACTATTTATGAAAAAGGAACACTCCATCCAATCATAACTAGAAGATTTCTCTAAGGTATTATTTTATACTTTTTCGGGCCTTAGGTACTAAATCATACAAAAAAGGACCCTTTGGAGTCATCTTCCGTGGTCGTTCAGACTCTCTAAACATGAACGATACCAAGTTTTCTTTCATTGGACTCGTTAAATTAAACATTGAGAGACTCATTTTTTGGGAACGAACCCCTCCTCTCTTAGATTTGTAAAACATATGAGTTTGTACTTGTCTTCGAACGAGCTATATCGAGTGTTTGTTACCCTCTTTGAACTCGTAAAACCAAAAATAGGCACTCATCAATCATGATGGCAGAAATGGGAAGGGAATCATTTTGCAAATAAATGGCAGTATTTTGTCGTTACCTTTGAACATGGCACTTGTCTACATATCATTTCAGTCAATTGGGTATTCAGCTTATCTCTGTGACGATCCACTTTCATGAGTCATGCCACTCCTTTGAGTCGTTCAAAAGAATGCATTGTCCACTGCCGCACTGTGTGTTTGTCCCATTTAGTCATGCTTCCAAGTATTTTGTCGTGTCACCCGATGTTCAAAGAGAAGTTGAAGAAGTTTTACCTCTGTAGTCAAAATAGTTTCTGTGTCGGTACTTTTGAGTCAGTCCTATGGTTACTACATTCACATCATTTCAAAACTATGTTCTGAGTTTCGTGTCGTCTATGTGGGACTCATCTTGGCCCTCCTTCTATGAGACTATTCCTGTCGACATCAGCTCATCATCCGAGAAATAGTCTTAGAAACAAAAACTTAGTACCTTCAGATCTGTATGCCTTAATGACAGATTCTCTCGCTCTCGACATAGGTTCACATCATTGACCTTTAATCGATAGAATCGATTGGGTGTTTGACATCAGGACATCTATTCACACTCAATAGATTGTACTAGGGTACCTTGGGAATCATTGACATCAATGGTGATCTCCCTCGCACTGGTTAATGGTTCACATCATTGACCGGTAATCAAGTGTTTTCTACCATGTTCGACTTCAGATCATTGTAATCACATGGATAGAATCATACTTTGTGGAAGACAAGATGAAGACCTTGGGTAGTTGTTTAAGCACTCATTGCTTTCCCCAATTTGTGATGGATTTTTGTATATCTAGCACGGATCCACATTTGTATGGTCATGGATATGCTCAAATTTGTGTTTGTATGACATAGATATACGATGTATGTCTAGTAGCTATGTCCAAGTTTGAGTCCTCTGTCGCATGGATCTACGTTGTATTCTAGTATCCATGCATGTTTATTCCTCCCATGGATCTACATTGTATTGGTTTGTAGTCATGAGTTGGTTACATGTGTCTATGAGTCAAAAATATTGATGTACTACAAATGCCTACTTGACAACATGCTCCAATTGAGCTAACTTTTTTACCTTGAAGTGACAACTTGTTCTCTCAATTATGTCGTTTATCGTATCCCTCTAAGTCTCATGCTTTTGCGGGCATTCTATTATACATAAATCCTATCACCACCATGTGATAAGACCCTTAACTCCCATGTTTACCCTTAATCCCAACACTTAGAGTGGAAACCTACTCTGTTTGTCAATTCTACATGAAAAAACTTAGCACTGCACTTTACCTATGGCCCATGAGTGGTACCTTACTCACACTGCCTATATCCTATTTTCCATAAGTGGTGCCACCACCTATGGTCTTTCGTCCATAAGTGTTTCTCATCTAAACATCTCTATAATAAGAGAAGAAAAGCGGTACCCTGGGTAAAATGGGAAAAAGAGAAGTTTCTCAAGGCTTCTAGATCATGAGCCTCATGTCCTCCCTTATCCCTATCATTGTGGGTCAGTTGGGCTTGAGATCCCTATAATGTCCCCAACCCTCTGACCGGCGAATAGGATACTACCATGCTATTAACCATCCGGGCAAAACTGCCCCAATGAACATGAACATACATAAAACCAAAATGCTTGAACATAAAACATGCTAAGATACATAATCATTCACATACACATTGGAAGCAAACATACATTCATTCATTCAACATGTTCATCATAATTCATTAACAGTAAATATGGTTGTAGAAACGAGATGGTCAAGAATGCTTATCTTATAAAGAAATCGTCCTGCAACCAGCTACGTCACTGCAACATTCCACCCAACCATAGACCAGCATGCTCCTTAATCTCTCACCAATGCTGCCACCCCTGATTTGGGCATGATTCCCCAAGGAATAAGGAACAAGCAGGCTTACACATAGACAAGGATACATAAAACAGCCAAGCCAACATAGTTGGGTTTATCAGGCCAATAGCAAATCAGTCAAGCTAATACAGTTGGGTTTATCAGGCCATTAAGGAGCTAGGAAAAGCTGAATTCTAAGATGGTGAGCTCATTAAAGAGATAAGGACACCTACTCTAGAACTATCCTGACTTCTAGGACACCCACACATACCCAACACAAGGAAATCAGTCCCTTCTCTGCTACACAATCCCTCAGGCCCTGACCTCCCTTCCAGTGCTATTCAGGGGTTGTGGAGAAGAAAGCCAACCCTCTAGCTCTATTTGTGTGGCTCCCAAACACCAGGTTTTTCAAGCATACTCCAACCTTCATTCCCACTCCAACACAGTTTGAAGACCAACCACTACATACATGCAGCAAAACCAAGTAGTTCATAGCTCTTTGAGAAACAAAATAAAACAGGATGCAACCAAAAAAAATGGTGAACGCAGCTCAGGCCAAGCAAAGCGATTCATAGATTTTCTTGGCCCTAGTGTGCCCAAATCAACTTGGAAGCAACCAAAACGTAATTTCCCCCACAGCAAACCAAAACCGTGGATTAAACCAACAACAACCAAATTCATGGATGAACCAACAGTAACCACAACGTGAATGAACCTACAGCAATACCACAATTCATGGGGAGAACAACAACAAACCCAAATCATGAATGGCTCCTTCACAGGAAAAAATCATGGGTGACAGTAAACAGTTTCTCCCACTCTTTGCGTGAGGAAACGATGAAGAAAATCCTGTGCGTGAGGATGAGAAGAACCACTATCCATGTATGAGGATGGAAAAAAATGGAAGAATGGAGTCATTTCCTTCCTTCCCATGTGAAGTGAAAGGGTATGCTGGCGGACTGTGCGTGTGGGTAGGGACTGACAGTCCTGCCACACACCACTGCCCAACAATAACTACCCCAACTAACAATAGAAGTTTAATGTGGTATTTGACTAATGAGACAAGGATAGGTGAGAAATTCAAAAGGGTTTAATAGCTAACACATGTCTTTTCCCCATAGGCTCAAAGTTTAATAATTCCCCCTCCTTATCCTTAGGAAAATCATTCCCTTTTCATCATGGTAGCATCGACATAGCTGGTTGGGGTTCATTTTAATTAAAGTGCATATTTACATGATGCTGAAACTAATATGTGCCAGATAGCATGTTATACCATCGGCAACAATTTCAATCGTCGAAACATAAAACAACCAAATCGATGGTGGGGATTTTTCCTTTAGCTCCGCACCATGATTAATTGCAATATATACATCATATACATTTAATGCAAATAGGGTCAAAACCAAGGTGTTACAATCCCCCATCATAGGATCTTAGAGCCACATCATCCACAAATCTCTCAACTATTCCTATCCATTGAGCCTTATAA
Organism: Pseudotsuga menziesii; assembly: GCA_001517045.1. Taxonomy (NCBI): domain Eukaryota; kingdom Viridiplantae; phylum Streptophyta; class Pinopsida; order Pinales; family Pinaceae; genus Pseudotsuga; species Pseudotsuga menziesii. The sequence continues at coordinate 81,860 of LPNX011066911.1, read as the reverse complement.
ATACAAGCTCATGTCCATAGTAGACGGGGAGAACTATAGAGGTATTGTTATGCTATTGGATTGACCACTTATAACAAGCTATTGGAGAGCATAGAGAGAAAAGTTGGAGCTTATGGGGATGAAGTGTTTTTCTCGTGGAGATGCTTGTCGACACTGAGGCATTGGTTGTAAGCTTCTCCATGCATCTTTAATGCAAAACTGATTTCTGTCCCACATTACTGTTGTTTTGATTTCACATGTACATGTTGTTAGATTCCTTAGTCACTAACATGGATAAGTAGATTATTTTCTAGTAGATTTTATTTTTTTGCATGTTTGATCTATTTGTATGTACACAGGTTCACTATCGAAGCAACATTCCAAGTGTCTACGACATCCAGGGAAGGTCTTCATACTTTATCGTTCACTCATTTCTTCTGGATCTGAACCATTTAGACCAGAGGAACAACTTCTATCCGCAGAAGATGAAATATTCCTGGTTACAACAAATAGATCTTATGTTTTAAATACTCAGAATAAGCATCTCAAGGATTTCATTCCTGAGGCTTCCAAGAAGAATTCAAAATATCAAGCCCCTAAGAAACGTAATCCTCATGCATTAATAGTTATTCCTTGTTCTTTGTATGAATGGATTATATATTCGAGGACTTCACGTCACATAAAAACCAAAAAGGATATTATATATTCTATAACTGTGTAAAATTCTAATTCACAACAAGATCTAGAAGCTAAGAGAATCTTCACAACAATATAATTTGACATTACATGAAGAAAACAATGTAAAAGAGAAAAATTAACACATAGAGATGGTTCCAATAACTGAGTGTTCTATTACATTCCAACATGTAAATATGTCTGGAACATGATTATATTACATTAGGATAAAATTGTTAGCATTTGGAGGATAATTGGTGGCATACATGCAGCAGGCTTAGATTGGACCTCAAACACCCCTAGGTGGACCAATAAGATCCCAAACCACCTAAAACAGTCACGAACAGGCATGTGAATGTTGGGGAAGCATGATTGGTCATAAGTAAGGGTCAAGTAGGCATGTTGGAGTGCATGGGTGAGTGGGTGTGGCTCTAGACAGTCATAAATGGTACAAAATTTCCAAAAACACTAACAAACAATGCATGGGTTCCTCTGGTCAAACTAGATCCATGATTTAAGGAGTGGGAGAACCCCAAGGGAAAAAAAGGTCATTAATTAGGGTGACCAAGCTCCTAGTTGAATAAAATGTGGGCGTTGGGTGTAATTAATGGTCCAAACCCCAAATAACCTTAGGAACACACTATAAACCAAGTTTGGACTATTCAACATAAGTAAAATGAATGAGACTTAAGAATGCACCTATGATTTTTTCCAGAATCGTAGTGTCTCTTAAACATCTATCATTTCAGTTGGTGTGTGGAAAGAAGTTGCCATGCCTATGGAGTACATTGTTCCAAGTCTAAAAATTGTTGCGATCACTGAAATGATAGATGATGATGTTGTTAAGGACATATTACTTCAACTAGTGCAGTTGGAAGAAGAACATTTTGTTGCAGGGTTTCAAAAAATGTTGAAAAGAAAAGACAAAAGGAATGGCATGATCGACACGTTAAGAACAAGGGAATTTTGGAAAAAATCGCAGGCACATTCTTAAGTCTAAAGGGAATTACTGTATACTGGAAACATCCCTACTCTGTGGAAAAGGTGGTCTTGTGTCGGTGATCCTTTGCAATCCTGATATAATAGTAATCGGAAAATCCATCAGTGAAAGAGTACATCTATTACCCTCTGACATTATCCAATACCTCATTTGTAAATGGAGTTGGAAACGGGTCATGTAAACAAGCATTATTCAACTTTCTTGAGTCGACACAAATTCTTACTACACCTATGGTCATCTGGTACTGTACAAAAATTGGGTCAATCCACTCCAATTCTTTGACAAGTTCTACAAATCCTACCTCTAGCATTCGATCCAATTCATCCTTAACCTTTTCTTTGTATCATGGAATCAATCGGTATGGTCGTTGCTTGAACGGTTTTGCATTGGGCCTCAAGGGTATCTTCATTTCGCCAAGGTCGTCAACTATTTCTTTCCTCTCTAAAAAGTCAGTAAGGAACAAATCCTGGAATTCATGCAACAAATTAGTGATCTTCCCCATAGACAAATCATCCCAATAATCTCCAATATTGTCAAATTTTGGATTTTCAGGCGAGCCAATATTTACTTTCTTAATTTTAAGTGGACTTAGGAATTGGTTGCTAGAAATGCCAAATCCTTCCACTATGCACATACCTTATGACTCATGTATGTTTATGTCAAGCGGTTCATCATCATCTGGTTCTTCAATGACATTGTAACATTCCATCCAATGATGGATTGTCGCGCTGCACTGATGGAAATTTGTAGCTACGGTTGGGATTTCCTCAAATATAATCTCTTTTATTATCTGCAGTGCAACATCAATTGTTGGATGATCACTTGCGAAATTAAATGTGTGTGTGAAGCTTGTAGATAACTCTTCCCACTCGAGAGTTCCTCTTCGTAGCTCCACTGATGTGTACCAATTGCATGGTACTAGATCCAATGTATGTACAAAATTATAAAACCATTCTTGTCACAAGCACTCTTTCCATGTCGTGCAACAATAATCAATATGTTCAACAGGATTTATCAATCCTGTATACTTGCAATCAGTGTAACTGATCTCTTCTCCAAATATTATAATCTCTAGAAATCTTTTGCATTATGTCTAGTCATAGCTGTATTGTTTATATGTACCCCACCATCTACCGGGGATAGCTTTCATCACAAATTCCAAAGCGGACAATCATTGTGATTTTGTGTCACATGCCCCAATTTGCAAAACAATTTAATGTTATTGCGGAACATTATATTATATTTTATGCTAAGTTTTTAATTGATGACCAAGTGGGGTCAAGAATAATTAATGTAATTCAGAATATTTTATTTATAAATAAATAACAGATGAGACAACAGCTTAGGGAAGTTGTTAAAAGAGTGATAACTGGTCACCTAGTGGAGGAGACTAGGTGGAGAGTATACTAACAAGTGGCAACATCCTCAAACTAATTCTAACTATTGCAGGTGGAAACTTCCATATATTTGTGGTCATGATTCCCCAAGAAAGTGGAATTGGAGCAGGTGTCTCATTAAGTAAAAAACTAACCTAGAAGACCTAGGCATTATTATAAAACTTCCCATTGAAAATAGCTGAGGCTGCTCATTTTCTCCAAAAGTGATCATTCTGTGTGAATGAAGTGCACATCAAAAATTCAATGGAGGGGATTACTCAAGCGAGTTTGAGGGGGTAACTGCTGAGAACTGAACTTATGCGGCTGTTAAGATGAATTTCTTACAACTGTAAGAAGGATTGAATTACTGTTGTAATTTGACCAGTCAGGTGATAGAAGGTATTAAGGATACATCCTTCACCCAGTACTCTACCATGAGGACCAGGAGACAGGCTCGAGGGTGTTAAGGAAGTGCAGACTAAGATTTCTCTAGGAGTTGGTTGGTAGGAACAGCCTCCTTAAGCTGGTGTCAACTCATCATTTGACAGGTTTTTATTTGTTAAGGTTTATTTATAATTTATTTACTGTATTCAACAAATGTTTATTAGTTTTTCAAAAATATGTATGTTTTTGTTTTGTTAGGGTTTATGCATAAACGAATATTGTGTATTTGATAAAATTAGTGATTGTATATTATGTTTAAAAAAGTAGTATTATTGCTAAATGGAAAGTAAATAGAATAGATTACCATACTGTATTTTTCCATGCCTTGTATAGGCAGTACTCTAGTACAACTGGTTGACTAATTAGATGTGATGATTCATTATTAACTCTGAATAAAAATGTAATTAATTTCTTTTATAGTTTGCATATGATTCATTTCAGAGAAATAGCAGTACATACCCTATCTATTGAAATTTATCTACATCAGATAAAGAATTGAATTTGTGTATAAAAATCTTTAGTACTCATACTAATCTTAAAACTATCATTAGTACTAATACTTATTATGAACAAAATAGACAAAGTTAAACAAATAAACATAAGAAGATTAAACAAACTAACACTTAGGGTTTTGAATTAGATAGTATTCCATAAGTTCTTATCATAACTTATTCCAAGAACGTATTTGCATTCTGCACTAAAAACAGATGTTTTTACTGTAAACTTCAATGATTTGCTTAAGGTTATCAAAAGATAGGTTTATCCTTATAAATAGACTTTCTTACTCTTATATCTTTCATAAAATTTAATAGCTGTAAATATTATTACTGAAAGTAAAATAGGAAATCAAAGACTAAAACCTTTCCTGTAAAAATCCATACATTCAGAATTTTAGTTTATTTACAAATAGTAACCAATCTAAAAGAAAAATCAGAGTACTGATTTCACCTAATATCTTGGTATAAAATTCAAACAGTAAATCACTATACTCTTCCAATTTAAATGAAAATTGTAAATTACATAATATTGTCAGCATTTTAAATAGAAACAAAATAAAATGAGGGTAATGGCCTATTGCCTTTATAATTACCGGTTGAGGCTTAAGCCTACTTAAAATTAAACTATACAATTTAAAACAAACAGTAAGCAAAAATGGTAACCAATATTTCCATAACCCTATAAGTCGTTTACAAGTATCATGGAATAAACTGCCAGCAAAGACCACTTAAAGGTTACGTCTTAAAGCCAAAAGTAAAACTTAAAGTTTTTACATCATTACAGGTCGTAAAGGAACTGTCACTAAACCTTAATGGCATGGCTACAATAGCCTTCAACATTCCTGCACACAATACCCTCTAGGGTTTCGAATTCATACAAAAACAAAACGACAGGAAGAACTAATCTAACATGTAAGCTAAATCTGTGCCCTAACCAGCAACGAAGTTTCCTAACTTCCAACCACCACATCAAATGCAAGAGAAAACCCTCATTTGTAACCAGGGCTTACCAGGGGTTGGGTGGTCGTGAAAGGGGAGAGTTGAGCCACCATTAAACCCCTTTCTCCACAAGAAGAACATGCACAGTAAAAACAAGTATTCGTTTTTAGCAATTAAAATGTATTGAAAAACTTAAAAACTTTCATGAAGTTTAAATCATGACCGATAGATTACCTAATAAAAAGACGATGGAGAAGTTGTGAATGAAATTAACTAGAGCAACTCGTTGGCACTTGAAAAAGAAATACCCCTAGTAAATTATAGTTTTGGTTACCACTGAACCCTAAGTGCAAAACCAAAGGTAAACCAGCAACACTTCCATGAGACCGAAGAGTACCTTACTCAGCTCTTTTTGCTGTCCATTTCACCAACTAAATCTTCGTTTCGGTGAAAGAAAACATTTTGTTCCACTCAATCAGTTCTCCATAGAGGTCGTATATTTCATAAACACCTAGAAAAGAAAACCAGCTCTTACTCCTCCCAAGACCAAGCTCGCAGTGAAAATAGAAAGCTGGAGGTTAGTAGGAGTGGTGGCGGCCACGAGCTCCCAGCACAGCCGCACTAGACAATGAAACCCTCGTCATTGCAAATGAATATTAGGGCGAGCACAAGTCAACTTAACCAATGATTTTACCCCCTCCACGTGTCCTTCTATATTTATCTCCAGGGTGGGTAGAATTTCTATAGTCGTCACTCCAAACAAAATAATTTTATCAAACCCTATAATCATTTAAACTATGCATTTTTCTATGATTGCAATGATGTATTAATACCATGAAGTTGTTTGATACTTAGTTTACCAAGTATAAATTAAGATGGGGGGTGTCTCCTAGGATAATATAAGTTAATATAACTTCTTTGTTAACCATGTGGGCTAGATTATAGATCAATGTTTGGTATCCAAACAAAATTGGTTGATCAACAAACTTACCCCAAAGTTTCACCAAATAAATTTGTATGAATATATAGTTATTTATATAATGTTAAACCTAGGAGAAGGTTGAAATGGTTTTACACCTTTTGAGTGTATGGTCTTATGAGTTCTTGGAGTTTAACTCCTTTTTAGCAAATAAGCAAAATTGTAGTTTAGGAACATGAATTTTCCCCTTGTTTTTATCTCCAAAGAAAATTGTTATAACGTAAGCACCAAGTATTCTTGGTTTTAAATTGTAATCAACCAATAACTTTCTTTTCTTTGGCATAGTACCTCGATCAATTTTTTTATACCCATGCATATGAAGTTTGTTTAAATGTCATTATGGATTTTTAAAAGCAAAAGAAATTCAGATCAACATTACCTCTTATGGGACATGTAATGCCCCATATTAACGTTTATTAATGTTTATTATTAAGTACTTTTATTAAACTAAACATAAACAATGCTATCATTTCGATCAATTAATCATGAGACTACAGTGGATTAATTATTGGTTAATAATATTAATTATTAATTTACTTCTATTTTATTATTTCATATTATTAATGTTAATTATTAAGTATTTATTATTTAGTTATCAATAAATAATAAAACTTTCGTCTACTGCAGGTGGTGCCACTTAAATAATAATAAGGGGGATAAAGCACTTCTCCTACTGAACCATCTACCTATAACAGGGGATTTTTAAACGAAGTAGTTAACACTATATTAATATATACTCTCAAATAATAGTGGTTGGAGCGAGCAAACATGTTTCGAGTCGACCACTTGGGGTTGAGTGATAAACAGACAAGGCTGCATTCAATATTTTGTTATTAACAAAACTATGATTACCATTACTTTTACTGTTCATATAAAACTTAAACAAACCACATAGGTAAAATTCTATGACATTTGGTTAGGTTTTTGTAACACGTACAATTCAAGAAAAATTCATTAATACATAACACATGTCAAACAAATCTGAACTGCACTGCCCAAGATAGAATAAAATAAATTAATTTATGAAAGAGGCAGTGGAAGAAGGAAGGCGGTGGAATAAGGAAGGAGGTGGAAGAAATAAAGAAAAGGGGGTATAAGGAGGGGGAAGAAGGTGTTTTGGAAGGAGGAAAGAGGGCCGTGGAGAGGTTGGATGTTTTTTTTGGGAACATTAGACTTTGCATCAAGAGAAAATGATTGAGGAAAAACTTGAGGAGGGGGATAACTCAAGGACCAGGATATCTGGAAATGACTGAGGAATGGGTGAAAACGAAGAAATATATATAAGGGAAAGGAAGCTGCTCTCGGTATTATTGGTCTGTGGGCTCGGGGGTTAGGAAACCCATGGGTTTCCTAGGGCCAGCACATGATGAGAGCTGGTCGACAGGGTGGCACATCATTTGTTAATCAAGTCTTGGATGGAAAGCTGGAAGAGGAAGGAGCCTACAAGGTCTACAGCCAATTGTTGGATCTACTACAACCGCTGGTTGCAGGTATGTAAATTCCAGGTATTAAAAATTCATGAAGTTTATCAACATGTACAGCTCGTATTTCTACTTTAATATGTTTACAGTTCATAATTGTACATTCATAGGTTTATAAAACTAACAGAACAGAGATGGGTATAAACCTGTAATATGACTTAAAATGTCTTGATTTTATTAAAACTTAACTCAGAATGAGCTTAAGATAGAGAAAATTACAGAGAGATGGACACAGTGCTCTACTGATTAGGTAGAGCACTACAGAATGGTATCAGAGCCATGGTTCCAAATCTGGAACCAGAGGACTCGCAGTTGATATGTTGAAAAAAAAATATACATAAATAATAAAATAAATTTTAAGATTTGTACAATAAGAAATTAGGTGGGCATGCTGTGATTGTTGATATCATTTAGTCCAGCTTCCCCTATCAAATAGGGCTAGGCTCGTCTTGTACTCTAGAAATTTCTTAAACCAACCACGAAGAAATGCAATGTTATCGACCGCAAGCAAGTTTGCCTCTGCACAAAGAGGAATATCGTTATTTCAACATTTATAAAACATAATTGTAGATGTAAATTGTAAATTAAAATCCCATTATTTTCAACATTTATAAAACATATTTGCATATGTAAATTGTAAATTAAATATTGCCAACAGGACTCAACAAAACAAAGGCAAATATACTTTGACTACACTCAGGAAACATCGTCGGATTCGAACAAAACAAGACGCCAATATATACTCGGAAAATGTTGAAAACAAGAGGCAAATATATACTCAAATGTGGAAACAGAGAATACTAAAACCACACCCTAGCTCAGAGAAAAAAATTTGCCATCCCCACTTAATAGCTAAATATAAATAGTAACAATAATTAAAAACAATAGGTCCATCGAGCTGGCCCTCGTGCTTGCAAGACAACAGCAGACATGGTTTTCTCTTGCTGGGCATAGGGGTATGTTTCCTAAGTTAATAAATACAATTGATTCCCTTTTTCTCAAACCGCTAATCATATTTCTAGGTTCTTCGGCATTATGACAAACTTGCATATCATTATAAAACTGGATTCGAAAATGGGAATATCGAATTTCTAAGCAGGTATCCTCGGTTAAGAATCTATATTCACATATTCAGCAAAAAAAAAAATATTGAAAGCTTGCTACGAACACAAAATCAAAGCATTCATAGATGTTAAATCAAAGCTTACTCACATATTTTACCAAAATATGTACAAAACTACCACAATGGATGAAGGGGTCGCCTCAACTAAAACCCATATTTATATTATTGGTTATAAACATGAGATTCAATACACTCAATTATAAATACAAAACTAATCTCATTCAGGCTAAAGTTATACCTTTAGATCGCAATACAGTTCTTTAAAAATAATTGCATTCATTCTCTCCACACTCTATATATATATGAGAGGTATATATATATAAGTATATAGATTATTTATATTTTTACCACGCTTCTCAAGACTATCTTACATATAGTGTACATACTCTATGTGTTTAAAATGGTATGTATCCATATATATATAAAGATAAAATTCAGAGTCTTGGGCGCAATATTATTTGGACAATGATTAGGGGTCAACTAGAATTTTCAAGCCTGTAAGATAACAAAAATGATCAAGCAAGTGCCGGATACACTGCATTCTACAGGTCTGTCCCATTTAACGTTTTAGATCCACACAATCTCTATTGTTCATTAAAACACACCGTAATGTACAGGTCTGTCCAATTAAAGGTTGTCGGTTTATACTTTCAGATCCACAGTGTTTAAGAGACCATAGACAACTATTTAGATTCAAAAAACTCTATAAATAATAATAATAATAATAATAGAAACAGAAATCCATGTTTCCAGTACTGAACTTCCTGCTCGGGAATGGCGAATCCGAATTTGGCCAAGGCAGGTCGCCGTTCCATTTTTGTTTAGAGTGCAGCCTGGACCGACAGGTCTGATTCTCAATTCCTTAAATGCTCCTATTAGCATCTTCGTGACTGCACGACATCGCCTAAGTATTTCACCTAAGTATTTCTAAGGCATGAAATGCTATTATTCACCATTTCTTTTTACTGTTCATTTTGCTAAAAAGTACCCTGGGAAGGACAAACATAATACCAGCAGCTTTTGAGCTTTCATGGTAACACGTTTATGTGTTTGTAATAACTAAGAATTATTGTAGTTATGGGAAACAAATTTAACAGTA
>LPNX011066911.1:2682-71175 GCA_001517045.1 Pseudotsuga menziesii | reverse complement strand
TAGAGCAGATGTTCTCTTCTTCAACCGTATTGCTCATGTGTTGAAAATAAATTTTGATAATAAAGGATTGGTTCCTACAAACTTCTGGTTTTTACATGCCTATCTGCAGCCTGTTGTACATGCATATTCTGCCGTTTCCTAGTAGACCATTTCCCAGTAGATTCGTCATATATTCATAGGAAGAAATTTTGCGGTTGGGAAAAAAAAAGCAGGTAAGATGCTTCCATTAAAAGTCTACTGCGATTAAAGCTTTCTTTTGCAAGGGTTGTGAGTTCAGATCTAAAGCAACTAGGTCAATTAATTAATATACTATTCTTTCCTTACCAATCCGATCCAAGATCCCTATTCTTTCCCGGACGTATAGTTATATCTCTTAGTATTAGAATTTCAGCCGGAGATGGACCTAGTTAGACACACTCCTAATGTATGAACCACAATCTGACTGCCCAACGCACTCCTGCCGATATTGATTTACTAACTAATATATAGAAGGTCAATTAAATACTTATAGACTAAACCTGAACTATTGGGTTCGTTAGACATAGGAGTAAGTCATAATTCGTCCACTGAAGAAAACGAAGGGTAGGGTTTGAGCTTTCTTGTAGGCACTATATTTATTGTCTTTATCTAAAGCAGCACTGAAGCAGAGCCGTGAAATAATAAATGACCAGAAATTCCATATTTGACAAGATTCTTAGTTAAAACATCGCCAATTTATTTGCTGCCAATAGAGAGATTGAATGAACTCGATGTATGTAGGACTTTTCTTGCCTTTCATTATATTTTGGAATAACGCTACAATTAATCCTTCTTTCACTGACCCCTTTCTCTTCTTTGAACGCTCAACAAATTATGCGTTGATGTGAAGAAACGAATTTTGTCTGCTAGTATTTTGTTTTGATAGCAATACTGTAACTTGTTGATTTAATATGACACAATATAATGTATGCGTGCAGCAACCCTAAACCCCAATTTTTCAAGCCCTCGCTAGCGCATGAATTGAACTATAGATTCCTTCGAGCACAAATTGCATGTTGGTAAATAAACTGCAAATAAAATTAAAGAGAATCCTGTCGTATGACACAATATAATGTGCAGGGAAGACATCTTCTACAGATAATTCTTTTTTCTGATTAGAACGTGTTTTCAATTGTTTCTGTTGGAAAAAGATAAGTATTTCCGAGATAAATTAATTTCTCAGCATAGTGTGATTTGTCCACCTTTAGCCTATACATTTACTTAGATTCCGAGATTTATTCATTTTTTTTCAGTTCTCTGTGATTTCATGTTAAATTTTACTCGTTGCCCGGTTCTTGCTGTAGAATGAATAATGCTAACCTCACCCACCCCGCTAAGTGATCTTCGGGAAAGACAGGCAGGTAGGATTCTTCCCGTCGTGCTCAGTCCATGCATTGAGAAGAGACAAGGCTGACCTAAGTTTTCTCCAAACTTACAATGAATAAGCACAATATATATATATATATAAGTGCTCAGTTGTCTTTGCGTGGCAGCGACAGAGATAACGAATGCTAGGCCCGAAGATACCTCTACGTTGCATAGAGTCCCAATTCTAGTCACCCAGAATAAATTACAATGCCAAGAGTAAAAATCAGAGATTTAATTTATTTTTCGGTACTAACAGAAAAGTCTGCTGCTATATTAAAAAGGGTTTGTCAATCCGGCCCAGAAGAAATTGGAAAAAGAAACTTCAATTTATTTGTTCTTTTGTGAGATTTAATATAGAATACAATAAAGTATTTCTAGGATTTCTGAGATTAAGCGTTACAGTTTTAATCTTTAAAAAGTTGTACTTTACAATATATTTAATTTTTAATTATATTCAAAAAAAAAATTGTAATAAGATTGTTTATTTTATTTTCAAAAGGACAAAATTTATAAATTACCCCTCTCTATGAGCACTCGAGTTGCTCTAAACTACTGTAGGTTTATAATTGCCCCAGCAATACATAGTAGAATCAATTGGAAGAAAAATAAGCAGTGATTAATTTGTATTTCAGTATCAATCAAGAAAGAACAAAGTGTGTGCTCCTTTATAGCAAACTTAGAAATGAAGACAACCCATCGACTGAAAGGTAGCATATGCGATCCATCCCATCCAGCAATTGCATCCATCCAATCCATCCAGCTAGCCAGCCAGCTATTCGAGCAATCCTAGCAATCTCAGGAAGCTCGACTGTAAGGAGAGTAAAAATGATAAAATGAAAAGTATCAGTTAGGTAGATTGATGGGTACTCATAGCGGTTGACCAAGTGGATCCAGAGTAAGCAGCATCTATTTCAGTATAGAGGCAAAGGTTAATTGTTTACCAATTACATCCTCTTAGTCGGGAGGATAGTTTTGTAATATAATTCTCAATAGGTCCTTTTTTCACCGCTTTAAAAAGTATAACTTACCAGTTTTTGAGGTGTCTGAGCCTTCTTAGCTTTACCATACTCTATAATATTGTTCTCCATATTCATGACAATGGCTCCATTTAGATCAGGAACATTCTTTTCTCTTATAAGGAAACGAGGTAGGTCGATTGTTTCATCTTTGTCTATTTCTCCACCAAAAGAAGATATTTCACCAACTTCCTCAGCTTTGTCAATGTTGCTGTTATTTTTTTTCACAAAGGTGGAACTTGTTATCTTTGCATTTATGCCCTGGACTCTAATTCAGAGTGTTACATCTTAAACATCAAATCTTATCCTTTCTTGTACCTAATGGGGAGAACCTTTAGTGAGGAGGGATACAAAGAGGCTATCTATAGGAAGAGTGTTTTTCTTCAATAAGTTTAGCAAAACCAGGATCTCATGGGGAAAATGGCGTCCATCTCCACATCAAAAAAAAGGGGGTGTGATGAAACCAGTTAGGAAGATGACATAAATGTTTTAGAGTTGAAAAGACCACAAGAGACTTGGACGCATCTTTGATTTCTCGACCTGCAGGAAGCAATTAGGATCGGCATACTTTGGCACCAAATTGCCGAGGACGTAAAATGACAGACACTGAAAATTTGAAATTCCACACCTGCTTCTTTGTCTTCTGCTCCTTACTCTTCATCTTTTGTATGTCATCCTTGTAGCCATCGCTCCATTTGTAGTTTGGTATTGCTTTAGGAGAATGACCCATAGAGGGAAATGTTGATGGTGCAATTAATATAATTATGCATAAGTAAACAATTATAGGCATATCCCTGGAGGATAATGACCCATAGTTTAAAAACGTGGCAGTCTTTTTACTTAAATTAGCATGCCAAAATAATTTTTGGGCATCTTCCTTTGAAGAACACTCCCATCCCAAGGAAATAAAATATTGTTGATTGAGTTAATATTTGTGTGCATTCATAGCGACTACGCGTCTCCCTATGAGGGATTGCTTCCTTGACAATTAAAGAAAACGTTGAGTTAATATTTGTATGCTGTGTAAATTGACAAATTAACGAAACAGAATTTTGCAACTAGAATTAGTACCTAACTCCATGAATCTATAGAATCTCTCTTCTCATAACTAAATCATATACTCCTCAAACTATTTAAATGTTTACTATGTCGTGGCTTATGAATTTCTAGCAACCTTATTATTTTGCCTTTGTTCTTCGAAACATAATCTTCTCTTCTCAATATTGGACCTAGTTATGTAATCATGACTATTAAAATCTTACCATCACTTAGTCAATGGATATATATTTTGTGTGAAACTTTAGTATGTATTGAAGCAACAACATCCATGCCTCAATCTCAGTTAGCTGAACAAAGAATAGGTGAAAAGATTAAATCTATTATATTTTCTTACAAAATTTTGCTTAATATATATAAAGTTGAAGTGAAGTATGTATTTATAATAAGGATGATAGTCTCTATTGTTATACTTAGCAGAGGTTGGGAGATATGTTATGTTATTTTAGGTAATAATACATATATTATTTTAAGTAAACATTTATGTAATACATATAAATAAATAGACATTTTAATATCAAAGAAAAGATGGAGATTGAAGGAAAAATAACATAATATTAAGCAAAACAAAGAAAACGTTGATTATGATTGAAATAAGCATAAATGTAAAGGAGGGCATAATTTGTTTAATTATATGATAAATATAAGCATAAGTTATTAAAGAATTTTGTTAGCAAAATGGAAAATACAATTCTCAATATTATAATCAAATATAATAATGATTTAATTAATTAGGATTGTGTGAAAGATGATATTCCCTTATGAAACACGATAGAAAAAGCGATATAACCTTGGTAAGTATGTTAATCAGTGTACATAACACCCAAACAAGGTGTAATGAACCTTGATGGGTGTTACAATTGAGATCCCAGAGGAGCACATAGTAGTTACTAGTACCATGATATAAAATACGGTATAAAACACATCAAATGTAATAAAATAAGTAAAACTTAAATAACATCTTCATATGTATAAGGTAAAGGTCCAAGTGGGACCCTGTCACCAATGACTTCTAGTTGCAAGCCACATATATTTGCATAATAATACGTTCTTGTATTCATGCATAACACACATATATTTGCATCCCATATCTGACTAGACATATCCACATGTTGCATTTTATTTTCTTAGTAAATGTTGGACCCGGTTTGACTGAGTAAACCATATTTATGATAGATGTTGCTACTATGTCTAAGATGTTACTATTGATACATTGATTGTGATGTTACGATTATGTTTATGAGGACACTATGTTATAGTTATCATGATATTCCTTTGTTCATAAAGACAGTGTATGTTTAATTGTCATCATTGATAATTGTAATATATATATGATGTGGTACATGGATATTGACCCATGATGTGATCAATTTAATGAGTTATACAACGAAAGGAAATGTTGTTGATAATATGCACCAACTAATGATTGAATGGAGATATTATTATGAATATATGTTTTCAAAGTACTAATCTGCAGGACACACTGGCTATGTAATAAATGGATACTTTATATGAAGTATGGTATAGCAACTATTTCTGCATAAGAGCCTTGATTACCAAAATTGATGATACGATGACACAGACCAATAATCTTGATAGTAGCAAAGTATTTTTTTGATAGGGTATATAGACCCAGGATGTTGAGAGGGATGGATGTGTTCCACCCTATGTTTTTATGATACCCGAGGTCATGGGAGGGCAGTGCTGAGACACGCTCTCCATGTTGTTGTGATGACGACAGTCGGGTACCCGAAGTCGTGGGAGGGCCATGCTGAGACATGCTCCCCATGTTGTTGTGATGACGACAGTCGGATGCCTGCTAGGAGAGGCTAGGTCCATTGTTCAGCCGACGCTATTGCTCTCAGGTTCTTATGTGGTCAGGTCGGTGAAGCCGACATCCACTTCTATACTAGCAGAGGAAGGATACAGAGGATGCGGACGTAGGTTAGGATGGGTGGACATCTTAGTTATTATGGTTGAATGTTGGACAATTATGATACTGGATTAGTGATGGTAGGTACCAATCTTAACTGACTAAATAATAAGAACATAATTGTTAAATAAATGTCACAAGAAATCATATTATATCTGTATATGGGTCATGTTGCGAGAAATATTAATTGTATCAGTTATAATTTAGGGGTTTTTTTTTTGCTATAGTACATGTGCAGCCTGTGCATGTACTGGCCATGCATGCACGCTAGTATGAAATATTTAAATAGTTGGATAGGTTAACTAAATAATTGTGAATTGCTTTAAACCTATAAATATACCTTGTATCACTATTTTGAGCATAACTTCGGGACGAAGTTTCCTAAAGGGTGGGTGTATGTAATGCCCCATATTAACGTTTATTAATGTTTATTATTAAGTACTTTTATTAAATTAAACATAAACAATGCTATCATTTCGATCAATTAATCATGAGACTACAATGGATTAATTATTGGTTAATAATATTAATTATTAATTTACTTCTATTTTATTATTTCATATTATTAATGTTAATTATTAAGTATTTATTATTTAGTTATCAATAAATAATAAAACTTTTGTCTACTGCAGGTGGTGCCACTTAAATAATAATAAGGGGGATAAAGCGCTTCTCCTGCTGAACCATCTACCTATAACAAGGGATTTTTAAACGAAGTAGTTAACACTATATTAATATATACTCTCAAATAATAGTGGTTGGAGCGAGCAAACATGTTTTGAGTCGACCACTTGGGGTTGAGTGATAAACAGATAAGGCTGCATTCAATATTTTGTTATTAACAAAACTATGATTACCATTACTTTTACCGTTCATATAAAGCTTAAACAAACCAAATAGGTAAAATTCTATGACATTTGGTTAGGTTTTTGTAACACGTACAATTCAAGAAAAATTCATTAATACATAACACATGTCAAACAAATCTAAACTGCACTGCCCAAGATAGAATAAAATAAATTAATTTATGAAAGAGGCAGTGGAAGAAGGAAGGCGGTGGAAGAAATGAAGAAAAGGGGGTATAAGGAGGGGGAAGGAGGTGTTTTGGAAGGAGGAAAGAGGGCCGTGGAGAGGTTGAATGTTTTTTTTGGGAAAATTAGACTCTGCATCAGGAGAAAATGATTGAGGAAAAACTTGAGGAGGGGGATAACTCAAGGACCGGGATATCTGGAAATGACTGAGAAATGGGTGAAAACGAAGAAATATATATAAGGGAAAGGAAGTTGCTCTCGGTATTATTGGTTTGTGGGCTTGGGGGTTAGGAAACCCATGGGTTTCCTAGGGCCAGCACATGATGAGAGCTGGTCAGCAGGGTGGCACATCATTTTGTTAATCAAGGCTTGGATGGAAAGCTGGAAGAGGAAGGAGCCTACAAGGTCTACAACCAACTGTTGGATCTACTACAACCGCTGGTTGCAGGTATGTAAATTCTAGGTATTAAAAATTCATGAAGTTTATCAACATGTATAGCTCGTATTTCTACTTTAATATGTTTACAGTTCATAATTGTACATTCATATGTTTATAAAACTAACAGAATAGATATGGGTATAAACCTATAATATGACTTAAAATGTCTTGATTTTATTAAAAACTTAACTCGGAATGAGCTTAAGATAGAGAACATTATAGAGAGATGGACACAGTGCTCTACCGGTTAGGTAGAGCACTACAGGACAAGCTGCAGTTAAAATATTCTAAGTCTAGCATCATAAACATGCTAGAGAAGTATCTTCTTGACTTGAATTTAATTATTATTTTATTGGATCATCCGCTTACCTGCTAAACCTGTAAGGAACCATCAGTTCAACTGTGTTAGCTTAAAGCTAAGTAAGCCCCGATCTCACATAAGAAACTTTCCCTACTTGACTAAAGAAATTAACAGTATTTCTAGCGAGTAAATTACAAGTTTCTTTTGTATCTTCTGGAGAATTTCAACTGCTAAGTTAAAACAGCACTAACATAGCTTTTAAGGTTACGCCTGTAAATTATACAAAACCTTATAAGTAAGTAACTTTTTTTTCTTTCATAAATTGTTTTATTATATGCTAACCGGTAGTGGTACTTTAGCGGTGATATTAGACATTTTATGTCACTTGAAAATTTTTAAATTTTTACGAATTCTTGGGTTATTACATGTGGTATCAGAGCACAAGGTTCAAACACTAGGCCTGAATGTAGCTCAACTTGCTTGTATGAAACAGTAATTTTAAATAAACATGCTGATGTTGTTTTTTTTGAATGATACACCCAAAGAATTTTGTTTCTAAATTAATGACAGGTATGGATAGATTGGAAGAATATGCGGATGAGGAATCTCCTTACACTGAACGAAACAATTTTCAAAAAGAATCTATACAAGAAGAGATAACTAATAATTATTATGAACTACTACAAACAGTTAAGGAATTAAAAACAGAGATGGAATCGGTTAAGAAAGAAAATGAGAGGATTCCGAGAGCTAAAGAGGAGCTAAATCATATTTTAATAGAAAGATTTTATAGTGAGGGAAAAGATAAAAGAACTGAGTTTGAAGATATAGGCTACCAGCATAAAGATAAAAAGACTAAACAAGTTAAAAATGAAAGTAGCGCATCTTCTGAAGTATATGGTGATTTACACAAACAAAACTTTCATTATACTAGTGACAGTAGTGAAGATAATCACCATACTAGGAAGAGAAAGTTTAAACCTTACAAAGAAATCTCTGGGGAATTTAAGAAGATCAAGCCACCAACCTTTAATGGAGAAACTGAAAAGGGGGAAGAAGCAAAATCCTGGTTGTCCGAGATGAAGAAATACTTCCAAATTTATATCTACTCTAATAAACTGAAAGCCAGGATGGCTATTTATAATCTTATGGGAAAAGCAGATATATGGTGGTAAGACTTAGAAAGAGTAAAAGGTATAAGGGAGAAAAATATAAATTGGAGTACATTTAAGAAATATTTCAAGAAGAAATTTTTATCTGAATAGTATTATGACAAAAGGGCTAAGGAATTTTACAAGCTAAAATTGGGAACAATGAATATGAAAGAAATAAATAGTAAATTTCTAAGTCTGCTCAGGTATGTGCCGTATATTATGGAAGAGAAGCCTAAGGTACAGGGGTTTCTCAATTGTTCACCTTATCATATAAAGGATAGAATTGAGTATGACAATCTGAAAACATTAGAAGAAGCAATGAGAAAAGCAAATTTTTGTTATGAATAGAATCGTAAAAATGAAAGTATGACCAACTGGAAGGCCAAAAGGAATAATAACTTTGAACAGAAAAAGAGATATTTGTGCCTAATCGAAATTTTAAGAATAATAACACCAGAAATTTTCCTAGTAAAAATTTCCAAGGGAACGAAAGTAATTCACAGACCAATCCAAATAATCAAAGGAATAAAGAATCTGCTAACAACCACATTAACTATACAAAGAATTTTGAACGAAAGGAACCCATAAAGTGTTGGGAATGTAATGGTCGACATTATGCATCAATTTTCCCCAATCAGAAGAAGACTGTTTGCAACATACACACAATACAGAAGGAGATGACTGTTGGTGATTTAGTGAGGACAATGCCTAGGATCAACGCAGCATTAGAGAACCGGCAAGTAGATTATCAAACTTCCATGGTAGAAGTGGAAGGTAAGATCAATCAAATACCTATATCTATTTTAATTGATCTAGGAGCTAGTTTAAGCTATATTTATCCTAGTTTAGTAGAAAAGTGTAAGATTACAGTAGAAAAGTTTGCAAAATCTTGGTTAGTTCAGCTAGCTACTAATACAATGAGAAAAGTAATTAGCTTTGTTAAGAATTGTGCAGTAACTATGGATCAGTTTGAAACCTCTGTTAAGATGAGTGTGTTACCTTTAGGTTCTTATGATATGTTAATTGGTATGGATTGGTTAGAACAGCATAGGGTGGTCCTTAATTGCTTTGATAAAACCTTCACTTGCATAAATAGCGATGGAAAATTAATAAATGTAAAGCGAATCCCTAGGAAAATAGCCATAAGGCATATTTCTACTTTGCACCTTAAGAGAGTTGTTAAGAAAGGCTGTAATGCTTTTTCCATAACAGTAATTAATGAAGAAAACACTAACAACATAGATAAATTAAAATTGGAAGATATTCTAATTCTAAGGGAATATTCAGATGTATTTCCGGAAGAAATGTCGGGACTGCCTCTGAAACAGAAATTAGATTTTACTATTGAGTTGGTACTTGGTGCAGTGCCCATCTCAAAGGATCCTTACCGGATGAATATACTAGAATTAAATGAACTTTAAGTCACAATTAAAAGAACTCATTGATAAGAATTACATTAGAACCAATGTGTCTCCCTTGGGGGCACCTGTCATCCTTGTCAAGAAATGACTATTTCTAGCCAAATATAAAAAATGAAATGGTAGAATATATTGGTAGGTGCTTCAAATGTCAAGAAGTAAAAATTGAACATCAACATCCAGCTCGGCTACTTCAGCCATTACCTATTCCTAGCTAGAAATGGGAGATAATTAGCCTTGATTTTATCATGGGACTACTTAGAAATCAGAACTTAAATGACTCAATAATGGTAGTTGTTGATAAGTTGAGTAAAGAAGCCCATTTTATACATATAAAGACAACTTATAAAGCTACAAATATTGCTGATATTTTCTTAAAACAAATTTTTCGGTTGCATGGAATACCGAAGGTGATAATTTCAGACTGAGACCCTAAATTTATAGGTAATTTTTGGAAATCTTTGTTTAAAGGGTTAAATACAACGTTAAACTTTAGTACCTCTTTCCATTATCAAACTGATGGACATACTGAAAGATTAAATCAGGTATTGGAAGATCTACTCAAAATGTATGTAAAATAGCAGCTAGGTAAATGGGAAGATTATTTACACCTGGTAGAATTTTCCTACAATAATCATTATCAAGCTTCAGCTAGATATAGTCCTTTTGAAATTCTGTATGGAAGGAAATGCAACACTCCCATCTCTTGGAGTAATCCAGTGGATGGGTTAGTATTATGACCTAAATTATTGAAAGAGATGGATCTAATGGTAAAATGGGTACAAAGTAATTTGAAAATTACGCAAGATCAACAGAAAATCCAAGCAGACCTTAAACGAACTCCAAAGGAGTTCGATGTAGGTGAACATGTTTTTTATTAAGGTGAGACCTAAAAAGAGTTCTCTAAGGTTGGGTAGTTGTGCTAAGATAGCACCTCGACATTGGGGTCCTTTTCAAATACTGTCCAGGATAGGACAGGTAGCATATCAGTTAGCTCTACCACCAGATCTAAGAGTTCACAATGTTTTTCATATTTCTGTATTAAAAAAATATGTACATGATTCTACTCATGTTATTAATTGGAATGATGTGCAAGTGGAACCCAAAGGAGATTTTTTGGTGGAACTGGATTGTATCCTTGAAAGGAGGGGGATCTCGCTTCAGAATCGCATCATTGGTCAAGTGAAGGTGAAATGGAAGCACCTTAGTCTAGGAGAAGCCACCTGGGAATTGGAAAGTCATATGTGGGATGCATATTAAAATTCTATTTCAGGGGAACTCTAAGGACAAGGAATAAATAACATCAAGGACGATGTTATGAATTAAGGGGGTGTGTATGTCACATGCCCCAATTTGCAAAATAATTTAATGTTATTGAGGAACATTATGTTATATTTTATGCTGAGTTTGTAATTGATGACCAAGTGGGGTCAACAATAATTAATGTAATTATGAATATTTTATTTATAAATAAATAAATGATGAGACAACAGCTTCGGGAAGCTAATAAAAGAGTGTTAACTGGTCACTTGGTGGAGGAGACTGGGTGGAGAGTATACTCACAAGTGGCAGCATCCTCAAACTACTTATAACTGTTGCAGGTGCAACTTCCCTATATTTGTGGTCATGATTCCCCAAGAAAGTGGAATTGGACCAGGTGGCTCATTAAGTAAAAAACTGACCCAAAAGACCTAGGCATTATTATAAAACTTCCCATTGAAGACAGCTGAGGCTACTCATTTTATGGACAAGTGGTCATTCTATGTGAATCAAGTGCACATGAGAAATTCGATGGAAGGGATTACTGAAGTGAGTTTGAGGGGTTAACTACTAAGAACTGAACTTATGCATCTATTAGGCTGAATTTCTTACTGTTGTAAGCAACATTGAATTACTGTTGTAATTTGACCAGTCAAGTGATAGAATGTATTAAGGATACATCCTTCACCCACTACTCTACTAGGAGTACCAAGAGACAGCCTCAGGGGTCTTGAGGAAGTGCAAACTAAGCTTTCTCTAGGAGTTGGTTCGGAGGAACAGCCTCCTTAAGCTGTTGTCACCTCATCATTTGACAGGTTTTTATTTGTTCATGTTTAGTTATAATTTATTTACTGTATTCAACGAATGTTTATTAGTTTTTCAAAGATATGTATGTTTTTGTTTTGTTAGGGTTTATGCAGAAAAGAATATTGTGTATTGATACAATTAGTGATTGTAGATTATGTTTAAAACACTAGTATTATTGCTAAATGAAAAGTAAATAGAATAGCTTACCATACTGTATTTTTGCATGCCTTGTATAGGCAGTACTCTAGTACTGCTGGTTGATTAAGTAGATGTGATGATTCATTATTAAATTTGAATGAAAATGTAATTAATTTGTTTTATAGTTTGCATATGATTAATTTCATAGAAACAACAATACATACCCTATCTATTGAAATTTATCTACATCAGATAAAGAATTGAATTTGTGTATAAAAATATTTAGTAATCATATTAATCATAAAACTATCATTAGTACTAATACTTATTATGAACACAATAGACAAAGTTAAACAAATAAACATAAGAACAGTAAACAAACTAACACTTAGGGTTTGGAATTAGATAGTATTCCATAAGTTCTTATCATAACTTATTCCAAGTACGTAATTTTATTCTACACTAAAAACAGATGTTTCTACTATAAACTTCAATGATTTGCTTAAGGTTATCGAAAGATAGGTTTATCCTTATAAATACACTTTCTTACTCTTATATCTTTTATAAAATTTAACAACTGTAAATATTATTACTGAAAGTAAAATAGGAAATCAAAGACTAAAACCTTTTCTATAAAAATCCATATCATTCAGAATTTTAGTTTATCTACAAATAGTAACCAATCTGAGAGAAAAATCAAAGTACCGATTTCACCTAATATCTTGGTATAAAATTCAAATAGTAAATCACTATACTCTTCCAATTTAAATGAAAATTGTAAATTACATAATACTGTCAACATTTTAAATAGAAACAAAATAAAATGAGGGTAATGGCCTATGGCGTTTATAATTACCGGTTGAGGCTTAAGCCTACTTAAAATTAAAATATACAATTTAAAACAAACAGTAAGCAAAAATGGTAACCAATACTTCCATAACCCTATAAGTCATTTACAAGTCTCATGGAATAAACTACCAGAAAAGACCATTTAAAGGTTACGGCTTAAAGCCAAAAGTAAAACTTGAATTTTTTACATCATTACAGGCCGTAAAGGCACTATCACTAAACCTTAATGTCACGGTTACAATTGCATTCAACATTCCTGCAAAAAGTACCCTCTAGGGTTTCGAATTCATACAAAAACAAAACGATGGGAAGAAGTAATCTAACATGTAAACTAAAGTTGTGCCTTAACCAGCAGCGAAGTTTCCTAACTTCCAGCCACCACATCAAAGGCAAGGGAAAACCCTCATTTGAAACCGGGGCTTACCATGGTTGCGTGGTTGTGAAAGGGGAGATTTGAGCCATCGTTAAACCCCTTTCTCCCCTTTCTCCACAAGAATAACCTGCACAGTAAAAACAAGTATTAGTTTTTAGTAATTAAAATGTATTGAAAAACTTAAAAATTTTCATGAAGTTTAACTCATGACTGATAGATTACCTGATAAGAAGATGATGGAGAAGTTGTGAATGCAAGTAGCCAGAGAAACTTGTTGGCACTTGAAAAAGGAATACCCCTAGTAAATTATAGTGTCGGTTACCACTAAACCCTAAGTGTGAAACCAAAGGTAAACCAGCAACACTTCCATGAGACCGAAGAGTACCTTACTTAGCTCTTTTTGCTGTCCATTTCACCAACTAAATCTCCGATTCGGTGAAAGAAAACATTTTGTTCCACTCAAGCAATTCTCCACAGAGGTCGTAGATTTCATAAACACCTAAAAAAGAAAACATCTCTTACTCCTCCCTAGACCAAGCTCGTAGTGAAAATACAAAGCTGGAGGTTAGTAGTAGTGGTGGCGGCCACGAGCTCCTAGCTCGGCCACACCAGACAGTGAAACCCTCGTCTTTGCAAATGAAGATTAGGGTGAGCACAAGTCAACTTAACCAATGATTTTACCCCATCCACGTGTCCTTCTAGATTTATCTCCAGCATGGGTAGAA
This sequence comes from Pseudotsuga menziesii, assembly GCA_001517045.1. Taxonomy (NCBI): domain Eukaryota; kingdom Viridiplantae; phylum Streptophyta; class Pinopsida; order Pinales; family Pinaceae; genus Pseudotsuga; species Pseudotsuga menziesii. Next base: position 57,289 of record LPNX011066911.1, on the reverse strand, counting down.
TTTCTATAGTCGTCGCTACAAACAAAATAATTTTATCAAACCTTATAATCATTTAAACTATGCATTTTTCTATGATTGCAATGATGTATTAATACCATGAATTTGTTTGATACTTAGTTTACCAAGTATAAAATTAAGATGGGGGGTGTCTCCTAGGATAAGCTAAGTTAATATAACTTATTTGTTAACCATGTGAGATATATTATAGATATATGTTTGGTATCCAAAAAAAATTGGTTGGTCAACAAACTTACCCCAAAGTTTTACCAAATAAATTTGCATGAAGATATAGTTATTTATATAATGTTAAAACTAGGAGAAGGTTGAAATGGTTTGACATATTTTGAGTGTATGGTCTTATGAGTTCTTGGATTTTAACTCCTTTTCAGCAAATAGGAAAAATTGTAGTTTAGGAACATGAATTTTTCCTTTGTTTTTATCTCCAAAGAAAATTGTTATAGTGTAAGCACCAAGTATTCTTGGTTTTAAATTGTAATCAACCAGTAAGTTGTTTTTCTTTGGCATAGTACCTCGATCATGTTTTTATACCCATGCATATGAAGTTTGTTTAAATTTCATTATGGAGTTTTAACATCAAAAGAAATTAATATCAACATTACCTCTTATAGGACAAGATATAGTTAAAACATTCTAAGTCTAGCATCATAAACATGATAGAGAAGTATCTTCTTGACTTGAATTTAATTATTATTTTACTGGATCATACGCTTACCTGCTAAACCTGTAAGGAACCATTAGTCCAACTGTGTTAGCTTAAAGATAATTAAGCCCTTATCTCACATAAGAAACTTTCCCTACTTGACAAAAGAAATTAACAGTATTTCTAGCGAGTAAATTACAAGTTTATTTTCTATCTTCTAGAAAATTTCAACTGCTAAGTTAAAACAACACTAACACAACTTTTAAGGTTACGCCCGTAAATTATACAAAACTTTATAAGGAAACAAATCTTGTTTCTTTCATAAACCGTTTTATTATCTGCTAACCGTTAGTGGTACTTTAGTGGTGATATTAGACATTTTATGTCACTTGAAAATTTTTAAATTTTTACGAATTTTTGGGTTATTACATTCTATGTATTTTTATTCAAAATCTTCCAAAAAAGATGCAAGGTTAGGTAAAACTTTGTATGTAGGTATCTTTCTTTCCTCAGCTCCTACATATCATACAGATCTTGTAATTATTGTGCATTTTAGCATGGAAACTTCATGTAATCGATTCTCCAATTTTCTAATGCTTTGTCTAAATCAGATGTGAAGAGCTAACACTCTACCAACCCATATTTCCATCCATTGTTGGATTTATATAGTCATCTCTTGAAAACATGACATTATATAGCTAATCTAGGAAATTACCTTGTCCTTCACTGGTTTGACATATCTCTACCCTTCGAGTGGATCAATTGGCGCAACCACCCGTATCTCTTAATCTTCAAATGACAAGATTATTTTCTTAAAATTAATTATGGTCTAGTTATCTATCGCCCAATCAATTTCAAAAACTGAAGGATATGGGTTTGTTTCATCGACAATGTCAATTACTTCAAAGTCTGTGTATGTACTCAAGCCTTCTACTTCGACAGATACTTGAGTTAGTCGACCAATGGGTAGAACCTTCGACTGATTCTCTAACCATAGTTGAATAGGAGACCAATCCAATCATAGTTTATTCATGATTTCCCATGTCTTTCTTATCAATACATTGACATCATATCCCAGATCTAAAATTATATAGTCCATATCATAATCTCCTATTTGCACAATCATTCGCAGTTCACAACCAGTTTTTAATCTTTTCCCGATATGGTTAAATCTTTTTTCAGGTCGTGGATATTCTGGAGTTTCTTCTATGAGTGGTGTCAACTCTTATACAACATCTCTACCATGGATTAGTGCTAAACAACGTTTGAAAAATTATTTGAGCTTACTAACCTTTTTCATTGGTTTCTTCATGAGTAGTTGCTCGAATATTTCGGCCATCACCTTTACTTGTACAGATGTCGACGTGTGATTGTTATCAATAAAATCTAGTCGCACATACAAGAATACTTCCTTCTGTTTTTGTACTTCTAATGAAACTTTCTTTTGTACCACAGGTCGCACCTGCAGTTGTCCATGCTGTGTATTTTGGTCTTCTCCCATCGCATCACCTCCTCTTGTAACAACAACAATATTTGGTTATCTTGGCTCAGTAGAAATCATTTGAATGTTTTGGTTGGGGTTCGGCTTTGGGTTCGAATTGTGCGCAAGATTGGGATTTCCCACAGTTCGAGCCTGTTGTTTCTTAATCAATTGCAGACACTGTTTGACAACCTGTACATCCTGCAGTTCGAAAAACCGTACATACTACATAACATGGCTGCTAATAGGGAGAAGGGTTACCTGAATGAGGAGATAGGGTATAATTTGTCATGCTTAGGAAGGAATTCTACAGTATTTTCCTTCCAGGATTTAACCATTTCCTCAAAATTGTATTGCGTGGAAGAAGTCTCAAGGAATTGCTTGTTGGGTAATTACTAAGGTGGGTTGAGGACGTAGGCTCTTGCAATTACCAATGGACAAAAGGAATCCAACTGGGTGTGTGCATGGTATTTAAACGAGCGGTCCTGGGGATTTGCGTGGTCAATTATCCACTTACAGGGTCTACATAGGGAATGAAGGAAGGCCTAGCAACTATAGGATGGAGTCGGGATTTTCTTATGTTAATGAAGGCCAACTAGTCATGCTAGATGCTGAAGAAGTCATCATTGTCGAAAATGGAGTAAATCCTAGACCAATCTAAATGGTAAGTCTCAGATACCCGTCCACTGGTGTCTGAGAAGATTGTGGAATTGTTCTCTTTGTTCTTATTCTCATTAATAGTGGTTTTGGATATGGTGTTCCTTGACATGGTTTGCAGGGTACGAAGAAAACTCTGGTAAAAAATGCAAGAAAACAATCAATTTTCACCTGAAAAAATTACTAAAATTAGACCAACGGGGAGAAAGAATTTTGAAATACTTACAAGCAATTTCCTTAAGAGCCACAAAATCCGTTATCCTGATGAAAATTCACAGCAAAATTTCTTGCCAAGATGAAATTTGTGAGTTAAAAATGATAGAAAAAAGATTGAAATATTGAAATATTTAAACTACCGAACCCAACGACGAAATGAATTTGCACCGTAGATTTAAAACAAATGAACAATTAATATTAATGTAGGAAGAAAAAAAGTGGAGAAGGAGCTTTGACAAATTTTTATTTTTTGATTTCCGCAATCCACAATCCGCATTGTGAGTTACGGAATTGCAGGGTAAAAGTTTATGACCATAAATTAGTTTTATTGCTTCCACAATTCGCAATCTACATTGTGGGTTGCAAAATTGTGGAAGTGTGGTTTTATGATTTTATTTTTATTTTTGGTTTCTGATTTCTGCAATCCGCATTGTGGGTTGCGAGATTGCAGGACGATAATTTGAAATTTCATTATGAAACAACTTTCTGACATCTGCAATCCACGTTGCGGGTTGCGGGTTGGAGGAATTTTTTTTTAAACCTCTGAAAATAGGGACTTCCACCATCTTCTTTGTGGATTACGGAAACATAAAATTTAAAAGAAAAAGTAGATTTTCCGCCATTTACAAAACAAAAAAACAAGGTTTTGAAGAAAAATTTATTAAGATCAGACATGAAAACTCGAAAGGATGAAGGAAACTATGATATGATACCCCATAAGTAAAATAATAATCATGAATATTACCTTAATGATGAAAAAATGGGGCTCCCATTTTACCAGATAAAATGGGATATGTTGCACCAACAATATATATATATATATATATATATATATATATATAATTAAATAAACCTATAGAAAATATAAGTTTTATTTTGAAATTGGAAAATGAATGTAGATATTGTGAATGACTACTAAGGAGAAAGGAATATAAGGATAAAATCAGAACAACTGCTACAAATTGGTACACATTTGCACATGAATTAATACAAGAAGAAGAAAGATATGGTGGTCTAGATGTAGTATGTAGTGGAGATTCTAAAGGAAAATTCCTTTAACCTTACAACAACTATGTGTCCCTGCTATGTGACATCATTGACAAGGAACCTTACAACTATGAATAGGTTTCATAAAAGAAAGAATGGAAGGATGCCATGATTGAGGAGTACCACTTGATTATGAAGAAAGATGTATGGGATATTGTTCTGAGACTGGAAATAAAGTATGTCGTGACTTAGAAGTGGATCTACAAGATCAATCATGGTGTAGATGGTATCATCATGAAACACAAGGAATGATTTGTGGCACGAGGATTCTCACATAAATAAGGCATAGAATACGAGGAGACATTTGCATCCATTGTGAGGTACACTTGCATTGGATGCAGTAATGAAATGGAAGATACACCAGATGGATGTCAAGACAACATTCTCGAATGGTGTAGTTGAAGATGGAGTGTACATAGAACAACCTCTGGGATTCGAGACACATGAAAACTAGACTCATGCGTGCAAATTGAAGAAGGCCTTGCACATTTTGAAACAAGCACCCAGGATATGGTATGGTAGGATGGATAGCTTCTTAATGAGCTTAGGATTTACTAAGAGTAAAGTGGATTCCAACCTTTACTTCAAGGTTGAAGACGAAATACCGGTGATGGTCATGCTATATGTCAATGACATGTTCCTAACAAGAGAGGACAAACTCATTATAGATGCAAAGAGGAATATTTCCACTAAGTTCGATATTTTCCTTGGTCAAGGAAAGTATGTAGTGGAGATTCTAAATATATTTAGAATGTTGGACTACAAGGCAATAGCCACGCCTATGGGATCAAAGTTGAATATTTTGTGTGATTCTTCATCGGACTCTGTTGATGCCATGATGTATCATTAGCTGATTGGTTTAGTGATGTTCCTAATGAATAAAACACCAGACATATGCTTTGTTGTGAACACCCTGAGCCAAATCTTGACAGATCCAAGACATGTTCACTCGGTTGCTACAAAGCATGTATTGAGGTACCTTAATGATACAATTGAGTATGGGATCAAGTATAATGTGAATTAGATGATAACCTACATGGTTATGTTGATTCATATTGGGCAGGTAGTGCCACTAATAGGAAGAGAACTTCAGGTTGCTGCGTTAGTTTAGGATCCGGTATGATCTCTTTGTTTAGAAGGAAGCAGTCCTGCATAGCGTTGAGTACAACAAAGTCAGAGTACACTTTCTCGACCAGTTGTGAGTTAGTATGGCTACAAAAGCTATAGAATGATTTGTTTGACCTCCAGTTAGATGTGACTTGTATCTAATGCGACATCCAGAGTTGAGTATAGTTTTCAGAGAACCCAGTGTTCCATGACAAGTCAAAGCACATCGAGATCAAGTTCCACTATATCAGTGATATGGTGCATAGAGGAGCAATGAAGCTCTAGTATGTGGTAATGGAAAAGCATATAGTTAGTGTATTAGCCAAGCCTCTAGTCATAGTGAAGTTCAAATACTTTAGATAAATACTTGGTGTGATCCAAAATGAGGCCCCTAGAAAGCGGGAGTAACGAATTGTAGCATAGTCGGAACTACAGCTTGTTTTGGAAACATAAAAGATACTAACGTGCCCCTATGCTAAATATGACTAGAGACTAGAAGACACAAATGCATGAGATATCATATGGGAAAAGAGACAAGTTTTCCTTGAGTGGAAACGATCCTACCATAGTATGTAGGTTGCTTGGACGTAATCAATCTTGTAGGTTGTCCTTGAGAGAAAAATATCCTAGTGCAGTATGCAGGTTGCTAGGATGTAATCAGTCCTATAATAGGTTGTCCTGGAGTGGAAAATATCCTTGCATGGTACGCAGGTTACTTGGACATAATCAGTATTATGGGTTGTCGTAGAGTGTAAAATATCCCAGTGTTGTATGCATGTTACTCAAATGTAATAAATCCTAAAAGGTTATCCGAAGTGTAAAATAACCTGAACGTAGGTTGCTTGAATGTAATAAGTCCTTGAGGTTGACCTGGAATAGAAAATTTCCTAGCATGGGATGCAGGTTGTTTGGTCGTAATCAATCCTCGTATGTGTATGTTCCCATGTTGGATATGATGAGGTCACAAGGAACTTGGTGTGCACCTAAGCAGTTGTCACATAGTGGAAGATGCATGTTGTCTTAGTGATGTGAAAGATTGTGGAATGCTCCTATGTTAGTATAAGAGAGGTTGACCGTAGAGATACGTAATGTACTTGGTGTGCTCCTAGGCGATTCTTGCATAGTGGAAGATGCATGTTTTCTTGGTGACATGAAATATCCTGGCATCCTCCTATGTTGGTAGAACGCAAGTAGTTTGTGATATGCATCTATGTTGTGCTCTGTGTGTTTCATGCAAGATAATGAGATGATATAGATATGATGAGATGACAGTAGGAGACGTAGGTGACTGCATTGGAAATGCAATGAATGGTGTTGGGTTGTACATACGCCATGGATTGATCATGGATATGATGAAGACCTTGATGAGGACTAGGCCTACACCCATAATGAAACAGGGTTGGATCTATAGAAAATTCTGATGACAGATAGTCTTATTCAATGATCAACAAGATGAAGATTATGGTAGTATCTATGATGATGACTTGGCTAGAGAGGTTGATGACTATGGCGAGATAAAATACCTTCCTAGTTAGGAGGGAGTGTTGTTGTATTTTTAACTTCAGAAGATACTCTGATGTATATTATAGTTGTATGTTGTTGTAGCCCCATTGGAGATGTGTTTCCCTCCTTTCAGGATGCCATTATTGTGTATGGTCCATTAGTTACAACCTCCATCATAACTCGAAGCAATAGTCCTCAATATATAATAAAGTAGTGTTCTTTTGAAGTCTCTCTAGGAGAAGTCATCCCCGCTAGGGTTAGAATTCAGCCCAGTAATGTTGAGAGGTGAGTCACTTTAAAGGTATAAATAGGGAGGCATCCTCCCTCATTTATACACACTCACACTCACTCAAGTTCGAATTATGAGAGAGAGAGAGACAAGGAGGAGAAAGAAATAATTGCAGAAGACTTCTTCTTATTGGGTGTTTCCATCTTGGGATATTGTCTTAGTGACAGAGCTATTATGAGGAAGTTTCCATACCTTTCTCCTTTATGGTTTCATCTTGTGATAAAAAGTTCAACTAAATACTAAGTCACAAATAAAAATGACTAAAGCAATGACTAATTACTCCTATAGAAAAGCATTTGTTAATCTCAACATTAATATTAGATATTATAAATTCTTATTATATACCTTATTATTTCTAAACCAATTGGCTTCAAATAAAAAAGAAGGGAACATCATAGCTAAAGTGGGCATTACATAGCTAGAGTGGAGGCTGTAAATATGCAAACATTGAGTTTAATTTTCAGTAATAGTGATAATTGTAGTATATGTGCACCAATATTGCAATATTATACAGTTATAATTGGTAAACTCAACAAATTTTTTGTATCGACAAAGTGGACAGATTTTTCTTACAAGAATCCATTTCAAAATGCACAGGCAATGGTAGACATGACTGCAAAATTTGATTCGATATGCCTCCTCACCAAATTGAAAATCATTATAGCAGATTGAGCATGATGAATTGACATTGTTATTATCATTTATATGATCCTCCGAGATGGCCATGGATGCCAACTGCTCCTCCTCCTGCTGGACACATGAGTTATTGGCATCTCTTGATCTTCTTGTATTTTCATATCTTCTTTGCACGTTTTCATATCTTCTTTGGTTGTTTTCATATAATCTATCGAACCAGTCTCAACTAGCTAAGCCTAGTCATTGATGATTCATCAAAGTAACTTTTGTCAAATTTTTTCTTCTTCTGCTTCCACATTCTTCGCTTCTTTCTCTGTGCCCTTCCATTTCAATATCGCAAAAACTAAATGGCAATTGTGTTTTTATGAAATCACAAACACTTATTAATAATGCAATATTCCACTAAACGTTCCAAGTGAAAAGAGGTGATGCATGCCATTAATTCAGCTTAACATAAATAATTAGAATAGATTCCACATCTAACGCCAACTACAACACAATTACATAAAACGTTTTTAAACTATTACAATATATAATTACATGAAAAGTTTTTAAACTAGCATAGATCTATTTTAACAGTTGGTTTATCAAGTATATAGAGCATATATCCATTTCAAATGTGGATACATCGAGTATCTAAATAAATCTAATTTATGGATGTGTTATTTTGTTAATGACATTTTATTTGGTATTACATTTTTATTTTATGAGTGGATATAGATTTTTTTAATTATTTTTCAGTGGTTTTTTTTCTATCTTATGACCCTACATAAAAAAAATTAACTACTTTTTATTTTTGGTACATAATGTTAATTAGTTACATGTAAGGTTACACATCTCCCCCATTATAGGTGGGAAGCACCTCGCTACTCTCGGTGCAAAAATATAAAAATAATCTATTTTTTATTACTTCGATTGTCATTTTTTCGGCATTTTTTATGGTGTTTCTTTCAACATGTAAATGTTAAGAAAAATATAGGTGAGAGGTTAACGCGTCCATGAAGTGGAGTAAGGTTGGCTCTGTGAGGGTTTTTTTATCCCTAAGGGGTTGTAGTGGCGGACACAAAACAACTCTTGCCACATGGATCCCACATCAACAAGAGGCTACAAGTGGTTCTAACATCTAGCGGCGCAGAAAAAGCATGGAATACCACATGGTTGACGAGGTGTGTTACTCAGTGGATCCACTTGAGGGTCAACCTATTTTCCAATCTCCCGTAGATATACCTCCACCGGAACATGTTAGCCCATCAACAACACCTAGGTCCCGAATGTCGGAAGGTGTGACAACTAGGACCAGTCAGTCCGACAAGAATATGGGAATGAAAAGTGGGGGTTGTGAGTTGCCCAAAAATGCTGCAGTGGGAGCATATTCACCATTGCTCTTGGTAAGATTTCTGGCTCCAAAACTCGGAGAACCTCCATTTTCACTTTGTCAAATTTCATGTGAAGGAGACTAGTATGAGGGTACAATGCTTTCCAGATGACCGCATGAATTTCATTTCCCCCTACTTCTCCTCTCTTTCATGGAGGACATTGCAGATGAGACCCTTAATGACCCATTATAACACAATATTATTCTCGTATAGTACCTATTAATCCCTCTAGGAGTTCGGGCCCTATATACAACTCTCAAGCACCACCTCGTCCAATGATGTGGCCTTCTAAGAAACCTTACACTAAACCCCATCTTCCATTACCTCCATATCTACTCTAATGGATGCGGCATTCTACATGTGATAATTCCATAACAACTGTGTTTCCTTGGTCTATTCATGGTTTTCCCATATCTCAGTACTTATTCTCTAGACTCCTTGATTTCCCAACCAATTCCATTCCTATAATGAAAAACACGAAGAGCTCACCAAGACCATCCCCAATACAATAGAGGAAGATAACTACACCACTCTTAGGAACGATTAATCCTCTCTTTCAATGATTAAAAAAATATCCCTAGTGACTAAGGGATACACAAGATACATAGAAGGACACTCTCGTAAAGCAGAAAAAATAACTTCCCATCCACACCATGAAATCTAGAACTCGACACACTAGTTTCCATAATTACACTCGTCAACATCCACCCGATCTGTGTACCTAACTCTTTTGCATTCACTTCTTACAACATATTTATACCCTTCACAATAAGGGATATATCCTACGCACTCCATCCCACTGGGATACCCTTTATGCCACTAACATTCATAAAACCACACTCAAAGCATGCATCAGCTCATACCATGCATGCATCCTCCCTTCCACCTTGCATCCTTCTCTGATGTCACCCCCATCCATGGTGGATTTCATATTTGTTAAAAGATAGATTGATTGGTGTTGGATCCTCTCGGCATGAGACATGCCTTCCTATTGGACCTAGGAGAAGATAGGCATAATTCAGTTAGAATTCTACTTGGAATGCGAAGAGTTCATTCACACGACAGAGGAAGTTGCGATGGAGGAAGAGATAATACAAAATAAGTAGCAATATAAGGAAAGCTGCAACAGAAGAAATCATGAGGGAAGAATTCCAAGACAGAAGGAAATATGTGATGAGATCAGCCATGACAGAAGAAACCATGATAAAGGCATGCAACGGTTGAAAAGGATAGCTCGAGAGATCATGGGTAAGAATATGGCTAAGAGTCATGCATGCTTTATGGAATAAAGTGTCATTGTATTTTGGGTCGATAGTGCCTATTGACAGTTGTAACGAAAATGTATGAGAATATGAATGAAAACCTATTGGCTAACAGAATGAATTTGGCTTATTACGACATGTACGAGTCTATAAAAGGAAGAACCCAAGTTGTGTGCAGGTTAGTTCCTGGTCAATCGGTTGGTTTTTTTACTTCCTAAATGGTTTTTGTTTTTTATAAGAGTTGAAGACTCGAAGAGTTGTAGATAAGAGTGATTCGATCCATGTTGTGTGTGAACTGGCAGTAGAGTGAGGGGGAGGAAAAATCCAGAGACTAGAGATTCAAGAGAATGAGAGGAGAGGAAAGTCTGTATAGAGTGTAGAATAATATCTAAAACAAAGTCTACAAGTTGAGTGTGCAAACGAAAGGTGCCATATGTCGACCATTAAGTATAGTAATAACTTGAATGTGCATAATAAATATAAGTAATGCATACACCAGGTTCGGTCGAGTGAGTTGGTAAGTTGTTGTGAGAAGAGAAATCTCCACCCAACTGTAGAAACCTAGTTATGGAAGTTGCCCATAAGAGATATCTTGGGTGAGACTGCATCTGTGTAGCATAAGCTATTGACTGAGCCTTGCTCTGTCGGGATGATATCTTGGGATTTGTTGTTGTATAAAGAAGTTTTGAACCTATATCAAAGGGAGAAACACCAACTATTGGATTTTCATATTCCCTTCAACCCAAGTTCAGTCCCTTCTTCTTAGCGCAACAAATCCCAAGATATCATCCTGACAGAGCAAAGCCTAGTTGACAACACCTGCAATGTAGATGAAGTCTCACCTGAGATATATTTCTATGGGTAACAGCCAGAACCATGTTTCCACAGTCGGGTGGGGGATTTTCGGTCCCTTAGTCATTTACCAAGGTGCTCGCCCAAATCCCATGGGTGGATTACTTATGCTCACTATGAATAGGTATACCGCAACACAACTTTTCCTTTGCAACTAATATAATGACAACCCCGGTGCAACATAAATGTATTCAACTTATAACATTTCAAATGATATGCATCTATTCATTCATAAGAAACTATATAAGCATTCCTTCAAAGAAAAATCTATACTAGTAACTCAAACAAATTCAACATTCACACATATACACAAAATCTAACATGGAAACCCATTCAGGAAAAACCACAAAGGTGCTCTTCATCTGGCATGAGAAATATATGGCACCTTTGGTCTACGCACTAAGCTACAGAATCTATTCTAAATCTTGTTTTTTATCTACATAGACTCTTTCTCTCCTCTCATGCTCTCGTATCTAATATCTCTGGTATTTCTCTACTAGACTCTACTACTGATCCGCACACATCTTGGATTGACTCAATCTCCTCTACACCCCTGCGCACTTAGCTGCAGGTTCTTAAACTCAATGTACTTAGAAAAGCAACATAGACACTTATGATCATACCCAGAGCTAAAATCACTCAGAGGATAACCTACATACATCTTGGGCTCCTACTTTTATAGACTATTTACATGTCCTTATGGAAGCCGAATTCATATGGTTATCCTAACAGGATGTCTTTCCTATTCTAGTAACACATGACAATAGGCACTAATGGACTGACTTACAAATATACCTTTGTATGTGTGACTTCCACTGGATCTAGCTGACCTCTTACCCATGATCCTTCTGATGTGTCAGTTTCTAACCATTGCATTGCTACATGCCTTCTGACATGGCTCCTCTCTATCGCACCCTTTCCTTCTATCGCACATCTTCCTTCTGTCACAGATTTCATAGTTTCCTCTTGAATGACCTCTTTCCTTAAATCCTTCTTCTTTGTCTTTCTTTTCCACACCTCCTTTCTATTATTTTCCTTCTTCTTTCTTCATGTCGATACCTCGGTCGCAACTCATTTCTCTTCTTCGTCCTTAGCTTTCCCCCATACTTAGGCAAAATTATAAGTGAATTGTGCTTTTCTTTCCCTAGGACCAACATGCCTCAAACACTCACTTGTGGCTCATCCCGAACCACTCGGAGTTGTTCCTCCATCTCTTTAGTTGTGCCAATTTTGGTGTGAAAATATTCCAATATTTTCACTACTTTCTCTGCTTCGAGCCACACTTCTTCCTCTATCTTATGCAATTGCTCCATAAGGTCGGAACTGACATGTTCCAACATGACCTTCTCTACTGATGTAGTTGCTTCTCACAGCTTCTAATGTACAGGTTGAATGATGAATGTAACTCTTTCAAGTTCATCCTAGAGCTCTTTAACCTTATATGTGCATTGTTGTTGTTGTGTGCGCAGCACTATGACCTGTTGTTGCAATTTTTTCATCTCTGTCGCCTTAGCCATTTTTCCTTCTAAGGGAAATTTCTTCATTGCACTCTTCATCAAGTTCACATATGCTTCAACCATGCACAGCTCTTCTGCAAATTTTTCTAACTCTGCATCATCTATGAGCACTTTCAAATCCTGAGAGACTCGGGTGATGACTTTAGCACACACTACTTCTACTTGTTCTATATTCTACATAGTTTCCATGGTTGTTTTCCTTCGCTCTTCCTAGACATCAGCCAATGTTTTTGGTCTGATCTACGCCTCCAGCACTATGACTTTCCTTCGGAGGTCTTCTTCTATTTATCCAAGTTGAGTGATATTGGCTTATGGTGCCATTTCCTCTGTTATTCCCTCCTCTATGAATTTTGTACAAGCCAGATCTACTACCTTGTCTATAGTCTAACTATTTTCTTCCCATGTATTTGTCCTCTACTCAACCTCTTGTACTACTATTTTCATCTTCTTAACACTTTTGTTTGCATCCTTCACCTGCTTAACTAGCACACCTTCTCACATTTTTATCTCTACAACTGTAGCACTCTACATTGCATACACTTAAACCATTTCCATTGATGATAAGTATATCGTCATTTGGCTTATGTCCCTGGCGACATCATTAAACTTCAAGATTCCTAAATCAATAACTTCCCGTGATACCTCCCTTCCTATTGGCAGAAATAGAATTGTTATTGCAGTTGGTCATACATATGAAACCTTTGGTGGATCCTATGACTCAGTGTTTGGGGTTGAACCGTCTACAACAACTTTAACATATTCAATCACCTTACACAAAACTTTGAGCAAATTAGCAACCGTACTTGAAATCTCTTGTTGTCACTCTTATATGGTTTCGAAGCTTTGTTCAACATACCCATCTATTCCATCAGTCATCATTTGCACGTATTCATTGTCTAGGATTATGGTATTTTCACTTTTATCAGCCTTCATATTCTTCTTCTTCCTTCTTGACTCTTCCTATTCGATCTGAGGTTCTTTCCCTTTCTTTTCTATTTTTGGGTCTGTCGAAGTTGAATTGGAACGACTTTGTGTTGAGTCTAAATCTGTTAGTTTTTCAACATTTAAGCTAGCATTATGATAAGATCTTTTCACTGAGAGAATAACAAGCACAGCAATCACATAAGCACATCACAAGAGACAAGAGACACAAAGATTTTAGGAGGGGAAACCATAAATGGAGAAAACCCCTCAACTTCCTCTAAGATAGTATCACCACAACATGTGATCCCAAAATAGTAAGATGAACTCCCAACACAATAGCAGCCTTCTGTCTTCTGTCAAGCCAAAGAATTTCCTTCTCCAAAAGTGCGCCACACCTAAGAGAGCAAGTGATGTAATTCACAAGTGATAAATAGAGAGACTCTCACTCTCTATTTATATTCTTCCGTTGACTTGAAGTGCACTCAACCATGTAGGCTTAACTTATAATTAATTACTTGATCCTACACCTTAATTAGTGTATAATAACCCAAGTGCCCCTAAACTGTGGGGACTTACCTAATGACTTGATATGACTTGTTTACATTATTAATCCTCCCGATCGGAACATCAGGGCATGACCACATGACTCAAATACATAATAGAAACATCCCAGAATAAACATCGGGTTACAATACATAAGATACATAGAAGAATACATTCCGAATTTACATATACATCAACAAAATCCTCCAGTGGATTTTCTTCTTCATTCTCATCATTTGGCAGTGGTGGGTCTTTTTGTATTTTTTCTTCCTCTTGCCACAATTGATCTCTGGCACCGAAACGCACCATTCTATTGACCATTCGTCAACAATTTCTTCAACCTCTTCCTCTAATATTATGAATCACGTCGGCAAGCATTAATGATGTTGGTCCAGATGTGACTGCATGTTGACATGGTTTGCGCCAATCTAAAATCTAACCACTTGACAAAACTTCTTAACAGTGGAGTCATCCAACCTAGACATGTTCCTTACATGGTGCCTTATAGCCTCCCCATGCATAAATAATTTAATGTTATTTTCTATCTAATGTTCCTTTTTATTCTCGTCGAACCAAAGGTTCTGGTATCTCACTCCTCTCCAGTTCATTGACATATATACCCCTTGGTAGTTCAATGGGTTAGGCCATGCAATAAATGAAATTAAAATTAACAGCTAGGAGTAGTGAAATTCCCTACCCTCCTCCCACAACTTAATGGAATATTGCCCCATTTGGTTACAGACAGACCCGGTCTGTCTACATACGATTTTGCAGACAACCTAGTAGGGTTTGACTCCACTACTAGAGTGATATGCGCATCAGTTGGTGTAGTTTGTTCAGCAACTGGTGGGACCTCCTCCTGCAGTGGGACATAACCAACAATATCCTCCATGACTATCGTGGGTGATGCAGGCTCAAACTCAATTGTACATGTGTTGGAGATGGAAATGACCATGCTAAGAACAACTTTCTATAGCTCTCAAGGTTTCATACAACAATAACTCTTCTCTCTTGCAAGGAGAATGAAAGGACTCTTGGGCGCAAAGTCTGAAAGCGTCCAACAATTTTTCGTATCAGTTCTTTGCACATGCAAGAAATTAATAAAACAGGAATCCATCCTTCTAGGAACATGTGTGTATCATCCGATTCATTTATGCAAACTTTTATGTACACCTCCAATTAATTTTCACTTCAAATGGAATTTATTTCCATAAATCCAGGCGTGACCAAAAAGAATGATTCCATATTTTCTCGGATTTGTAAAATTAATTACATCCAGCGTATCTCATTCACAAGCATCGCACCTCTTGTGACTTGACTTTTATCACTGCTAGAGAACCTTTCTTCCAACCCTGGTGTATTCCTTGCAACCGATTTTTTGCCTTGCACAAGGTTTCATTCCTTGTGACAAACCAAGTGTGTTCACACCAAATTTTAACCTTGGCCATATGCCACGTTTGCAAAACTTCACTTTTTGTTGTGACAAACTAGCAGTCTGCGATCATAAAATTTTGGCTCATCTTTATTTGTTTTCTCTCTTTATTTATATATATATATATATATATATATATATATAGAGAGAGAGAGAGAGAGAGAGAGAGAGATATAGATATTTATGCGACCATGTCACAACTATCATAATATGGTATCAGTCGACTCCCATTGACCAGTCCTCCAACCTCTGTCCCATCTAATTTTTCTAGCTTCACTAATCCTCCATCAGTGATTTCTTTGACAACATATGTTCCTAACCAATGTGTTTTCATCTTTCCTAGATGCTTGAAAAATTGTTTTCATACATAAGAACAATACCCCCAACTTCAAAATGATTGCTCTTAATGTGTATATCATGACATACCTTCCGCCTTAGCTTTTCTACATTTTGGTGAAATATCGCAACAAAATGTTCTTCCTGCGACTGTACTAATTGAAGTAACCTATATTCCACAACAGCAACATCTGTCATTTTAGTGATTGAAACAACTCTTAATCTTGATACAATATATTCCATAGGCATGAAATATTCTTTCCCATACACCAACCGAAATGGATTCTGACCTGTCAACTTCTTACAGGTTGTGCGATATGCCCATAATACTGAAGAAATATTCTGGTCCTAGTCATTTCTTCACGCATTGCCTTTTTCAATGCATTTTCCAGAATTTTGTTGAATCCTTTGACATCTCCATTTTCTTGAATATGATATGTCATTGTTCTTCTATGCTGTATCTTAAATTCCTCTGTCAATTCTTTAATCAATTAATTAACAAAACGCGTACCTTGATCACTGATTAAAATATTTGGGCACCTGAACCTTGTCACAACATTTCCAAATAGGAACTTTGTAGCAGTCACGGCAATACAGTCCTTTACTGGTGCTTCTTCTTCCTATATAGTCAGGTAATCAGTCGCAGTGATAATATATTGTTGTCTATTGCACTTTCCTTTCGTATTGATAGGTCCTACAAAATCAACAACCCATTTATTAAATTCATGTAGTGTTATCTGCGGTACCAATGGCATTTCATCTCTTTGGGATGGATTTCCAGTTCTTTGACAGACATCATAGCTACGACAATAATATCAAGCATCCACATGCATGGTGGTCCATCATAATCCTTCTTGCAAAATCATGTGCACCATAACGTTTACAACATAGTGGCCTCCTGCAACACCAGCATGTGCTTCATTTAATACCATTGAGCACTCATGCTCCAAAATGCAATGCTGAAGTATCTCATAAGGACCCATTGTATACAAGTGTCCAATGATCAACTGGAAATATGTAGCTCGTGCCACCAACTTCTTCTTATGCACAATGGTAAATTCATTTGGTGCATAACCCATACTCATAAAATATATGATATCTTTATATTGATCATCAAACATGGTTAAATGATGCAAACAAGCATCATTTAACTTTCTGATGTCAAGAAAAATTATTACTTCACCTGAGGTCTTCTTGTCTTGTACTACAATTGAGCTAATCCATTTCAATTCTTCGACATGTTCTATAACACCTACCTCTAGAATTGGGTCTAATCCAGCCTTAACCTTTTCTTTGTATCGCGAATTTAATCGGTATGGTCATTGCTTGACTGGTTTTGTACCGAACCTCAAAGGTATCTTCATTTTTATGAGTTCACCGACTATTCCTTTCATTTTTGAAAATTTAGTAGGGAACAAATCCTAGAATTCATGCAATGAGTCAGTGATATTCCCCATAGTCTCATCATCCCAAAAATCTCCAATATTGGAAAACTTTGGATTTTTAGGCAAGTCAATATTTACTTTCTTAATCTTAAGTGGACTTAGGAATTGGTCATTGGAAATGGAAAATGCTTACACTACGCATGTACCTTCTGACTAAGGTATGTTTATATCAAGCAGATCATCATTATCCATCTCACCTGTAACAATGTAACATTCCATCGAAAGCTAGGACCGATCGATTTGACAAGAAGATGGGAATGAAGGGTGGGGGTTGTGAGTTGCCAAAAAATACTGTAGTGGGATCATATTCTCCATATCTCTTAGTAATACCTCTGGATCCAGAACTAGGAGGAACTCCATTTTTACTTTGTCAATTTTCATGTGAAGGAGACAAGTATGAGGGTCCAACTCTTTCCAGATGGCCACATGAATTTCATTGTCCCTTACTTCTCCTCTCTTTCATGGAGGATACTACATATCATACCCTTAATGACCCATTATAACGTAATATTCTTCTTGTATAGGACCTATTGATCCCTCTAGGATCTCGGGCCCTATATACAACTCTCCAACACCACCTCATCTAATGATGTGGCCTTCTATGAAACCTTGCAATAAAACCCATCTTCCATTACCTCCATATCTTCTCTAAAGGATGGGGGATTCTATGTGTGATAATTCCACAAAAACTGCACTGCCCTGGTATTTTCATCGTTTTCCCATATCTACTACTTATTCTCTAAACTCCTTGACTTCCCAACCAGTTCCATTCCTTTAATGAAGAACACGTAGAGCTCACCAAGACCGTCCCCAATACAATAAAGGAAGATAACTGCACCACTCTTAGGAACGATTAAACCTCTCCTTTAATGATTAAAAAAAGATCCCCAGTGACTAAGGGATACACAATATACATAGAAGGACACTCTTGTAAAGCATAAAAAATAATTTCCCATCCACACCATGAAACAAAGAACTTGACACACTAGTTTCCATAATTACGCTCGTCAACATCCACCCGATCTATGTACCTAACTCTTTTGCATTCACTTCTTGCAACATATTTATACCCTTCACAACTAGAGATATATCCTACACACTCCATCCCAATGGGATAACCTTTATGCCACTAACCTTCATAAAACCACACTCGAAGCATGCATCAGCTCATACAATGCATGTGTCCTCCCTTCCACCTTGCATCCTTATCTGATGTCACCCGCATTCATGGTGGATTTTAGATTTGTTAAAAGATAGATTCATTGGTGTTGGATCCACTAGGTGTGATACATGCCTTCATGTTGGCCCTATGAGAAGATAGGCATAATTCAGTTATAATTCTCCTTGGAATGTTAAGATTTTGGTCGCACGACAGAGGAAATTGTGAGGAAGGAAGAGATAATATAGAAGAAGTAGCGGTAGAAGGAAAACTGCGACAAAAGAAATCGCGAGGGAAGAAGTCCAAGACAGAAGGAAATATGCAATGAGATCATCCACGGTAGAAAAAACCATGACAAAGGCATGCAACGATTGAAAAGGATATCTCAAGAGATCGTGGGCAACAAGATGACTAAGAGTCACACGTGCTTTATGAAATAAAGCATCTTTGTTTTTCGTGTCGATAGTTCCTACTAACAATTGTAACAAAAATTTATGAGAATATGATTGACAACTTGTTGGCTAACAGAATTAAGTCAGCATATTACGACATGTACGAGTCTATAAAACGAAGAACCCAAGTTGTGTGCAGGTTAGTTGTTGGTCAATCGGTCGGTTGTTTACTTCCTCAATGGTTTTTGTTTTTTATAAGAGTCGAAGACTCGAAGAGTGGTAGAGAAGAGAGAGTCAATCCAGGTTATGTGTAAATCGAGAGTAGAGTGAAGGGGAGGAAAACTCCAAAGACCAAAGATTCAAGAGAATGAGAGGAGAGATAAGTCTGTAAAGAGTGTATAAGAATATCTAAAACAAATTCTACAAGTTGAGTGTGCAGACAAAAGGTGCCATATATTTCTCATTCGATATGAAGAGCACCTTTTTTGGTTTTTCTCGGATGATTTTCCACGTTAAATACTATTCCCATGTGTATTTGATGAATGTGTTTTTGTAGCATGAATGTATTCCATAATAAGTGTTTATGTATTTTCTTATAAATAGTTCTTGTATGCATCGGTTGCACTATTTCTAGTTTGAATTGCTAATTAGAAATTATATTGATTGTTGTAATCTCTATTGACTGATAAGTATAGTAATATCTTGAATGTGCATAATAAATATAAGTAATACATCCACTGAGTTTGGTCGAGTGAGTTGGTAAGGTGCTATCAGAGGAAAAATATCCACCCAATTGCAAAAACGTAGTTCTGGTGGTTATCCATAAGAGATATCTCAGGTGAGACTGCATCTACGTTGCAAAAGCTATTGACTGAGCCTTTCTCTGTCGAGATGATATCTTGGGATTTATTGTCGTATAAATAAGTTTTGAACTTGGATCAAAGAGAGAAACACCAAAATTTGGTTTTCCAAATTCCCTTCACCCCAAGTTCAGTCCCTTCTTATTAGCGCAAAAAATCCCAAGATATAGGCCCAACAGAGCAAATCCCAGTCGACAACACCTGCGATGCAGATGCAGTCTCACCCAAGATATATTTCTATGAGTAACAACCAGAACCAGGTTTTTGTAGTTGAGTGTGGCATTTTCTATCCCTTA
The DNA here is from genome assembly GCA_001517045.1 of Pseudotsuga menziesii. NCBI lineage: Eukaryota > Viridiplantae > Streptophyta > Pinopsida > Pinales > Pinaceae > Pseudotsuga > Pseudotsuga menziesii. Next base: position 37,299 of record LPNX011066911.1, on the reverse strand, counting down.
TTCATTTACCAAGGAGCTCGACCAAAGCCCATGGGTGGATTACTTATGCTTACTATGAACAGTTAGACTGCATCACAACTTTTCCTTTGCAACTAATATAACGACAACCTTAGTGCAACATAAATGTATTGAACTTATAACAGCCTGACTGATATGCATCTATTCATTCATAAGAAACTATATAAACATTCATTCAAAGAAAAATCTATACAGGTAACTCAAACACATTCAACATTCACGCATATACACAGAATCTAACATGGAAACCCATCCGGGAAAAACCACAAAGGTGTTCTTCATCTGGCATGAGAAATATATGGCACCTTTGGTCTACGCACTAAGCTACAGACTTTGTTCTAAATATTCTTCTTTATCTACATAGACTCTTTCTCTCCTCTCATGCTCTCGTATATTCTATCTCCAGTATTTCTCTAATAGACTATACTACTGATCCACACACATCTTGGATCAACTCAGTCTCCTCTAAACCCATATGCACTTAGCTACAGGATCTTCAACTCAATGTACTTAGAAAATAAATAGGCACACTTACAATCATACCCAGAGCTAACAAACAATAAAGAGATGAAATTGCTCAGAGGATAACCCACATACGACTTGGGTTCCTACTTTTATAGACTCCTTACATATACTTATGTCAGCCGACTTCATACACTTAGCCTAACAGGTTGTCTTTCCTATTCTAGCGATGCATGACAATAGGAACTAACAGACTGACTTACAAATATACCTTCATACGTGTCACTTCCACTGGCTCTAGCCAACATCTTTCCCATGATCCTTCTGACATGTCAGTTTCTAACCATTGCGTCGCTACATGCCTTCTGACATGGCTCCACTATGCTACATTCTTTCTCTATCGTGTCATTTCCTTCTATCACACATCTTCCTTTTGTCGTGGCTTTCATAGTTTCCTCTTGAACGACCTCTTTCCTTAACTCCTTATTATTTATCTTCCTCTGTCACACCTTGTAACACCCTGGTTTTGACCCCATTTGCATTAAAAATGTATATGACATTTATATTGTATTTAATCATGGTGTGGAGCTAAAGGCAAAGGCCCCACCATCAATTTAACATTTTATGATTCAGCAATTAAATTGGTTGCCAATGGTATTTTGTGCTAGTCGACACATTATAATTTTAGCATCATGTAAATATGCAATTTAATTAAAAACCCACAAACAGCTATGTCAATGAAACAAATAATGAGATGGGGGAATGATTTCCTAAGGATAAGGGGGGCGAATATTTAACCTTTGGGGGCCAATGGGTAAAATCCAAATGTCAATGGGAGAACCCATCAAACAGACAATTACCTTTCTTGTCTCATTCACCCAATCATTTAATTCTGTCAAAAATGGGTTGAAGTAGTTATTACATGGGGATGGGAAGAGTATGGGCAAGGAAATTCGAATTTGGGGAAAACCCATTTTTTGGGAAAAAAAATTTTGACTTTTGGGGCAAGTAAACACCCAAAATGCATGCCCATTTGGCCATACACCCACGTTCTTCTTCTCCTCATGCAGAAAATCTTGGGAGTTTTTTACCTTCACAATTTTTCCTGTTGTGTGTTCTCATTCACAATTTTGGAGCTCCTGGGCATTTTTCTCACAATCAGTCATCCATGTTGGGGCTCTCTCAAATGGCTAGAAGTTTCATGTGTGTGGAAGTCATGTTTTTGGGTTTGCTGTGTGTGTTTTACCTCACGTGGGTAGATGTTTCTTCATTTTCCTCAGGCTGGAAATTCAATTTTTGTATTGATCTATGGTTGGGTCTCCTCCCCAACGTTTTTGTTGCATTTTCTCCACTGATCTCCAAGTTGAAAATTTTTTTTGTGTTTCCCAAAGATTTCGAGGAGAGACCACCTTCTCTTAGGTGTCGATGAATTCGTTTTTGGCCATGTTAGGGCCAAAATGTCCCTGGGATACAATTTCTATTAGGGGGTTGTTTTCACCCACCTTGGCAATTCATTTTGTTGTCGAACTATTTTCCTTAACCCAGAAATTGTGTATATTGTTGTGTATGCATTTGTTCTTTGGTCTATATTGAATTAGGAGTGGAAATGGGGCTTGAACAACTTGATAAACCTAGTGTGTGAAGGAACCTCACCGACAGATCTAGCGGGGTGGTTTTCTTCTTTGCACACCCTGAATAGCACTAGAAGGGAAGGCATAACCCGAGGGACTATGTAGCAGAGAAGGGGATGCTTCCTTGTCTTGGGTGGATAGATGTTTAGAAGACAAGCTAGATTTGGTGTAGGTTTCCATAGCTCTATTGAGGATCTCGCTAGCCTAGCAGTCAGCGTATCCATCTCATTGCAGCCTGATAAACCCAACTGTGTTGGCTTGGCTTAATTTTGTGGTATCCTTGGCTATGTGTGAGCCTACTAGTGTTCCTTATTCCTTGTGGGAATCATGCCCAGCCTGGGGGTGGCAGTGGTGTTGAGATATTAAGGAGCACACTAGCCTATGGTTGGGTGGAACGTTGCAGCGACATCGCTAGTTGTGGGACGAGCTTATTCATAAGATAAGTATCTCTGTGTTAATCTCTACATTGTTTTTGTTTAATGAATTACAATGAAAATGGTGAACATGTGTATGCTTATGTTGTATGTTAAATATTTATGCATCTATGCATGTATGAGTTCAATGCATTTCATTTTATCATGTGTATATTCATGGGATTCAAATTTCCTGGATTAGATAGCAGCATACGTCGCGTCCTCTCCATCCGATAGAGGGGCGGGGACATGACACACCTCCTTTCTCTTATTTTCCTTCTTCTTTTCCTTCTTATTTCTTCGTGTTGCTGCCTCAATCGCAACTCATTTCTCTTCTTGTTCCTTAGCGCTTCTCCATACTTAGGAAAAATTATAAGTGAATTGTGCTTTTCTTTCCCTAGGATCAACAGGCCCCAAACACTCACCTATGGCTCATCCCAACCCACTTGGAGCTATTCCTCCATTTGTTTAGTTGTGTCGACTTTGGTGTGAAAATATTTGAATATTTTCACTACTTTCTTTGCTTCCAACAACACTTATTCCTCTATCTTATGCAATATCTCCAGAGGGTTGAAACTAACATGTTCCAACATGACCTTCTCTACTAATGTAGTTGATTCTCACACCTTCTGATCTACAGGATGAATGATGAATGTAACTCTTCCAAGTTCTGCATGTATCTCTTCAACCTTATCTGCACATTGTTGTTGTTGTGTGTGCAACACTGTGACCTATTGTTGCAATTTTTTCATCTCTGCTTCCTTAGCCGTTTTTTCCTACTAAGGTAAATTTCTTCATTGTGCTCTTCATCTAGTTCACATATGCTTCAACCATGCGCAGATCTTCTATGACTTTTTCTAACTCTACATCATATATGAGCTCTTTCAAAGCCTGAGAGACTCGAGCAACAACTTTAGCACACACTACTTCTGCTTGTTATATCTTCTACATAGCTTCCATGGTTGTTTTCCTTCGCTCTTCCAACACATCAAGGGGTTTTCTTGGTATGATCTAGGCCTCCAGCACTGTGACTTTCCTTTCAAGGTCTTCTACTATTTCGCCAAGTCGAGTGACCTTGGCTTCTGGTGCCATTTCCTCTATTATTCCCTCCTCTTTGAAGTTTGTACAAGACATAGCTACTGCTTTGTTGATAGACTGTCAATTTTATTCCCATGTATTTGTCCTCTACTCAACCTCTTGTACTACTGGTTTCATCTTCTTAAAATGTTTTTTTGTGTCCTTCACCTACTTAAATAGCACACCTTCTCACACTTTTATATCTGTAATTGCAGTCCTCTGCATTGCATACACTTCAACCATTTCCATTACAAGAATAAATTTGAAAAGGCAAGGGCGATGGTAGACATGGCTGCAAAATTCGATTCGATATGCCTCCTCACCCAACTGAAAATCGTTATAGCATATTGATCATGAGGAATTGACACTATTATTATCATTGATCTGATCCTCCAAGACGGTTATGGATGACAATTTCTCCTGGATGAAGTTGGAATCTCTTGATATTCTTGGATTTTCATATTTCTTTGCACATTTTCATATCTTCTTTGGTTGTTTTCATATAATCTGTCGAACCAGTCTCCAACTAAACCCAGTTGCCTACGATTCATCAAAGTAACTTATAACCAATGGCTTCCAATGTTTTTTGTCTCATTATTAATTGCAAGTCTCCAGTGAGTTGAATTTTTTCTTCTTTTGATTCCACGTTCTTCGCTTCTTTCTTCATGCCCTTCCATTTCGATATCGCAAAAAATAAATGGCAATTGTGTTTTTTGAAATCACAAACAATAATTAATAATGCATTCCACGAAACGTTCCAAGTGAAAAGAGGTGACGCATGTCATTAATTCAACTTAACATAAATAGTATTAAGATCATTAGAATAGATTCCACATCTAGCGCCAACTACAACACAATTACATAAAAAAAATTTAAACTATTACAATACAATTAAATGATTTTTTTTTAAATGAGTATAGATCTATTTTAAAAGTTGATTTATCAAGTATCTAGAGAATATATCCATTTCAAATGCGGATACATCAAGTATCTAAAGGAAGCTAATTTATGGTTGTGTTATTTTGTTAATGACATTTTATTTGGTTTTACTTTTTTATTTTATGGGTGGTTATGGATTTTTTTAGTTATTTTTTAGTGGTTTTTTTTTCTATCTTATGACCCTACATAAAAAAAAACTAACTAACTTTTACTTTTGGTACATGATGTTAATTAGTTACATGTAAGGTACACATCTCCCCCATTCCCATTCTAGGTGGGAAGCACCTCACTACTCTGAGTGTAAAAATATAAAATAATCTACTTTTTTATTATTTATATAGTCATTTTTTGGGAATTTTTTATGGTGTTTCTTTCAACATGTAAATCGATGCTTTTGCAGCTCTAAGGGGCTATAGCGATGGACACGAAACAACTCTTTCCATAGGGATTCCGCATCGACAAGAGGCTACAAGAGGCTTTGAAATCTAGCGACGCAGAAAAAGCATGAAGTACCACATGGTTGACGAGGTGGGTTACTCGGTGGATCCACTCGAGGGTTAATGGATTTTCCAATATCCCGTAGATCTACCTCCGCCAAAACATGTTATCCCATCGAATACACCCAGGTGCTGAATGTAGGAAGGTGTGACAGCTAGGACTAGTCGGTTCGATGAGAAGATGGGAATGAAGGGTGGGGGCTGCGAGTTGCCCAAAAATTATGTAGTGGGAGCATATTCACCATTGCTCTCAGTAATACCTCTGGCTGCAGAACTAGGATAAAATCCTTTTTTGCTTTGTTGATTTTAATGTGAAGGAGACAAGTATGATGGTACAACACTTTCCAAATGGCCACATGAATTTCATTGCCCCCTACTTCTCCTCTCTTTCATGGAGGACGTTGCATATGTGACCCTCAATGACCCATTCTTGTACAGGAAATATTAATTCCTCTAGGAACTTGGGCCCTATATACAACTCTCTAGCACCACCTCGTCCAATGATGTGGCCTTCTATGAAATCTTGCACTAAATCCCATCTTCCATTACCTCAATATCTTCTCTAATCGATGGGGGATTCTATGTGCGATAATTCCACAACAACTACACTTCCCTGGTCTATTCTTGGTTTTCCCATATCTGATACTTATTCTCTATACTCCTTGACTTCCCAACCAGTTCCATTCCTCTAATTAAAAACATGTAGAGCTCACCAAGACTACCCCCAATACAATAGAGGAAGATAACTGCACCACTCGTAGGAATGATTAAACCTCACCTTTAATGATTAAAAACATATCTGCAGTGACTAAGGGACACATGAGATACATATAAGGAAACTCTCTTAAAGAAGAAAAAATAACTTCCCATCCATACCATGAAATCTAGAACTTGACACACTAGTTTCCATAATTACACTCGTCAACATCCACCCAATCTGTGTACCTAACTCTTTTGCATTCACTTCTTGCAACATATTTATACCCTTCACAATTAGGGATATATCCTACACACTCCATCCCACTGGGATACCCTTTATGCCACTAACCTTCATAAAACCACACTCGAAGCATGCATCATCTCATACCATGCATGTGTCCTCCCTTCCACCTTGCATCCTTCTCTGATCTCACTTGCATCCATGGTGGATTTTAGATTTGTTAAAAGATAGATTTATTGGTGTTGGATCCACTGGGAATGAGACATGCCTTCCTTTTGGCCCTGGAAGAATATAGGAATAATTTAGTTAGAATTCCACTTGAAATGTTAAGAGTTTGGTCGTGCAACAGAGGAAATTGTGATGGAGGAAGACAAAATATAGAAGAAGTAGCGGTAGAAGGAAATATGTGATAGAAGCATTCGCGAGGGAAGAAGTCCAAGACAGAAATAAATATGTGATGAGATCAACCACGATAGAAGAAACCATGATAAAAGGCATGAAACATTTGAAAAGGATAGGTCGAGAGATCATGGCTAAGAAGATGACTAAGAGCCATGTGTGCTTTATGGAATAAAGCGTCTTTGTATTTTAGGCCGATAGTGCCTACCGACAATTGTAACGGAAATGTATGAGAATATGAATGACAACATGTTGGATAACAGAATGAAGTCAGTTGATTATGACATGTATGAGTCTATAAAAGGAAGAACCCGAGTTGTGTGCAGGTTAGTTCCTGGTCAGTCGGTTGGTTGTTTACTTCATAAATGGTTTTTGTTTTTTGTAAGAGTCGAAGACACGAAGAGTTGTACAGAAGATTGAGTCGATCCAGGTTGTGTGTGAATTAATAGTAGAGTGAAGGGGAGGAAAAATCTAGGGAGAAGAGATTCAAGAGCATGAGAGGAGAGGTAAGTCTGTATAAAGTGTAGAAGAATATCTAGAACAAAGTCTTCAAGTTGAGTGCGCAGAAGAAAGGTGCCATATATTTCTCATGCCAGATGAAGACCTCCTTTGTGGTTTTTTCCAGATGGGTTTCCACGTTAAATACTGTGCCCATGTGTATTTTATGAATGTGTTTTTGCCGCATGAATGTATTCTATGTATTTTCTCATAAATAGTTCTTGTATGCATCGGTTGCACTATTGCTACTTTGAATTTCTAACAAGAAATTATATTGACTTTTGTAATCTATGTCGACCAATAAGTATCGTAATATATTGAATGTGCATAATAAATATAAGTAATACAACCACTGGGTTCGGTCGAGTGATTTGGTAAGGTGTTGTTAGAGGAGAAATCTCCACCCAACTGCAAAAACCTAGTTCTGGCAGTTACCCATAAGAGATATATCAGGTGATACTACATCTGTGTCGCAGGAGCTATTGACAGAGCCTTGCTCCATCGGGATGATATCTTGGGCTTTGTTGTCGTATAAAAAAAATTTAACCCTAGATCGAAGGGAGAAACACCAACTTTTAGCTTTTCAGATTCCCCTCAACCCAAGTTCATTCCCTTCTTCTTAGTGCAAAAAATCCCAATAAATCGGCTCGACATAGCAAAGCCCAGTCAACAATACCTACGACGTAGATGCAGTCTCACCTGAGATATATTTCTATGGGTAACAACCAGAACCAAGTTTCTACAATTGGGTGGGATATTTTTGGTCCCTTGGTTATTAACCAAGGCACTCGACCAAATCCCATGGGTGGATTACTTATGCTTACTATGAATAGGTATACTACAACACAACTTTTCCTTTGCAACTAATATAACAACAACCTCAGTGCAACATAAATGTATCCAACTTATAACAGTGTGACTGATGTGCATCTATTCATTCATAAGCAACTATTTAAGCATTGATTAAAAAATATATATATACATGTAACTCAAATGCATTCAACATTCACGCATATACACAGAATCTAACATGGAAATCCATCCGAGAAAAACCACAAAGGTGCTCTTCATCTGGCATGAGAAATATAGGGCACCTTTGGTATGCACAGTAAGCTACAGACTATGTTCTAAATCTTATTCTTTATCTACATAGAATCTTTGTCTCCTCTCATGCTCTCATATATTTTATCTATGGTCTTTTTCTACTAGACTCTACTACTGATCCACACGCATCCTGGATAGACTCAATCTCCTCTACACCCTTGTGCACTTAGTTGCAGGTTCTTCAACTCAATGTACTTAGAAAATCAACATACACACTTACGATCATACCCAGAGCTAACAAACACTAAAGAGCTAAAATCGCTAAGAGGCTAACCCAGATACAACTTGGGTTCCTACTTTTATAGACTCTTTACATGTCATTTTCTCAGTTGACTTCATACAGTTAGCCTAACAAGCTGTCTTTCCTATTCTACTGATGCATGAAAATAGGCACTAATGGACTGACTTACAAATATACCTTCATACGTGTGACTTCCACTAGCTCTAGCTGACCTCTTACCCATGATCCTTCTGACATGTCAATTTCTAACCATTGTGCCACTGCATTCCTTCTGACATGGTTCCACTATGTTGGATTCCTTTCCTTCTATCACACATATTCCTTCTATCGTGGCTTTCACAGTTTCCTCTTGAATTTCCTCTTTCCTTTAACTCCTTCTTCTTTATATGCCTCTATCAGACCTCCTTTATCTTCTTTCCCTTCTTCTTTCTTGTTGTTGTTTCCTCAGTCGCAACTCATTTATACTCTTCTTCCTTAGCTCTTCTCCATACTTGGGCAAAATTATAAGTGAATTGTGCTTTTGTTTCCCTAAGACCAACAGGACCCAAACACTCACTTGTGGCTCGTCCCGAGCCACTCGGAGCTATTCCTCCATTTCTTTAGTTGTGTCGACTTTGGTGTTAAAATATTCCAATATTTTCACTACTTTCTCTGCTTCCAACCACACTTCTTCCTCTATCTTTTGCAATTACTCCACAAGCTTGGAACTGACATGTTCCAACATGACCTTCTCTACTGATGTAGTTTCTTCTCACACCTTCTAATGTACAGGATGAATGATGTATGTAACTCTTCCAGGTTCGGTCTGTAGCTCTTCAACCTTGTATGTGTGTTGTTGTTGTTGTGTGCACGGCACTGTGACCTATTGTTGGATTTTTTTCATCTCTGCTGTCTTAGCCATTTTTTCTTGCTAAGGGAAATTTCTTCATTGCATCTTCATCTGGTTCACACATGCTTCAACTGTGCACAACTCTTCTGTGACTTTTCCTAACTCCACATAATCTATGAGCTCTTTCAAAGCCTGAGAGACTCGAGAAATGACTTTAGCGCACACTACTTCTGCTTGCTCTATATTCTGCACAACATCCATAATTGTTTTCCTTCACTCTTCCAACACATCAGGGGGTGTTCTTGGTCTGATCTACGCCTCCAAAAATATGAATTTCCTTCGAAGGTATTCTTCTATTTCACCAAGTCGAGCGACCTTGGCTTCTGGTGCCATTTCCTCTATTATTCCCTCCTCTGTGAATTTTGTACAAGCCAAATCTAGTGCATCATCGATAGTCTGATGATTTTCTTCCCATGTATTTGTCCTTTTCTCAAATTCTTGTACTACTAGTTTCATCTTCTTAACTCTTTTGTTTACGTCCTTCGACTTCTTAACTAGCACACCTTCTCACACTTTTATCTCTGCATTGCATAGACTTCAATCATTTCAATTAATGAGAATTCTATCATTATTCGGCCTATGTCCCTAGGGACATCATTAAACTCTAGGATTCCTAAATCAATAACTCATCCTGATACCTTCGTTCTTATTGGTGGAACTGGAACTGCTATTGCAGTTGGTCGTACATCTGAAACCTCTGGTGGATCCTACAACTCAGTGTTTGGGGTTGAACCATCTACAACAACTTTAACATCTTCAATCACCTTACACAAAACTTTGAGCAAATCAGCAACCGTACTTGAAATATCTTCTTCTTTCTCTTCTATGGTTTTGAATCTTTCTTGCATAGCTTGAGCTATTGCATCAATCATCAGTTGCATTTCTTCGTTGTCCAAGATTATGGTATTTTCACTTTTATCAGACTTCATCTTCTTCTTCTTCCTTCTTGACTCTTCCTGTTCTATCTGAGGTTCTTTCCCTTTCTTTCCTATTTTCGGGTCTGTCAAAGTTGAACTGGAATGACTTTGTGTTGAATCTAAATCCTCCGACGGATTTTCTTCTTCATTCTCGTCATTTGGTGGTGGTGGTTCGTATTTTTGCAGTTGTTCTTCCTCTTTCTGCAATTGATCTTCTAGCATCGGAACACACCATTTTTTCAACCATTCATCAACAATTTATTCAACCTATTGTTCCGATATTATGAATTGCATCGACAAGCATTGGAGATGTTGGTTCAAACGCGACTGAAGGTTGGCATGGTGTGCGCCAATCTCAAATCTAACCACTTGATGAAACCTCTTAACAATGGTGTCATCCAACCTGGACATGTTCCTTACATGGTGCCTTATAGCCTCCCCATGCCTAAATAATTCAATGTTATTTTCTATTTGATGTGCCCTTTTATACTCATCGAACCAAAGGTTCTAATATCCCACTCCTCTGCACTTCACCGACATATATATCCCTTCGTAGTTCGGTGGGTCAGACCATGCAATAAATGAAATTAAAATTAACATCTAGGAGTAGTGAAATTCCCTACCCTCCTCCTGCGACTTAATGTCGTCTTGTAATAGTTCATTCAATAAGAACTGACACCAATTAAAATGAAATCCCTTCGCATGGAGTTCAACTAGTGCAATTTCTCCCACAGTGCATTGGTTTGGGTGCATCTTGCATAGTAACTTCGAGGCCAATACCTTTGCAGCAAAGCAAACTGTATAACCATTAATGGAGGCTCCCTAAAATCCTCTGTTATCTCTTACTATGTCATACTTTTCCTTCATCCATGCAATTATCATTGCTTCTTGATCCTTCCTTAGAAGTGGTGTTGGGTCCATTCCTACAAATGGTAGTCCCATCATGAGTGAAATAAGTTCGACATCTACAGGTATAGGATTTCCAAGCCATAGGAAACCACCATGAAAAAATACAATAATTTCTTAACACAGGTGTTTATCGGTATGATGCAGCCAAAATGTGGCATATATAACAACGATAGTATGTTGGATTGTTCTAATCCTACAGCCCATTCATTTGGGACAAATCGCTTGGGTGCCTCTGGCGTGTCTTAGATAGTATCCATATAGTTCTTGGGGTCCAGGTCTATCTGTTTCTTTTTTTCATAGTCAACAAAAGATAATTTCCATAGGTTCAGTATGATATCCATTATAGTGCTATTATGTACATTGAATTAACATGATTTTCAAGTGGTGGATGTAGAGAATATGATTCCAATGGTAGAAAGGAATTTTACTAATCCTCAGACAACAAGTATAGCGAAATCAATTGGTATATGTACATATTTTATGAATTAGTTTCTTTTATTATCTAAAGTCATCTAACATCGTTGTTTTCTCCTCAAACAACTCAGGAGACTCGTACTTCACCTCTGATGATTGTGCGTAGGAGATCAAGTACAATATATGGTATCTTGATATGGAGTGTGTTAACCATAACTAAAGGACAGGGTTAATATGTAATTTTTCATTTCATTCAGAGGATCATCATGCGACTAATATAACGCTGGTGTTTTATTATAGTATTTAGTGATATTTTCTTATGTGATTTAGCATTTGAGTGATTTTGTTTTGTATCCTTCTTAATATTTAAAGAATGATTATGGTTAAGTAATTAATGAGTTTAAATTTAATTGGTGTGATTGAATGATTTAAAAGAATATTTTTTGTACTACGCACCCCAAGAATATGTTCAGGTTTATGGGTATGTTACAATTTTTCAATCTATCAAACTTTTTACCTTTCTTCTGTAATGAAGTTATGGGGTAGGCAATCTTATAAAATCCTTCTATGAACTTCTGGTAGTATTCGGTAATCCCCATAAATGATCTAATGTCAATTACGTTTTTAGGAACCAATCATTCGGTGATGGCCTTGATTTTGTCATGATCGACAGAGATTCCATCCTTGGACACTACGTTCCCAAGGTATTGAATCTTATCTTTAAAGAAATCACATTTACTGCGCTTTGCGTAAAGTTGTTGTTCTCTCTTGCAGAATTATCTTTAAGTGTTCCTTATGTTCTTGTTCGTTCTTAGAGTAGATTAGTATGTCCTCGATGAAGACAACCAAAAACTTATCTAGGTAGTTACTTAGGATGTTATTCATTAAACACATGAATGCAGCAGGTACAGTTGTCAACCCAAAAGGAATTACGACAAACTCGTAGTGACCATAACAGGTTCTGAATGTCGTTTTAAAGATATCCTCATATTTTATTCATACTTGATGATAAGCAGGCCTTAAGTATATCTTTGAAAAGATAGTTGCTATGTATAATTGATCGAATAGATCATCTATCTGGGGTAGTGGGTATTAGTTATTAATGTTCATTTTATTTAGTTGTCGGTAATCTATACATAATATTAAGGTTCAGTCCTTGTTTTTCACAAACAAGATCGGTGCTCCCCAGGGGGAGACACTAGGTTGAATGTACTTTTTATCAATTAATTCTTGTAGTTGTGATTTCAGCTCTGTAATTTCTATTATGTTCATTGGGTAAGGATATTTCGATGTTAGTACCACTCCAGGTATCAAATCGATCGTGAAGTCAATGTCCCTTTTCGGAGGAAGTCGGGGAACTTATTCCGGAAAGATGTCTTCAAACTCCTTCAATACTAGTATTTCTTCTAGTTTAATTTTATTGTAGTTTTCATTCTCATTCATTAGATAGACAACAAACACTTTATATCCTTTTCTTAATGATCTTTTCATTTTGAACGCATAGATTTCTCTTATTGTAACCTTCCTAGGGATCCCTTTTACTTTAATATTGTTTCCATTATCATCGGTACATGTAAAGATTTTGTCAAAACAGTTTAACACTACTTTATGTTCTTCTAGACAATCCATTATTATTAACAATTCATAGGATCTGAAAGGCAGAATATTTAAATCATTATGCATAATGAAATCATTCATCATCAATGTACAGTTCTTAACAAGACTAGTAACTTTACATTTTGTACCGGTGGCTAATTATACTAGCCACGACTTATCAAACTTTTTCGGTACTAATTTACATAATTCAACTATTTTAGGTGATATATAACTCAAGCTTGCACCTGGATCAATTAAAATAGAAATAGGATGATATTTTATCATACTTTCAATTTATACCATAGAATTATGGTGATCTGGTTGTCAGTTTTCCAATGCAGCTCAAATTCTAGGTATGCTCCTTGCCATATCCCCAACTGTGACTGCTTCCTGGATGGAATGAACATTAATTCCTTTTTCTTACTGGAACATATTTAAAGTAGTGTGGCCCTCCACACTCCCAACATTTTAAGGGTTCTTTTTGTGTTGGGTTCTTGTTAAGAACAATAGGATGTTCTTTTACTGGAGATTTTTGTCGTTTAAAGCTTTTGTAGTTATTACCCCCTATAGTTATTCCCTGTGTTTTTGTGGAACTTATTCTGTTTCTTTCTTGGATCAAAATTACTTGGCCTTTTGCTCTTCCAAGTGGTACATTTTCCCTTCTTTTTTTTTGTCGTAACAGAAGTATGTCTTTCTCATCGCTTCATCTAATGTCTTTGGTTTGTCATACTCAATCCGTTCTTTGAACATGATAGGAAAACAAATGAGAAACTGTTGTATTTTAGGTTTTTTATCAATTATGTAAGGAACATAAGGAAGCAGACTTAAAAACTTACTGCAAAGTTCCTTCATAGTCATGGCTCCTAGCCTTAATTCATAAAATCCTTTGGCCTTTTCTTCATAATATTGTTCTGATAAGTACTTTCTTTTAAAAAGTTTCTTAAATGTTTTCCAAGTTACATATATTTATTTTATCCCCTTATCCTTCTTTATATCCTGCCACCATATATCTTCATTTCCAGTCGATTATATATGGCCATTTTAGCTTTTAATTCATCGGAGTGGTTGTATATTTGGAAATACTTTTTCATTCCAGAGGCTTCCGCCTCTTCGCCCTTCTCACTGTTCCCCATTAAACATTGGTGGCTTAATTTTCTTAAACTCCCCATAGATTTCCTCATATGGTCTATATTTATTTTTCATTTTGTTAGCATCAGTGCTTTCGCTTGACTCTTGTTGTTTTCTGTGATGTTTAACTGAATCTTCACTGGAATTTTCAGGTTTATGACTGGAAAATTCCAGTTTTTTTCTCTTATGTTTGTAAGGTGCAGTTTTAGTTATTTCTTGTTCAGATTCCTTATTTTTTTTTCACTATTATGTATCTTAGCTAACATAATAGCATTTAATTCTTCTTGAGCCTTTAGAATTCATTTGTTATCTTCTTTAACTTTTCTTAATTCTAATGTAAGTTATTTCACGGTTCTTCTTAGTTCAGATTTATTATCTTGACTGTCGTATAAGTCTACCCAAATTTCCCCATCCCTTGAATTACCCTCTTCGTTATTTAAATGATTTTATGGGTGACGTTCCTCTTCTACAGACATCTTTGCATCTTCCATATTTCGTGCAAAATAGATTTATTCTTCTCTTTGTAGTTTGTAAGAGAATTAAACCAAAATAAAGTAGAAGTTAGTTTTCTGGTTCCTTTAGCAGTTCTAGTGTTGAGCCGATTCAGGACTAGTGTTGTAACCATGCTCTGATACCATTATGCAACACACCTAAAAATCATAAATATTTTTTTTACATGCATTACTTCTATACTTAATTAGCATATTTCTATGTTTTACTTCTACTATTTTTAATTACAACAGGTTCTACTGATGATTACAATGTCTTGATTCTTCCAGAACCTTCATCCATGTCTACGCAGGTGATGTATTTGTTTAAACATATTCTTAATTATTTTATCTTTATAATAGGACGAAACTAGCCTAAGGCGTGGGAGAGTCCATGGTCTTGACCCCATCCCATAAATTGCATTATACTTTAAAGGCCTTGGCCTTACCATGGATTATACTATGGTGTGTAAAGATCTTCCCTTAAGCGTGAGAAGCTTAGGGTTTGTAAAGTGTATGGTTCCTCCATACGGTGACCTATTATTATAAATAAATAGTGAGGGTTTAAAAAATTTATGTTGGCATGATACTACATGTTTTGGCATCAATGGACCTTCTTTATGGTCCTTAATGTTTATGGTGTAAATACCATATCATATGGTTAAATATTAAAAGGCATGAATCCATACGATGCTTGCAAGGTAGTTTGATGTTTTTAAAACATAGTAATATGCTATGGTTGTAAATATTTTGATGGCCAAAGCACCATGGTGATAGCTAGTTCGGTGATCTCAGCGTTTATAAAATACTATGGATATAGTGTATGGTTATGGTGTGAAGGATGTAGACCTTGGCATTACCATGAAGGCATTATATGCTAGTCCTATCCCTACGAATGTTCTCAGCATATGTTAATTTAGTGCACACTCCTTATTTATGCCATAAGATTTAACCTTGGGTTTTTATTATAGCTATGGTTATATATATAAGCTAAGGTTTCCACAGTGTATTATATGGTTTTGGCACATTGTACATGTTCCAATGTTTAAAGGCATGTAATGATTTGGCCTTGATGATGTTTTGTCTGTGAATCATTGTGGTACTTGGTTGACTTTAACTAATTGTCCTCAATGTGAGTTGATAGTGCAACCAGGATCTAAGGTGACACAAGAATTGATCTTGGCCTTACACCTAGATGGTGGGAACTTTATGGTTTCGTAGGATTTTTAATAAGGCCTTACTCTGTTTGAGCCCTCATTTTGGTGGTGTTGTTTGGTTGGAGATCATTGAGGGACAAATCTATGCTATGTGTTGTTCTTGTTATGTTTTCACTGTGTTAATGACGTTGTTTTGGTTCTTTCTAAGGTAACCTGGATTCCCCACTCTTCCTTGGCGGTATGTAATCCATACTAGAGCTCCAACGAGCCTGCCAATGCTTCCACCATGCGAACAGCGTGTTTTAACAGGTGAGTATGACTTAGCTTTGAGCTTAAATTGGTTTAGAGTAGTCATTTTTCAAGGTTTACTAATATGTTTTTGGTGACTTCAGGCTGCGGAGAGATAAGGGTACTCCGAAGGAGCCGACCCCTCACCCTCATTGCAGTATGCCAAGTTAATGTTTCTTCATAAATTTATTCAGTTTTTTATTCATTTTAAAAATTATAATGTGATGTTTGTGTGACTGTAATTGTTATAGATGATTTTACCAAACATGGTTGATCACACTTTTATGGCCTTCCCTGTCTCTCTGCAAACTCTTTGGACCCCATGGACTATTTTTGTACCTTTGATGTTTCCAAGATCATCCCTAAAAACACTCATTATTTGTTGTACACGAATTTTAATCCATTTCTCGCGTATATACGTGGATATTACCCCTAAACCCGCGTACATCGGGATGTGTGCAAAAGGCCAAATGTTTTTGGAGTTTTCCTTGATGTGGCTCCGAGTCACTTGTCTTTTGGCCTTCCATATGCCTCAAGATCGCTTGGATTTGACCTTCCATTACCCCATTGAAGCACTATATAAGGAACCCTTTGGATGCATTGAAGGAGAGGAATTGAAGAGCAAGAAAACTATAGTCCATTGTTGTTGTAGATTGCTTATACTTGAGTCTGCATCCCTTTGTCCCTCAGAGCACTTTGTGTTCTTCCCAAGCTTTCCTTTGCTTGTGAGCTTGCTATCGAGAGATGGAGGATTGAGGTGGTGGAGGCCCAGGTGGAGGACTCAGTTTCTCCGGTTCGCAGACATGCTGAAAGAGGTTGTCACTTATGTAATCTCTTATTTACTTAATAGAAATATCTTTTCTTGTCCAATGATATGCATTTAAATGAATATTGAATCCATGGATGTGTTGAATTGCTTATGTCTCATTGATTATATATGCTAGAGTAGGCCTAACACTATTTTATATAGCATGCTTGCCTTGTTTACTGTTGTTGAGAGTGAATTGCTAATGCAAGTGGGATTGGAAAAAGCTCAACGGGGATCTACTACAACCATCCAGAATAAGGTATGTTTCGAGATCCTTTAGTGTTAGATATTGTATTTCTCTTGCATATAGGGAAGGGATTGATTTCTGCAGTTTCTCTGTCTGTTGTGGTACACCCCAAGCCATAGAAAGTTTTCTCTATAACAATAATGGACAAATTGCAAGTTCCAGCGCTAGAGAGGGAGGCAACAAGGTCACATCCTCATTGACCCACATTTCCAAATGTCCAAGTAAAGTATACAAATATCAGTTCAACATAGTTTAGAAGACCCCTGTTTCATTTCCTCTACTCCTTAAGCAAAGTTGTCAAAACATCCCTCACGGTATGCACATCCAAACTGTACTTTGTCCACTGAACTACCGCAATGAATGTCTCAACATCTTCACTTTGTCAAGCACTGTATACTTAGTACTGATGCACAATATAAAGTGCACCCATGCTTCTTGGTTATGTCTATCAATGATGAAGAAGTTCTCCTAAGTCATGCTACCCAATACTGTTCCTAGCTCACACTACCCAAAACT
Source organism: Pseudotsuga menziesii (assembly GCA_001517045.1). Lineage (NCBI taxonomy): Eukaryota > Viridiplantae > Streptophyta > Pinopsida > Pinales > Pinaceae > Pseudotsuga > Pseudotsuga menziesii. The sequence goes on along the minus strand of LPNX011066911.1, from coordinate 19,723 downwards.
ACACCCAAATCATGCTATTGAGCCAAACTCATGCTATTGAAGGGCGAAGACTGTGACCCAACTCATGTTTCCTAGAACTGCACTAAAGTAGTCCCACTACACCCAACTCTTGCTACTGCACCCAAATCCTTCTATTGCACCCAACTCATGCTACCCAAGGCAATTCCAACTGACGTCGCCCAAAAATACCTCCAACTCATGCTACCTAGGACTATGCCCAACTTGAACTGCCCAAAACTGGACCCAAGTTGTTCTATTGCACCCAACTCATGCTACTTCACCCAAGTCATGCTACTACACCCAACTCATGCTAAGTTCACCCAGGTTGTGCTATCGCACCCAACTCACACTTCCACTTTTGAATGATTTCATTAAATGAATTAATCCTTTTGCACTTGCACCAAACTTGTATATATATGGTGCATGCCTTTGCCAAGGTGCACCGAAAGCCAACATGCTAACTCAAGTGTTCCCATGCAGATGCGTGCCCAACTCTCAAGCATGCCCAAGCCAAAGTACACCCAACTCGAACAATGGAGAATGTGCTACACACATAAGTATCAACTTTGCAAGTCGACCCAATGGGTGGGTGCCTTTGGTCTACGTGCCCCCATCAATAACATTTGTGCAAGACCATTGCTACTTAGTCTTTTTGGAGTGTTTGGGCACCATGCTCTTGCAATGCCTCCACTCATTCACTATCGCAAGCCACATTATCTTTTAAACTACTATCTATTCGTCTTTTACTTTGGATCTATCAAGTGTCATGTCGGATGAAATTCTTTCAAATACAAAGTTAGTTTGTATTTAACATTGTATTTAAAAAATATTGATCCTTTTTTAGTTTTGGTAGTTGAATCAACTCCCATATAACATAACATACGGGATAAATATCTAATTTTAATAAATTAAATAAATTAAAATATTTTAATTTACCTGATATTTTATTAAACTGCAATATGTAAGAGTGGACATTGTTAAATTCTTATTTACTTAATATTTTATTTTTTTTAAGTGCCACGTATATGGAGAAAAAGATGTCACGGTCTTTTCTTTAAGGTTGAATGTGGCAGTTCATGAGTCATGACTATTGATAGTCGGCTTGGGGCAAGGGAAAATACAATTAATATGACTATCACATATCTATTAATATGACGCTGGGCAAGGCAAGTTTCTATTTTAGTTTTTGTTCAAAAAACAACAGTGGCAGTACTAAATTCAAAATCACGGACAAAGTTGACGCAGACAAAGAGAACTACAGAAAGAAAGCGGCGGTACTAAATACAAAATCTCGCACAAAGTTGACGCAGACAAAGAGAACTACAGAAAGAAATCGAAATGGAAAGGGTTGAAGGACACCGACAAAGAGAAGGAGAGCTGTGCGGTCGCAGAAATAATAAGAGTAATATCAACTGCGAGATTGGTAGAGGTGGAACTCATTTAGCCGTTGCTTTTGGAGGGATGAATAACCACCACCAAACAGTACCGTCAACTAGACCACGAGAAAGAGGAGAGCTGCGCGGCAGGCGAAATAGTAGTACTAACCAAGCAGTACCATCAACAACACCACGAGAAAGAGGAGATCTGTGCCGCAGGCGAAATAGGAGTACTAATCTCAATAGCGAGATTGACAGAGATGGAGGGATGAATAATCACCACCAAACACTGCTATCAACAAGACAACGACAACCGCGACGATCATCTGAGGGAAATGGACCTTCTCCTTCCTCCACTGCCCACGTGAATAACAATTACAACACAAGAAGCGGTCCAAATAACGTGATACGGAGATCAGCGGCAAGAGAAGCACAAACTGATGGAAATTATATGTTACCCCGTCGTCACCCTCGGCCTCCCCCTACTCCCCGTGCAAACACTGCCGCTGCCATAATTGCCACTAACTCAGAACACCAGGTTGGAGTTGGAGATGAAGATAACAGCAGGAGGACAACGTCAATATTAACAGCAAGAGGAGGAGGAATTAATTCGGTGCGATCTTTCGCTCCTGCTCGCCCTGTCCGCGTAGTTGGCCATGGTGGCCGTAATTCAGCTGCTGCTGTTCATGTTGCTGTTGAACGCTCAGAAGATCAAGAAAGAAGATTGTCATTATCAAGAAGAAGTAAAAATAGAAATTCAGTTGATGCCCGTGTTGCCGTTGGACGTGCAGAAGGAGTTGAAGAAGGAAGAAGATCGTCATCATCGAGAAGAAGAGTAAATCGAAATTCAACGGCAGTTGGAGATCAAACGTATCACACTAATACAAGAATTGACATGCACCGATATCCTCCTATTCGGCGTGAGTATACAGCAGACGTTGGAGATGAGGAAGAGGAGAATAGAAACAGGCCGAGTAGGACATTAGTTGGAGATCAAACCTATCACAATATTACCAGAAGAACAAGAATCGGATCAAGAAGTGACATGCGCCATCCTCCTTCTGATCGGCGTCATGATTCAGCAAACGTTGCAGATCATGAGGAGGAGAATAGAAACAGAAACAGGAGTAGGACACAGCTAGGTGGAGTCCAAACCTATGACAGTAATACCAGAAGAACAAGAACCGGATCAAGAAGTGACACGCGCCATCCACCTTCAAATCGGCGTGATGATTCAGCAGACGTTGGAGATAACGAGGAGGAGAATAGAAACCGAAACAGGAGTAGGGCACAGCTAGGTGGAGTCCAAACCTATGAAAGAAATACCAGAAGAACAAGAACAGGATCAAGAAGTGACACGCGCCATCCACCTTCAAATCGGCGTGATGATTCAGCAGACGTTGGAGATAACGACGAGGAGAATAGAAACAGAAACAGGAGCAGGGCACAGCTAGGTGGAGTCCAAGCTTATGACGGTAATACCAGAAGGACAAGAACCGGATCAAGAAGTGACACGCGCCATCCACCTTCAAATCGGCGTGATGATTCAGCAGACGTTGGAGATAACGAGGAGGAGAATAGAAACCGAAACAGGAGTAGGGTACAGCTAGGTGGAGTCCAAACCTATGAAAGTAATACCAGAAGAACAAGAACCGGATCAAGAAGTGACACGCGCCATCCACCTTCAAATCGGCGTGATGATTCAGCAGACGTTGTAGATAATGAGGAGGAGAATAGAAACAGAAACAGGAGCAGGGCACAGCTAGGCGGAGTCCAAGCTTATGACGGTAATACCAGAAGGACAAGGACCGGATCAAGAAGTGACACGCGCAATCCACCTTCAAATCGGCGTGATGATTCAGTTGTAGATAATGAGGAGGAGAATAGAAACAGAAACAGGAGCAGGGCACAGCTAGGTGGAGTCCAAGCTTATGACGGTAATACCAGAAGGACAAGGACCGGATCAAGAAGTGACACGCGCCATCCAACTTCAAATCGGCGTGATGATTCAGCAGACGTTGTAGATAATGAGGAGGAGAATAGAAACAGAAACAGAAGTAGGGCACAGCTAGGTGGAGTCCAAGCTTATGACGGTAATACCAGAAGGACAAGGAGCGGATCAAGAAGTGACACGCGCCATCCACCTTCAAATCGGCGTGATGATTCAGCAGACGTTGGAGATGATGAGGAGGAGAACAGAAATAGAATGAGGAATAGCACATTAGTTGGAGATCAAACATATCATAGTAATACCAGAAGAACAACAACAAGAAGAAGTGACACGCACCATCCTTTTGAGGAGGAGAACAGAAACAGGAGGATGAGACCGGTTAGAGGAAATTTTGTGTATGAAAGATACCTTAGCCGGCCCATTCGTTGTTTTAAGCGTCTTTCTACCGCTGCCATTCAAGAGTTGCCTCGCATTCAAATTTCAGAAAATGGCAACCATTTTAATGACGAATGTCCAGTTTGCTTGGACACATTTCAATTGGGCGAGGAGGCCATCCAAATTAAATGCAGGCACGCTTACCATGACAAATGCTTAATCCCATGGCTGAAGACGAAATCTACATGTCCACTCTGCTTCTTCCCCATGCGAAAGTAGTTTTCTAGCACGCCCAGGTATGTCAGCTATGTCAATATATATTTAACCTGTCCAATCGTCCGTATTTACGCTAATCTTTTTATGTGTATTTTTATTAGGAATAACCTATCGATTCTGAATATTTGCACCAATCAAACAATCAGGTCAGAGCTCCATTTAGGCAGCGGTGATGCTCTCCAAGGCTTTGGATTGGTGCAAATCAGGCTCCATTTTAAATTCTATTTTTCATGTTCATATTATATGCTAGTATGAATAGGCTTCTGTTCTTCACTCCCGTTTTTACGGTAATCTTTCTATGTCTATTTTTATTATATTAGAATGTAATTTTGAATTGTATTTTTCATGTTCATATTATATGCTAGTATGAATAGGCTTCTGTTCTTCACTCTTCAAATCGATCATTGAGATCACGCATACAATGGAGAAGGGTTTTTTAAACAGAACTATGATTATTTAGATCACCCATCTAATTATATCATGGAGATAGTAATTGAGATCATTTTGTTTTACAGAACTATAATTCTGGCGCAGAGGTTTATACAAGCTCGTTATGCAGATTGGATACCAGATAAGGACAAATACATTGTCATTGAGATCACGCCAAGGCTATAGTGCATAGAGATTTAATTTCACTGTGTGTGTAATATCCTTGAGAATTTGATGAATTGTCACCATGTTCCAAGAGCGTGGGAAGCAAAGAACTCCTATGTTAGGTGAATGTTGCAAGGGCCATAACACGTTAGATGACCCAAAGACAATGATCCATTATGTATTTTTTTTTTTGGGTGGGGTGGGTGAAAGGCTATTATATTGTTAATCTTGTATAGGTTTTAGAACTTGACTTGGAAATAAATCAGGTTTTTTTTGGTGGGGTGCGGTGGGGTGGGGTGGGGTGAGGCTGTAAAGGCTGTTATCTGGTTAATCTTGCATAGGTTTTAGAACTTGACTTGGAAATAAATCAGGTTTCAAAGTGTAGACATGTATTGATAAGAGTAGTTAAGTGAATGTTGCAAGGATTGTATGTCCAGTGTGTTCTTTTTGGGGAAAGGTTATTATATTATGAATCCCACATAGATTTTACAACTTGAATTGGGAAATAAAGCATTTTCGAAAGTGTATTGAGAAGTGTTTTAATAATAGTAGTCATATTCAAAAGGTTAGATATGTATTGATAAGAATAATCGTGTTTCAAAGTGTACACATGTATTCATCAATTCTATTTTTAAAAACTTTGAATTGAATTATATTGCATTTAGTAATGGTTATTGTTTTAAATTTTTAGCATATGTAGAACATTTGAATCCTTTGTTTTTTTAGGAAAAAACACAATGAACTTGGTTGATATGTTTAGTTCAATTATATTTTTTTGTGATTCAAATAAAAAGTAGCTTATGCTAATGCCTTTCGAACCACAATACTTTACACTATTAGCATCACACATCAACACATGTGGATATACATAGGACTTGATACAAACCACAAGTCCTGACTTGATTCAAGTACATTTAACACTCCCTCTCAGCAAGGGAGGAATTCTCTATTATATGAGGCATTTTTTGCCACACCAGGCATTTTTTGCAATACCAAGCATTTCTTGCCATACCAAGCTTATCTTGAAAGTATGTGAAATTTTTCAATGACAACAACTTGTCCAACACATCTGCAATATTCTCATTACCGAAATATTTTATTTTCATGACCATGTCTCCGATGAAGTGAAACTTCATATTAATGTGTTTCAACTTGACATGAAACACCGATTTCTCATAAATATTGATTATAACACCTAATAGCATAACAGTAGGATCGAGTCTTTCACCCCAGTAGGTAGCTTCCCAAGTTACACTACTCCATGGTAGGTAGTACTATTTGCAATAGACTTTACTTATATAATACTCTTTGACATACACCTTGCTTCTGTAGTACTAATTGGAATACACTTAGCTTTTGTAGTTGTAATACCTCGTGTGTTTTGTAGTTGTAATACCTCGTGTGTTAAGCCCCAGACATATGTAATTTGTAATTGTTTATTATTGTGGCACATGGTGTCTTTGAGGACCTAGAGACATTATTATTATTTTGTAAATAATTAATTAATGAAAACAACTCACACATTGGGGACCACTAAAAGAGTATGGGAGGCCTAGATCCACAATGTGAGGGGGAATGAGGACATTCCTAGCACTTTAGAACTTGTTTGGTTGATCTTGGTCCATTCCTAACATTCCTAGCATCTTTATTAATTGATGATCACCCAAACGTTGTACAAATGACCCAACTTTTGATTAATTTATCCTATGTTGGTATTATTGAGCCTAATTCATGATTTAGTGGGCCTCCTTAGTGTTTGGGTGGGTGCCACTTGTTGATTGAGCCCCTTTGGTGGTTTTGTAACTCCTTTGTGGAGGTTACACTTAGTTTTGTAACTCCCATTTGCTCAAGTATTTTCAGCCTTAACACCTCAAAAGTTGTGTAAATACTTATGTAACTCCTTGTGTAAATACTTGTGTAAATCCTTGTAACTCTTGTGTAAATCCTTGTGTAACACCCCTTTTCTATTTTGGGAAGATGTCATTGCTTTTGTGACATCTCACCTCACTAATTTTGAGCTGGGTGGAGTGGCTTGGAGTCATTCTCCTTGAAATTCATATTGCTTGGGTTGGATTAGAGTTAACCTCTTGTGGTTGAATTACCCCCCTTGGATTGACTCAAGTTAACTTACCTTGGTTTGATTTGACACATTGAGTTATAATTACCTTCTTTGGTCTATAAATCCATGTTTGATATCCTTGGTTTGGGGGGTTGTTTTTTTTCATGGTTCTTTTGGATGGTTGTTGATTATGGATGTTCATACCTTTATTTCCACTACTTGCCTTTGTCCTGGACCTGCACATAAATCTTGATGGTGAATGATGATATCTTCATGGCCTAGGGGGGCTAGATTACCATTGCACCTAGTAGTGGTGTGGAAGAGGAAGTATGTGGTGAGGAATAGAGTTTTGGACTCTCAAGTTGATACTTGATTTATTATTTAGTGCACCTCTATTGTGGATCTATGGCCTCAACTTGGGGGTGGCTTGTCAAAGCTTGGTAGTGCCAAACGCTGGGAAGAATGTGGTCCGAATGATGCCAGTTGCAAATTGATAAGATAAGTGGTGTATCTCATGTTTATTTAATTTAGTTGGATACGATATGATCTATTTATTGATGCACATGAAATGTTTGATCAAACATATGAGTTATTTATGGAAGAAATTTCTCATAGAATTCAATCTATTTGTGCAAGTAAATTTTATGAAGGAATTGGAAACTAGTTTTTGGGATTTTATGCACAAATTGTTTGAGGAAATAATTGTTTGGCAGCTCTACTACAGAAATGATATGTATTCCCATGTTCCTTATATATTGTGTATTTTGATGGTACAATATCCTCATAATGGTTTAAGACACTTCTCTTTGATGCTTCTACCTTTTATTCAAAAACTAGTTCTTCGATCGGATTGCTTAGCATAGTTTGGAGAATTATCACATGAAGTGTTTGTAAAAATGACCGAGTGTAATTTAATTTTGATGTCTGATAAATAATATTGAAATGTGTGATAATGTGAGGATAAATATTTTTGGTAGTTTTAGAAAAATTTCTACCAAAATTCTTGGTCAATTTCCAATTTCTAGCTCTTTAAATGGAATTGTTTTGAGTAGATTTGTGACTTTCATTATGAAATGTTTGAAAAAATGTTAGAATGAGATATACCTCTATTATGACTGATGAAACATGTTATTTAGAGTAGAATTAATGGAATGTATATGGGTGCAAAGATACAACCATATCAATGTAAGTGATCCCTGGTATGCTTTCCATGATATACAATAGTCATATATTTTTCTTTATTTGGCGTTTGGAAAGTTCAATTGAAAACTATGTACATTGCAGTGAATTTGGCAAATAGTTTTTGGATTCGAATATCTGTTTTTGGTAAAATATGAATGTACATCCATATGCTCTGTTATTGGTGCTTTACTTGTGCTGTAGAATGCTATTTTCTAGATCTTTACCTTCACCTCGATGTGCCTTGGAACTCGGTACAATTGCTTTTATTTAATTCCTGACAATGTTTATTAACTAGTTGTATTGATTGAACTTGAAATATCCTTCGTTTATGTACTCAGATCATATCTGCAAAAGTACTTTATTTGTTGTACATGCATGCTTAAATATGTTTATAATGGATGTAGGTTCACTTTTTGGTTCATTGGCATGGTTGTGTGTCAAAATTTGTGCAAGTCTAGTTGTTAGTATTGAACAACTAGTTAACTAGTTCTTGTGGAATCATTTTCATTATTACTATGTTTAATTAATCGAAAAATGGTAATTAGCCATGATTTACATGCTATTAGGTGTTAAATAGCCATTGAACTTGATAAACAGTGATTAAGTGAGAAACAAATGAAACTGTAATAAGTACCATCAATTTTGAGCTAATTGTCGTTAAGTATCGTTATTGGAACACTAATTACTAGTTAATCATGATTAAGAGTAAATGGCATTTAGATGTGGAATTTATGTATGGATTGGATTGGATTGGAATGGATAGGTGTTAGTAATCCTTTCCAGCCTTTGGATCAGACATTTGAATAATTATTGAATTTATTTTAATTTATTTGTAATTAAAAGGGATTTGTCATGAAACAAATATTGAAAAATGAATTTTAATATTTGTTTAACTAATACATTGTGCTAGAATTATCTATTTAGACTTAGATATCTAATGATATGTCCCTCAGACCCATTGATATGCCATGGGACATTACAGTAGTACTAGTTGTAACATGCATACATTATCTCAGGATTAAATAATAGATGGATAGGACAATAGTTCTACAATGTATAAATTACAATAAAAAACCTATTCTAAGCTCTTTTGAACCTACTATAGTTCTACAATGTAACATATTGAATATGTTTTGAAACATGAATGTATACATTATATCTTCAGGTGTCTTCTCATAATAGTATTAGGGTTTATATTCTGACTTCTCATAGAACACAGGGACCTCTCGGTATGCTACTAGAAGCTTCCCGCTCTCTTTCGGGATCAGCCATTGAAACTTTTCTGCCCATGTCATACTCTGCTTGTAGGTCGAGGCATATGGTTTTTCCCTACACGTCAAATTTATTCAATTTATAAGCAACTTTGCATTATTCATGCATTTCAATATAATGACAAATAACAGATACTGACATGCAAATACTTTAAATAAAAAATTTCAGTATAACCATATCTCATGAATTTTAATCACATTTATACTCCAAGTATTTGCAATGGTTCATGCGCTCATGCACCTATATTAACCAATTTTTCAATATAACCATATCCCATGAAATTTATTCACATAAATACTTTAATGTAATTTCAATTGCTTACATGGTTATGTATACAATTTAATGTCTCGACATAACCCAAATCATATCTCATGAAATTTAATCATATTAATAATTTCAATATAGTAATAATGATTTACATAGTTAAAGTCACATAACCCCATTGATATAACATGAAATGTTTTGCAGCCCTATGTCAGTCCAATATTCATATCTCATAAAACAATTATGCAGCTTCATATTCATATCTCATTAACAATCATACAGCCCTATATTCATAAATATTTATGCATATAATACATTTCATGAGTATCATTGTTTGTCAATAAAAAAAAACAATATATGCTCAACATGTTATATCATAACACAATACATAATCCCACGAATACTTATCTATCTACAACTGTAAGGAAATACATTAAAAAGAATTTAGATCTTATTTATTAAGAGTATATGATAAACAAAATACTTATATTTTATTGTTTTGCGATCTCCGTCTAGATCTTTACCATCTTGCGAAGATTCTCGAGTCCCTCGAAATTGATCTTTTATCAATATCTTTGTGATCATTAACTTACCATTGGTTAGTTAGTTAAAAAAGCATGAATGTATGAATTTGCACATAAAAGGAAGATAACACATGACCCTACAAAAGCCTATGAACCCCTATGCCTCGGGAACTATGCTTGTACGGGCCTCAAACTGCGTTCCTAGTCGTCGGCCTCTTTGTGTGTGTGCCCTCGACATTCGATACTTGGCATCCTACTTGTCGATACTGGGCATCCTACTCGTCGGCTTGGACAAACATGTTGCTTAAGTAGAAAACAGGTGGAGAACTATTAGGACCGGCTCTCGTGGCCTATTGGTAGGATATCGGAATTGTCACTAGGAGGTTTGGGGTTCAATCCCCACAGAGGGGGTGCGTATGAATGTTCAACTTTAAAAATACTTTCCAAGATAACACACATGCATTCGAATATTAAATGTAGGAAGAATTAGCAACTAACTGAACACAGTTAGCATTTTCATAGCACTTCTGTCACTCAAAGCTAGAAAACCTCTTTCAAAATAGAGTATTTCAATTAAATGCCTAATCCTTCTGACTTGTTAATCATCAAGGAATGGTAACAAGCAATCAACAAATTGATTCACTACTTTTGATTGTGCCATATATTTGCCCAATAATTTAGAAAGAAATTAGCTCACATTTCCTAGGTTTTGTAATAGTTTCTTTTAGTCTCATGTGATCCAAACTCGTATTCTCAATAGAATTGAGTGGAATCTTCGTGGTATTGAAGAGTACTCATTTTAGCATATTCAAAGGAAAAATAATAGCCTTGCTAATAAACTCGCCAATGAAGCCACTTAATTGGACAAAAGGTGTAATGGTGTGATAAATAACAACCGTCCATTGGATTTGGATGTTTGTAATCACTCCTTGAGTAACCTTAATGAGGGGGGTAGAATGTTGTAGTATGCAATTCCAAATAATTGGAAAACTAGGGGTTTATGAATGAATTTTTGGTGGCATGTGGTCATGAAATCTCCCTAGCGATCTCAAGTTACTCACCATTTATTTCACACACACTCAAATCTTGCATTTGTGGTCTCTCGGCTCTTGCAACAAGTTTATAATGGTTCATTCAAAGGTAATTATGGAGTTTATAGTGGAATCTTGGGGAGCAAGTGGGAAAAATACGGAATGGAGGTGAGTGTCTGGTTATTGTCTTGGATTATTTGAGGCATTGCCACTTGGAATTGATTCGCTACAAGTTAAAGCATTAAAATAGATCATATTGTATAATTATAACATCAACATAATAAATCAAATGCAATAAACACCAACATTATTAAATTTACGAACATAACTAAACACCATCAAACACCAACCTTACTAAATTTGTAAACATAAATAACTTGAGAAGTCATATTTATGTATCTATTGGTTGACTGTTTGTAAGTGGGTATCTTGAATACAAAAGTACCAACTCTGTTAGCCTGCAACATTAGTTTTTGATAGAGCATGTGGGTCCTTTCGCAAGTCCCAACGCTTTTCTAGCCTATGCCATTCATTTTTTATGGAGCATGTGGGTCCTTTCTCTTTCTTGGAATATGATATTATAGTTGAATATTTTTCCACCACAATATGATAAAATTTATAACGCTCCACAATTAACTAAAACCATTTTAACATAAACCTACACTCTTTAATATACATGTATTAAATTGCCTTTGTCATATGGAATTAAAACTAATGACATCAATTTTCATGAACCACCAGCTTACTATCAACTTACTATAAAATCTTTAAATTTAAAATTTAAAACATGATAACTCTATCATAGTTATGAATTTGTCCACATATAAACGTTGAACATGGTAATCAAATTAAACTTAACATAAACATTAAAAGTTGAATATGGTAATCAAATTAAACTCAACAAATTGAACTTAACATAAATGTTGAACATTGTAATCAAATTATAATCAACAAATTCATTTCGGAACTCTTTGAATGATAATGTATATTTTTTTGTAATATACTTTTATTGGAGCATCATCTTCATCTTTATGCGAAAAATTTTAAAAATTTGTTCCAAAAAACTTTAAAGGTGTTCTTTACTCCATGGGAGTTCGGTTGATAGAGACATATTTCTTTTTAAACATTATGCCTTTTGCCTTGACACCTTCAGAAAAAAACAAAAGTGGTTGGATCATTCATGTGAAACAAAAATAAAAAATGCCTACTTGAATGCAAACAAGCCACGCCCACTTTGAGCAAATCAGCATTGATTTAGCAGGCTAAAAAATGCCAAGGTAGATCCACGTTCAGACTGGATGAAGGGTGGAGCTCCTACTCGATAGGCGCGGCAAGAATAAACAATCAGATCTGGGAATTAAGATTTGATCATGGCCCTGTAACAGAAACTTGTACTTCAGAGTAGATCGAGCCCTAAAACGGTCAGAAGAAAGCATTCGAGAAAAACAAATGTAAAAGGAGCCCAAACAAGTGCTTGAGTGTGGCTGGAATTGCAAACCCCTTTCGTGTGGCCGGAATTGCAAACCCCTTGGTATCTTGCATCCTTCTTGAATTCTCCATGAGGCCCATGGTTTGTAATTTCATAGTTCTGCTGGGAATTGTGAATATCGTAGAGAGTGGTGGCGCCATTGATATCATCATTGGTCAACTAACACTTTATCTTTCTGGTTTCAAGACTGGGAAACATGATGGAGCCATTGACACTGGAATGGTCCAACCCAATCAAGTGCCCTATTTCATGAAGCACCATCGTTTCAAGATCAATGGTGGATTTATTGTCTGTCACTGTCATGCTCGTTGTCCAAACCTCAACATTGTCCAGGTGAAATCGCCCATCCTCCGGTGGAAACGCATGCGACAGAACACCAAGACGCCTGTCGAAGGGCCATCCATCGGCGTGGTCTCCGGGAAGAAACTGGATTATTCACCCCTTCAAAGTCTTCAAAGTCGTCGGTCTCCTTGAAATCAATGGGAACAACAGCGACCCACGACTGGAGGGCCGAAGCCATTACAGACCTAATTTCGTCGCTTAACAGAATATCCAACTGAGTGAGATTTGGAAAGAAACCCAATTTTTTTTAATAAATAAAAACTTTGTTGGTCACATCCGTTGTTATTATTTGTTATTCTTAATAATAATAAAATTCCCATATAATATGTTATGCATAGTAAAAAATTAAATCTGCTGGTTGTGATATGTTATTCTTAATAAAAAAATAAATGTATTTGCAATGATATTATTTAAAAATCAACATAAGTTTTTTTTTTAAATATCACATGATCTTATATTAATATAAAAATATGTTTGCACTTGGTATTTTAAGTATGATTCTCACAAAAAAATCGAAGGATGCTTCATGGATAGAAATATTTAGATGCAATCATTCTTATTTAGCAACGGTGAAACGGATCACAGTCCGCCACCTATTCCTCCTCCACCACCGGTGCCTCCACCAAATCCACCACCAACTCTTACCCCTCCACCAAATCCACCACCTACCTCGGCTCCAACACCACCGCCTCCACCGAAACCACCACCATCTCTAGCTCCTCCACCAGCACCACTGCCCAATCCTCCTCCTGCTCCACCTCCAACTCCTCCCCCTGTACCACCGCCTAAGCCTCCTCCGGCTCCACCCCCAGCTCCTCCGCCCAAGCCTCCTCCAGCGCCACCCCCAGCACCACCGCCCAAGCCGCCTCCTCCTCCAGCGCCACCCCAGCACCACCGCCCAAGCCTCCTATGACACCACCTCCAGCTCCTCTGCCCAAGCCGCCGCCTCCTCCTAAGCCTCCACCACCACCTAGTCCTCCTCCTCCTCCTAACCCTCCTCTTCTGATGAAGTTGTTGGGTTTATATGGGCGCCATTCTTGAAGTTTCGATTTGTGCTTACATAACAAGTGCAAGGAATTGCTAGTAACACTCCCAACATAAGAAGAAGAACTGTATTTATCTTCATCTTAATTGCCAGCACCTTGTTCGATCCAATGTATTACATAGATCGCAGCTCACAGAACAACCGCTCAACCGCCACTTGTTAGATAAATCGGTACACAGCACGTGGGTTAGAGACACATGGCATGTTTTTATTTGACGGAGTGATGACCACCCTCCAACCAATCAGGTCCATTGTTTTACAAAATGGACCTCAGATAAAAACGCCTTACGACGTAATTAAACCCATGCATATCCCAAGGTTCACGTATAATGGAGTTAGTTTTGTTATGTTGGTTTGTTGAAGGTCTTGGTTTCGAATCTGGCAAAGTGATATTCAGACGTTTCAACCACTTTTTCCTTTCTCAGGGTGACACATGTCACACCTATCTTGGGCCACATGTCACTTTGGTTGTGAACTCAACCTTGCCACATCAACTCCATGTCAACCCACCATCGAGATGCCACATCAACGCCACATATACCAAGTCATCATCTACCATACCATGTGTCATCAACATAGACTTCCATGTGGGCATCATATAGGCCACATGGATCCCTTGTAGTGGTGCCACATGGCACTCTTTTTTCCACTTTCTACACATGAAAACACTGACTTGTAGAAACTTCAGATTGTCATAACTTTCTTATCCAGCTTCCGATTGAGGTGAAACAAAATCCATAAGAAACATATTGACCAGCTCTATGCTTTGATTCTTTTTCCACTGCATGTTGTTGATTTTGAAAAATGAACCATTCGGAGATCCTCTTGGATCATGCCTCCCCATTGAGAATCTTTTGGTCCTCCAAAAGAATTATCAATTAATATTCAAGTGAGGGGAATTCTCCCTCAACTTTTCCTTCTTGATCCCCCGTGCTTTACTTGGATGAGTTCCATTAAGGCCAAATCAAATATACTCCACATTACCTCATACAAATTGCATGAAGACCATATAAAGTGGTGTGTACAACTCCAATTTTCTATTAGTGGTCTTACAAAAGCACATCACACATTCCTTTACATTCATGATTCCCATCCATAACAAATGTACTACAATCCCAAAATACCTAATTACATGAGAAGTGTAAACCTATACATTATCAAAGGGAAGAATACAAAGAATACTCAAGAGGTAGAGTATCTTTTCTTGCAAACCAAATTTATTTACCTTAGATGGTCTCTAAAGATCTAGAAAGGTTGGTGTTGAGGCTAGATAGATATTCTCTTTCGAGACATTGAAATATATGTGTTTCTTTCCTCCCCATTGATATGTTTGTCCCATATCAATCACTTTATTCAGAGAGAAAGGATCGAAAGCATCATTGGAATTATCAGGATCTTTTGCTTCTGAAAATATAAGCACAAGGTTCTTGTTGGAATTCACAACTCTTTTCATCAAACCTGTGGTGACAAGTGACGAGCCATATTTCATACCATGAGTCCTCACAATTTACTCCAACCCATCTTTCATGAGATGGTATTTGTTCTCATTCCTGAAGAATAATGCTTTTCGATCATAAAGGTAAGGGAATCCCAAAATTATGCCACAAATGTCAAGAGGCACAACATCCATCTCAACCTCATCAATCAATTTTGATGCAATAAAAAATATGACCCTACATTGCTTAGCCTCATTAAGCTTGACATTATCACACACCCAACCAAGAGGATATGGCCTGGTATAAGGGTTGGTCTCTAAACCCAAATTCTTAATAGTGATTCAGAGATTAATTTTACTTGAGAAACCAGATCAAAAAGAGTTTCAATCTTTGTATGTTTTGCAACAACTTGTATATGAAAAAATTTAGTTATTCTTTTATCGGTATTATGAGATGCATTAGAGGAACTTGAACTAGTGTGAAAGCAATGATTACCTTGAAAACCGACGGCTATGATCAACTCTTCATCATCTAAATCTAATCCTCAGTCTTGTTGCATGGTTTTAATATTTTTCTTCTTTCCTTTTCCTCCATACTTTTTAGGCCTGATCTGAGGATGTAGTTTTCAACAGTGATCTCGATCATGTCCATCTTTTTCACAGTTTTTACAATGGATCTTTTCTCCCTCTTTCTTTGTGGTAGCTATCTTTTTTCCCTTTCCTTTTTTGTTGAAATTTCCTTCTCCATGACTTGATGGCTCTTCATCTTGTGCTTTATTCCCTGTGGTTTCAATATGAATAGCTTCAACACTAGCCTCATCTAGATTAGTAGGATTCAATAACAAAAATGTGACAAATGTAAATGATAAGTACACCAAAATACTTCATGATAGTTTATGAAGACTCTAAAGGAATGTTTAATTCAAGTGCTTTCTTCCTAAAATATTATGTAAATATTTGTACATTTTGACCTTTATTCAATATTAAATTCTGCAATTCCATCATGGCTCTTTGTACATATCCTAATGGATAAAATTGCTTTCGCAAAGCAAAAGTAAACTCAGACCAAGATGAAAGGAGATTACCATTATGTTTGATTCCCTTCTGCAACTTTCTGTCCCACCAAACGAGAACAGTAACTAACAAATGAAGAGATGATATTTGTACCTTTACCTCTTCTTCCTCGAACGGTTGAACTTGGTAATACAATTCAATATGCATGATCCAATTGTTCAACTTCTCCGCATTTGAATCTCCATTGAACATAAGCAAGTCAAACTGGAGGAGGGATATGGAGGCTCTGAAATCCCTTCTCCATCTTCTTGATTAAGTGTTGATGCATCCTCCTCTTTCTCCTTATTTCTCTGCTTCTTTGTCACCATCTACTGGTAGTTTGCAAATGTTGCTCCACTTGATATTCCATCTGATAAAAGTCCTTGTGGAAATCCTTTTCAAGCTCTGTGCAGACCTCTTCCTCTGCCATGTTCTTCTTGCCTCGTACATGACCAATCTCAGGAATGTAAGGTACCAATTCACCTTCTTCTTCCTTGATTTTGTTCCTGGTTAATATTTGTTGGGCACTTGGGCAGACCCGGGTTAATACTTTACACGTCGCACCAACAAAAGACCCACTGTGTTGGCCCTTTCGGCAACAACCTGCGCGCAGGTTGCAGTCTCACCCGAAACAGCAATGGGGTGCCGCAGAATCAGGTTTCTGCATGCAGAGAGGGGTATTACTGTACCTTAGCCTTTCTAAGTAATTACTAATCAACTTCTGATTAACTTATCATTCATTTATATATAATTTCACAGCATAATAAACAAAC
>LPNX011066876.1:49025-132199 GCA_001517045.1 Pseudotsuga menziesii | reverse complement strand
ATATATATACCTACTATGCTATGCCATGATTGATCAATGCAGCACACATTGCTAGGTATGATGGTTATGTATGATGATTGACAGTCATGTTGAGTAACTCACAGTCCACACTTGAAGAGTAACCTCACGGTCACTCCACGGATAGAACCCAACACACAGGAAAAACCCATAAGAATTAACGCTGAGAAAATCGTGAGGTAAGTGACTTAGAAAAACGTAGAGACTCACATTGAGAAAAATCATGAGGTAAGCGGTTGAGAAAGACACAGAGACTCTCTTTACAAGATGAGACGTAAATAAAGAAAATGCAGAGATCAAGCTCACCCCATGAATAAAGAATAAATCGCATAGGTAAAACTCAGAGCATGAATGAACAAATTGCAGATTGTGAATGAACAATTCACAGAGGTAAAACTCAGCCTGTGAAATGAACAAGACGCAGAGGTAAAATCGTGGAGTGAAATCACAGAGGAAAACCCGATAGACAAACTCGCAGGAAAGAGGAGAAAATCAGATCGCAGAGGAGATAACCCCTGCTGGAGAAACCGATGATAGGAGAGATCCCAGTGAGATAATAGGCTGAGAACACGGTGGGATAACCCTAGGACCAAGTAAGAATAGGACCATGAGTCAACAACCACAAGATCAAAGTGAACCGTAAAGGTGGACAAACATTCAATTAGGACCAACAAGACCAAAGACTTTTCTCTCTCTCAAGGTACATAGTTAATATATACTTTTTTCATCACTATATAAGGGGAACATCCAAATGGATGGTACGATCCTTTTGTCCTTAACAAAATTTTGCAATATAGATCATCCATACATGTCTAAGGAGGAAACATAAACAACCCAGTTGAGTTTATCCAAGGAAGTGCTCGAGGAAGTGTCCTAATATCAATACCCTCGGAGGAGAAATAATGTCATCCTCAAGATCTCCAATATGATGCTAAAAGACTCAATCATCCATACTTGAAAATAAAGAAACCAAAAGGCTGAAGAGTAGGAGGTACAAGCTTTGCTCTAGAAGAGCTGTAGATTGTCTTCCCCAATAGCTATTTCCTCATAATTTTCAATGAAGGAAAGTAGGCCCTCAACCATGGGGAGCACTTCCTTGGATATACTGCCTGCCCTCTTATTGTGTTCTCTAAAGACATGATGAAAGTCTAAAGTGTGAAAGAAGGCCTTCAACTCCATAATGTTATCACACCAACCATTCAGATCGATGGAAGAGAGAGTTTCCTTATCATCTAAGCCCAAAAACTATGCTAATAGCCAATTGTCATAAAATAGTGCATACCAGCTCAAAGTGTCCACATGTGTGGCCTCAAAACATTATCCAATGCTAGTGCATGAGTGAAGAAGACTACGAGTGAAACCCCCATAAGCAAGCAACACTGGGAATAGGTCAAATCACCAACTAACTACATGAATATGTGTTCCCAAGCTACTAAGTGTGAAGGACAAGAAAAGAATGAACTGTTAACTGCTCAATACAATGAAAAGCACATACAATGAATGTGGAGCACTATTGATTTGCAACTAGAGTAGATCAATCTAAACCTTCAGACCGGAACACCAATGGCTCCTGGTTTTCTGTGGGCTGAAAAGTCAAAATGAAAGTCAATATATATATATATATATACAAGTTTGGGGACAAAATATACCAAAATTAATTAAATATTAACAAAAAATAAATATCCACACCTGTGTCACTGGTGGAAGTTGTGAAACTAGAATTTCCTCAACATCTATATTTGTGCCACTGGCCTCTGTTTCTTCTGGGTCAAACAAATTCGTATCATCAATGTCATCATCATTCATGAATTTGGTATACTGCATAAATTTCATATATTAAAAACATTAGATTTCATATATTATAGCATACTTACGTACCATACCCCTGTTTTCATTTTGTCGTGCAACGACTTGCTTATAATTGTCTCTACAGTATGTTGCATACTGCTCAAGCTCTAATCGACTCATAAATTTCAAGTGATCATAAGAATAATCATCAAATGGGCTTGCATCCATACTGGATGCAGATGAAATACTATGTAGGCCGATTTCCACCCCTGCCAATTGACAACCCCAACATGGTCTCGTATCTCTTCCCTCACCCCTCTTTCTATTTGGGATGTTGTTTCCAACTCCCATGGTAAACCTATGACTCTACGATGTGGTTGTATTAACCGAGGCATTAGACACCTATAATGAACATCTCATTGTCCATCAGATCGTTCATATGTACGACCTTTGCAAGCACCATAAAAACTGGATCCCGTATCTGCATAGTTGGGGTCCATGTTAAATCGGAACTCTGCAATCAACATCTTAACAAAATATTGAGGAACCTTGTCATTATTTGGGAACTTCCCATATGCACACAGGAACCTCGAATAAATATGTGGTGCAATCAGTGGATCATTGAATCTTGCAATATTTAGACATTTTTTGTCTTCAGGCCGCAAGTCAAAACATGAAAAGACCATTTCTTTTGTGACAACTTTCTTTACCTCTTCAAACTTGTGGCGACCCATCATTGAAAATCGCCTCCTACGCATCATATCATGAAAAATATGGGTTGATGGTCCAACCCCAAGATATGTCTCGATCAAACTATTTAGATTGTGCAAAACAATCTGGAGACATTGTTGAGTACCAAAAGAGAGATTTGAAGAATCAAGTTCTGCTTGCAATCTCAAGGAATGCTCCTTAATCTCTTCCATAGTCAGCATATCGATGTTGTATTCCCAAGGAGTCTCGTCAAGAACATCTCTAGGATGACTATAAAGAGTACCATATCTTTCATTTTGAGCATACTAATGCACTCGACGACGTCTCCTTGTCTCGGGAGGTGGATTAGGATCAGGAGCAACAAACCCTGTAAGAAGTAAAATGCGCGTGCAAGCATTAACATCTATACATATAATTTTTCAGTCAAAATATACACATTTAATAAAATATGATCATTAGAAATACATGATGCATCCTCTTGTGCCCCATCATTATTGTTAGAACATCTAGAAGCCCCTGGCGATGGTGTATCTAAGGAATAAGACACTAAGTGTGTCCTATGTGTTTGTCCATCGATCCCTATAGACCCCTCAGACATACGTCTGTCATGCTCAGAGCCACCACCTGTGCATGTAACAATATCTTAGAAAGATGTGTAAAATAATATTTATGTTTATATAGACTTGAGTATGAATTGAATAATAATTGAATTTACCTGACGATGACCTCAGGTAGTGTGGTTGCATAGTAGCCAAAATTGCTTCAGGCTGAAGCTGTAAAGTTGTGCATGATAAGAATTTTCCACATATTAAAAAACATGCCAAATAAGAAATAGATAGTCATAATGTATGAAAACAATATCTACCCAGAAATGGCATCCTATGTGTTTGTCCACCAACCCCTGTAGACCCCTCAGACAGACGCCTGTCATGCTGAGAGCCACCACCTGGGCACAACAAGATCTTAGATTTAGATGTGTAAAAGAAGATTTATTTTTATATATACTTTACTATGAATTGAATAACAATGAAATTTACCTAACGATGAACTCTGGGTCTGTCGCTGCATAGTAGCCAAGTTTGCTTCACCTTGAAGCTATGAAGCTGTGCATGATAAGAATTTTCCACAAATTAAAAAAATGTCAAATTTAAATTTACCAAATTTAATATTGTGCACCTGTGCATGATGAGAATTTCTCACATTAAAAGCATGTCAAAGAAGATAAATATATTTTAGATTAACAATCGAAAAGGTCAAATATGATCCCTTAAAGGTTGTGGAAGTATTCTCAAATACGGAACAAACCTAGTTAGAAAGAACGACATTCTCTCAACCTTCACCCCCCTATCCCTTATCTCTCATTAATTTGGACCAATAATTCAAGGCGTGCCTCCTCCATCTCAAGCCTCATTTAGCAACTAATAAGTACATGACAATTTCCCCCTTGGTTTAGAATATGGGACCTTAGTTCTTACACCCAGTACAAGGAAAAGTAAACAACTGGACAACAAATATAGGAAATCTAGAAGATATTTTGGTGTACATGGTTCACAAGGAGGAAGAAGCACCACTATAACAAGAACAAATAATTGATTGAATAGTAATTTTTGAAACAATGATTCCTCGAGTGACATATTTAATGGGGATGCAAGATAAACATCTAATGGTAGACCTCCAAATGAACATCATGACACAAAATTCAGTCCCCAAGGATGGTTATGCATCCCAAACTAGAGTGAAACACATCACGTAGTCTTCATTTGGAAGCCCTACAAAATTATGTTGTTGATTAAGAAACACATCTTACTTGGGATAAGAGAGGCCTTCTTGGACATCTCTTTTCCTTCTTTACAAAAATGAGCACAAAACCAGACTGTGAAATCATTGGTCATTTTGTTAGATACATGCCCCTATTCTTCAAAATTATAGGACAAAAGTGTTGTTCCATTGAAAGAACTTATCATGTTAAAGGGAATCATGCCCTAGACATAATCAATTGGGTACTTAATCCATTTGAATATTCCATTCTCAATAGATTGTGGAAACTCCACTTACATGCATTGGCTTGGGAAATCTGGAAAGAAAATAACAAAAGTTTTTTTTGGCGATCAAAGTCGAAAGAATCAAGTAGTCTATGCAATCATAAATGATACATTCATGACATGATTCAATTAACATAGTGGTCTAATAAGGATTTTCAAATGAATCCCAAGATGCAGGTGACATTGACCTTTTAGATCACACTTCCCCCATTTCCCATGACAATTGTAAGTAGGATAGGTGGCTAGGGGAAGGATCCATATGCATTGCCTCTTAACGAAGAATGGGACATTAAAGCACATGCACTCATGACAAACAGTTTCGGTTGCAACATATTCGGGAAGGATTTCAGGGGAATGCAAACAATGAAATAACTTTTCCCTTAGAGGCCTTAGGCTCTAAAATGTTGGCCCTTGGGACCTTAAGCTTAGACATTTAGGCCTATTTGAGCCTTAAGATTTGATATTTAATCCAATTTCATACTTAAGCTCTAAAATGTTGACACATTTGGACATAAATTAGATCTGAAATTTCAACCCAATTGGGCCTTATTTCTAAAAAATTTCGGCCAAATTGAGCCTTATTGATCCGAAATTTCAACCTTTTAAAGACATATTTCTTCGACATTAAGATTTATCTTTTAACAATAGATCAACCACACATGCCAACCAGTCCTTGGTAAATTGTTTTGGTCGCTCATGATTGCACATTGAATGGGGGAAGCAATGGATTGCAGCACTTACTGGGATATTTTTCTTTCTATTGAGATTGACCCGGTTAAGAAGATTTGATAATGACAAAGTGAAAGATCACTCATTTTTTTAGATTAAAAATAAGATTGTAAAATTCAAACACATGTATCAATTTTATACAGTGTTGTTTTGGCATAAGAAACATTTAAGGAGTCAATTCGGCGCAGCTCAAGTGGTTGTCCAAAAAAGTTATTACCCTCCCCACCGGAGTTCAAATCCCACTTTTTGACATGTTTCCTCTTAGTGAGTTGAATGTTGATTAGCTATACATAATATATTCATGAGTTGTTAACATGGCCTTGTGCCCTGAACAATCTAGGGTTTACCCTGGGTACCATCCTTGGAATGAGTGGAACTGCCCAAGAGGTTTCCTCCCAAATATGTCACCTGGAAAAGAAAAATGAGAAACATTTAGGGGAAAAATTACCTAATATCACAAAAAATACCTAAATTTATTTAAATATTAAATTAGATAAACCGGTGAGCTACCAAAAACATGAGCTTCAAGAGTATTTATTTCTACTCATCTTGCCAATGTGGCTTACACCCAAGATTACTATTTTCTACTTGAGTTTCAAGAGTATTTTTTTCTACTCGTCTTTCCAATGTCTTTGAAATGTTCCTAAAAGTGACATGCATGCAAACCCTAAAAATGAAACGCATGCAAACCCTAAAGTGACATGCATGCAAACCCTAAAAGTGGCATGCATGCATGCAAACCCTAAAACTGACACGCAAACCCAAAAAGCTATATAAGAAGGTTAGTTGAACCAAAATGGTATCATTGTTATTATTCATCTTTTGGAAACACATTTTGGGAGCTAGGTGAGCTACTTAGGGCTTAGGGCAGATTGCCTTGACCTAATTGGATTCAGTGGTGAAATCTATACAACCTAACCAATTGCTAGTGTGAATAATCCATATTCACCATTGTGTACTTCATTGCTTGAATAGGAATTTTTGAATACAATGATTCCTCGAGTGACATATTTAATGGGGCTACAAGATACACATATAATGGTAGACCTCTCCAAATGAACATCATGACACAAAATTCAGTCCCCAAGGATGGTTATGCATCCCAAACTAGAGTAAAACACATAACGTGGTCTTCATTTGGTAGCCCTATAAAATTATGTTGTTGATTAAGAAACACATCTTACTTGTGATAAGAGAGGCTTTCTTGGACATCTCTTTTCCTTCTTTGAAAAAATGAGCACAAAACCAAATTGTAAAATCATTGGACAATTTGTTAGATACATGCCCCTATTCTTCAAAATCATAGGACAAAAGTGGTGTCCAAAAAAGTTGTTACCATCCCCACCAGAGTTCAAATCCCACTTTCTGACATGTTTCTTGTTAGTGAGCTGAATGTTTATTAGATATACATAATCTATTCATGAGTTGTTAACATGGCATTGTGCCTTGAACAATCTAGGGTTTACCCTGGGTACCATCCTTGGAATGAGAGGAACCGCCCAGGAGGTTCCCTCCTAAATATGTTAGCTAGAGAAGAAAAATGAGAAACATTTAGGGGACAAATGACCTAATATCACAAAATACCTAAATTCCTTTAAATATTAAATTAGATAAATTGGTCAGCTACCAAAAACATGAGCTTCAAGAGTATTTATTTCTACTCATCTTGCCACTATGGCTTACACCCAAGTTTACTATTTTCTACTTGAGTTTCAAGAGTATTTTTTTCTACTTGTCTTTCCACTATCTTTGAAATGTTCCTAAAAGTGACATGCATGAAAACCCTAAAAATGACATGCATGCAAACCCTAAAAGTGGCATGCATGCAAACCCTAAAAGCTATATAGGAAGGTTAGTTGAACCAAAAGGGTATCATTGTTATTATTCATCTTTTGGAAACACGTTTTGGGAGCTCATTGAGCTACTTAGGGTTTAGGGCATATTTCCTTGACCTAATTGGATTCGGTGGCAAAATCTATACAACCTAACCAATTACTAGGGTGAATCATCCATATTCACCATTGTGTACTTCATTGCATTAGATATTCATTGTGTTTAGGGCATTGTTGGAGCTTCCTTAAAGTTTATAGTTGGGCATATTCATTCATTAATCATGGTAGCGATCCTATCATTGTTAAGAAAGGGGTGTCTCCTCCAATTTCTGGGCAACAATCTTCCTCTATACTGCTACTGCTGAATTGTATACTGAAATCGTGGTTATCTCCATCCATTCCTCCTAAAAGCACAGGGTAGCAATTTACTATGGGAAAGGGTTCATTCTATTGGAAACAAGTTACCAGTGAGCAGAGGATTATCACGAGGGAAATCAACCTGTTTAATAAGCGCGATCTCTACAGGAAGGAAATAACGCAGCGAAGGCTCACTTAAATTTCCCTGGATAAGAGGGATGGAGTACTAAAGAGATCATGTTGACATCTTTAAGGGTTGCATACACTCAAGAGAGGCATCATTAGTCTATCTGGATTCCCTTGCTCCAATATGGGCATAGCTCTCAAGTAAACCCACTTCCATTGGGGCCTATTCATCATCTGTGTTTCTACATCAAACTGCTACAACCCACAGAGATTGACTTTCCATTATTATTTGAGATCTGCATGCACATAAGAAGGAAGGGATCAACACGTGGAAGGTGCTTCTAGCTGAGCATGGTACTCAAATATTCCATTTCGTTGAAGCATATTCATAAATCTACATGTTTATATCAGGTTACTACAACCATCAAGCAATCCATCCTTATCACTATTTGAGATGGCGTGAACCATCAATCTGAGAAATTAATTATTTGCATAGCTAGGAAATTCTTAGGCATTCATTATCTTCAGACTTTGAGCATTACCTTGATCACTAAAAGCAGTTGTAGAGTCATCTACAATTCGACTCTGTTAAGGCTTAAAAGACTGCCATCTCAGTTATTATTGTCCAAGGTACTTCTCAGATCAGATATGATAATTTCCTGAATTTACATTATTTCTGCGCTGTTGTTATTTATGAATATATATTGCAATTTTTATGAATCTCTGGGTTAAGTCTGATATTGGATACAAATAAAGATCATTAATGAGTATAGATATCAGTAAGTCTAGTATGATAAGGAACCCTGAATTGTGTTGTGAAAGTTCCTAATAATAAACCCTATTCAAACATTACACCCTCATTGACAAACAAAACAGAGGTTAAGGAATGTATTGATCAAAGAAGTGTCAGGAGTCATCAACCAAACACAAGAACAATCACAATAATCTATACCAGATTCAGTTTGAGATATTACAGTCTTCCACCTAGGATTGTTATTTTCAGTCTTATTAGTAGTTCTAGTAAGCATCTAATATTGGATATGGTCCCAATCAACCTCAAAAATATGGTGGACACGAAGGGACATACCTAGTCCGGATCAGCCTCTAAAATATGGTGGACACGAAGGGACATACCTAGTCTGAATCAGCCTAAAAAACTATGCTTTGTA
This sequence comes from Pseudotsuga menziesii, assembly GCA_001517045.1. Taxonomy (NCBI): domain Eukaryota; kingdom Viridiplantae; phylum Streptophyta; class Pinopsida; order Pinales; family Pinaceae; genus Pseudotsuga; species Pseudotsuga menziesii. Next base: position 123,427 of record LPNX011066876.1, on the reverse strand, counting down.
TTTTTTATAAGAACTTACATAGAATACTGATATAATTAGGGTTCTTCTAGTAGAGATATTTAGATGAATGTACAATATGCTCATACATTATGGATATTACGTAGCTAATACATTTACTGTAAGTATTAGTAGTAAGCTCTATACTCATTACTTAGCTTGATGCTTCTTCTTATTCCCATTAATTTATGGTGTTCATGTTCTCCTAAAAGAAATAGCGTGTTTATTCTTACTCGTGCTCATCTCTTACTCGTGCTTATCTATGATGTTGAAGATAGAGATAGTTAACCTCAAAGTCAAATTCCTAAAATAAGAGTCACCATATTTAGATATGACCTCCCAACATAGTTTTATTAACTTCATAGTTCAATGATCTATGAAGAATTTAAAATACCCACCTAACAAATAATGCTCAAACATATGGAGCATGTATACCATGGCCAGGCCTTCCACTTTAGTACCGGCATAGTTTCACTTGGATCAAGTCAATGTATTTCTATTAAAGTAAACTTTATGAAATAAGATTGATTCTCTAGGTTGTGCATGGATACCTCTCCAAATGATAATTGAAACATTGGCATGTACATGGAATTCAACCATCCACTTAGGGAAAACTAAAATTTCCATCATTACCAGTTTATTTTTTAGGAGCGTGGTGGATTGGCTCTAGGCTCGCGGCTCAGGAAGGTTTCAGGTTGCAGGCTCTGCCCGGCAACTTGGCCTCTTGTAGGGTGCCATGGCAGCATTAGGGCAGGAGGCGCCCGCTCGGGACATTGGTTCTTCTAGCTTGAGAAGGAACACCCTGGCAGAGGATGGCAAGGGGGACGGGGGTCAACCTGCTCCCAGGAAAGGTAAACAATCGAGTATGGGGGGTTGCTTCCCTCGAACGACTTCTATACCCACGATTCATATCAGATCCAAGGCAGTCAGGGAAAAGATCGGGACTTGGAAGGAAAAGGCACTAATAGGGAAATTTGTGGGGATATGGCCAAAGGAAAAAGACTTGGTCAAGTGGATCAATGGGGTGTGGAAACCTAAAGGCCACTACAATTTACAGTTGGGTTCAAAGGGTTTCTTCACCATTATTTTCTTTAACTAGGAATATAGGGATAGAATTTTGGAGGGGGGTCCATATTTATTCTTCTCAGCGGGCCTTTTCTTGCGGCCATGGAAGGAGCGGTTCAACCCAGAAACAGAGGACATGACAGTTGCCCCAGTTTGGATTCGCCTTTTTTCCCTCCCAGGTGAATATTGGGACTTGGAGACCTTACGGGATATTGGAAATAGTTTAGGAGAATTCATAAAGGTTGCAGACCAAATGAGGATCCAAAGATACATGGCCTTTGCTCGGATCTACGTTTACATGGATCTATCTAGAGAGCTTCCCGAAGCAATCAGTCTAAACTGGGAAGATGAAGAATGGATCCAACCCATTGATTACGAACAAATCCCCTTTAGATGCCGGATCTGTCATGAATATGGTCATCTGGGAAGGAACTATCCTAGAGAAAGCCTTAAGCATGATCAGGCTGCCCCTGCACCCCCCAAAGCTGTGGCTGATGATGGGTTCACCCAGGTTAAGAACAAACGTCGTGGCAAGGGAGGGGGAAAATCCCTGGCACGAATGGACACTTTGCCCCGTGAGAAATATCAAGGGAACTCTTTCGAAGCTCTAGTATCTCTGGAAGAGGGTGAAGAGACGCAGGCAAGGCCAATGACTGACAACCAGCAGGAAGGCCCTTCCAATTCACAAGTTCCTAAGGAAGCCCAATAGATGGAAGGAGTGGAGGAGGATGAAGGGGAAGATATGGATTTGGGCGAGCTTGAACTGGATGCCATAGAGGAAGAATGTAGAAATAAGGGATAAGGGTATGTCTCGCGACGTCAACTTGAACTTCTTCATGAGGCCATTATTCGAACGGGCGCGGTGGAAAGTTTGGGGATTGACCCAGATGCCCAGAAGGGAAGCAAGAGGAAGTCCCCCGAGGAGGAACTACGCCGTGGAAGGAAGACAAACAAGCAACGAATAGAAGCGGTGGGAGTGCGTCTGATCGAATCTGGATAGTACCCTACGATCCAGGCGGCCTTCTCTAAAGCTAAAAAGGTTTGTCAATGAAGGTCATTTCTTGGAATATTAGGGGGTGTAGTAACCCTAGGAAGTGGAAAGCAATAAACCGTAAGCTTAAGCAGGAATCTTCGGACATTCTGTTTCTCCAAGAAACCAAATGCAGTTTTGGGGGCCTTGCGAAGATCAAGGACAATATTTGGAAGGGAATTCAGGTCATGGCCATTGATGCCGCAGCTCAATCGGGTGGTATTGCAATTCTATGGCAGCCACGATCGGTTGAGTTCTCCAACTAGCGGGCTAATAAGTTTGCGCTTATGGAAAAATTTTGCTTTCTGGACTCGGGAGTCTGAGGAATGGTTGGAAACATCTATGGACCCAGTTGTTTCCACAAGAAACACTCTTTTGTGGGTTTCCTTGGGTGCTTGGGGGCGACTTCAATCTGATCGCAAATCTTGGAGAGAAGAAGGGTGGAAGAAGAGCCTTTGAAAAATTCCAGGAAGCATTCAATGAATTTCTTGCTCGGGGTTTGCTGGTGAATGTGGAGACAAGAAGTGGCTAGTTCACGTGGAACAACAAGAGTGGAGGGGAGTACCTGGTTGCATCTCTTCTGGATCACTTCTTGGTGTCAAAAAACGTCATGCACAGTACGGGGGAAATTTTGACTGATGTTCTCTTGGCGAATGGGTCAGACCACTGGCCCATCAGCATCTCTTGGGATTGGATTGGCTCCCCCAGGGGGAAACCCTTTTGGTTTGAAAGTTTTTGGATGGAACACAAGGACTTCAAGAACCCGGTAAGTCAGTGGTGGCAGGAATTGGTTCCCCCCCAGGAATTGTAATGTTTCGATTTCAGCAGAAACTTATAGCCCTGAAAACGAAGATCCGCACGTGGAACCGAGAGGAATTTGGAAACATTTTTTAGGACAAAAAACAAATGTTGCTGGAACTGGACCTCATCAACAGAAAGGGTATGGAAATTGGATGGACCGAGGATATGAAAAATATAGAAAAGGATCTTATGGGACAGTTGGAAGCCAGGGAAAAACAAGAGTCTCTATATTAGCAACAGAAGGCGAGAGTTAAATGGCTGAAGGAGGGTGAAAGAAACACTAAATTCTTTCATAACTCAGTGATCCAGAACAGGAGCAGTTCTAAAATCCAGAGGCTTAAAACTAGAGCTGGAAACAGAGTGTACACTAGGAGGGAGATAGAAGCTGAGCTCACCCAACACTTCTCAGAGATTCTCAGGGAAGATGGGGGTGATAGGAGCAGGGACATCGAACAAATCACTATGTTGATTCCAAGATTGGTCACTGGTGAAAACAATGAAATGATGAATAAACCCATTGGGATTCAAGAAGTGGAGGAAGCAGTCAACCAGATGGCTCTGGGAAAGGATCCTAAACCAGATGGCTTCACATCCAACTTCTTCCATTTCTTCTGGGATCTTGTTAAGGGGGATGTGTTGGATATTGTGGAAGAATCCAGAATAAAAAAAGGGGTCCTCAAAGCATTCAATGCTACATTTATCACCCTCATCCTGAAAGAGGTAGGAGCGGATTCACTTGATAAATTTAGACCGATTGCCTTATGCAATGTCATATACAAGATCATCTCCAAAGTCATTGCCAACAGACTCAAGCCCCTCCTATCGATGCTTATAAGCCTTGAACAATCGGGTTTTGTGGAAGGTAGGCAAATATTGGATGGGGTTATTCTTGTGCATGAAGCTCTCGAATCCCTGGGATGCTGATTAAACTTGATAATGCAAAATCCTATGATAAGCTCAACTAGGAATTTATGGAGAAGATGTTGGGAGCCTATGGCTTCTCCCCCGACTGGGTTGAGTGGGTTATGGGCCTGGTTTCCTCGCCTTTCTTTAATATCCTCCTTAATGGATCCCCGAATTCCTCCTTTCAGCCTTCTCAGGGCATTCGCCAAGGGGACCCTCTGTCCCCTTTTCTGTTCATCCTCATGGTGGAGGGCCTGAGTCGCCTCATTGCGACCCAGGTTGAACGTGGGACAATTCGAGGAGTGAAAGCTCATGAGGGAGTTCCCCCTCAGATGCACCAACAATTTTTGGATGATATTATGCTCATGGGGCACCCTTCAGTCCAAGAATCCTGAAGCTTGAAGAAAATCCTGGACCCTTTTGCTCAGGCCTCAGGCTTGGCAGTTAATCCTAATAAATCTCAGGTATTCTTTGTCAATACCCCCCGACCACTCAGAGGAATATACTGAGAATTCTGGGCTTCTCTAAAGGAGACTTCCCGTCTAAATATCTTAGTATCCCCCTGGGGCTTGCAAGGCCGAAAACAACAGAATGGAAGGAACTCTTGGATAGACTTAAGCAGAGATTATCTAGCTGGGTACTCCGTACCCTTAACTTTCCTAGCAGGATGATCTTGGTCAAGTCCATCTTACAAGCGATGCCGACTTACTTGTTCTCGATCTTAGCCACACCAAAGGCTATCCTTAAGCAAATATGAAGCATTCAACGCAATTTCCTTTGGGGATCGAGTGGGGAAAAGGCCAGATTTTCTTTGGTAAGCTGGGAGGATGTCTACAAACCTAGGGAATAGGGGGGCTTGGGCCTCAGGGACCCTGAAATTATGTCAAAGATCCTGGGGGCCAAGATTTGGTGGAGATGGGTCAATCATTCATCGAAACCCTGGGCAAGACTGTGGAGCAAAAAATATGCAGGGGACAGACCCAGTCATCTCCTAATTCACTTCAATGAAGCCCCTAGTGGATCCTCCATCTGGGTAAAATCCTTGGATGGAAAATCAATTATCCAAAAGCATAGTTTCTGGGAGATCAGGGATGGCTGTAGGGCGAAGTTCTTGGAATATTCTTGGAACCAGTTCCCCATCCTCAGAAGAGTCCCCTGGTGGGCTCTAATCAAACAACAGGAGTTCAAGAGGGGTAGGGTTCTGGTGAACCAATCGTGGGGTCCGGGAATCCAAATGGACTATCACCGGTGGGTGTTGGAGCAGGATCCCGCAGCTACAGAAGAAGCTGCTAATTTTGGCGGAAAGAGAGAAGTTTTGGGGGAAAAAGGACAGGGTAGAGCTACGACGGCGTGGCACGTTTCCAGCTGGAGAGAAGAGCCGGAAACCATGAATTTCGGGATAGAAAAGTCAAGAAGGCAATGGTACCTAAGCGGCCGAGAGAAGAAAGCTCAACCACTGCATTGAAGGCAGCGGCGGAAGACAGGAGGGCTCAGCGACCCTCATAAAGAAGAAGGAGCAACGAGGCTCAAGCATTTAAGATGAAGGACAGAAAGAGAAGCGGTGCATAGTACCCATGGTCAGTGCCGGGAAGCATGGAAGACTGCAGAGAGCTGCAGTGTGACGGGAAGTGGCTACCTCAAGGACAGAGAGGACCGACTGTCACTAATTAGGGTATGGGTTTACTGTTGGGATAGGCCCACAGTGTTGTAAATGGCACGACCTTCAGGATGCCTATAAAAGCTTGCATTTTTGTATTGTAAAGGGTTAGCTAATCAGTCAGTTAGATTGTTGGTCAGTTGATAGTTTGTAGATTCAGGAGTCAGTCAGACAGACTGCGTTGTAAAGATCCAGACACCTAGTGTCTGTGAGTCATTTGAGTCTGTATGTAACCATTCACAGAGAAAACACAGAGGGAAGAATATATTGAAGGAAAGGCAACATAGAGATAGAACACGGGTCTAGAAGAGACCTCGCGCTGCATATGTAGTGCATCAAGCTGTGCTAACTTCCCTTGAGATATATAATAGAAGCACAGTTTGGTGGATGTAGCTCCCATCCCGGGGGTGAACCACGTTAAATCTGCATGTTATGTGTTGAATGAATGTGACTGTATTTGCTTAAGGGTTACTGGTTATTATGCATGTAATGTTAGTTGCTGTAGATGAATGTATGTACTGTTCCGCTCATGTTAATGCAAGAGGATAAAGATAAGTTTAAGCATCTTAGTAGCCTGTTTAAAGACTCCTTTACGTCTGTCTCTAATGACCAGTTACTCACAATATACTCCTGAGAAGTAGAGTTTCGCACATCGGCACAGTCAACGTTAAGAGCGCAAAGTCGTAGTGGTAAGATATCGCAGAGAGGCGGTATCGCACCGGCAGAGGGGCTGCGGTGCGTAAGACTGCGAGCTGAGGGCTTAGCGTTGAGGAGAGGAAGGGTGCACCGCGGTGCGCAGAGATGCGGTAAGGTTGGGAATATTGTGGGTAAGTGGAAGTTGTGCGACGCGAGAGGAAATCATACGACTTGCGCGGGTTTAAGCATCGCACGGGTAAAAGTGCTGCGAGTAGACGGGAAGTGCAATGCGCAGAGCTAGTTGATCTAGAGGCGCGCAAGAGTAGGAGAAAAGAAGTAGGATGTGCAGAACCTGGTCCAAGACACTTGAGTCTTGGCCAACCCATTAGATTCACTTCGGGTGAGACTTCAGATCGCTTCGCGGTCTGTCGCCGAAAGGGCCAGTGAGTTTGGGGTGTTGTTGATTAATTATAGTAAACCTGGGTCTGCCCATGCAATCAACAAATGGTTCCGTTGCCGGTTTAAACGACTGGGAGTCAATGTTCTGTTGGCATCCTACGAGAGAAGAGTTTCACCAGTGGCTGGATTCAGATTTAAGGGAGTTCGCCAAGCAAGAGAATAGGATTCCGAGACTAAGCACAGAGGCCTGGCTAGAGAAGCATATCGCTTCAGACATACACGCCATATTTTTTGTAACCTACGGAAACAAGCTTTTTGATTGGTTATCCAAGTTGACAGATAGCAACACATTCAAGAAGAAACGAAACATCGTCTGGACACCGGAGCTAATTCAGACCGTACAGAAACTTGACAATCCGATTACGAGAGCAGTGGACTTCTGGCTCACTAGTGTGCTAGAAGGCTACGTTACCGAGTTTGCAGTTGACCAGAGAAAGAGCTTCAGTGCAGCTGAACGATACTTCTTCAAAGGATATCGCGGTAAGTACCTAAGATCTCTAAACTTGTCCCTTAAGATACTGTTATATGAAAAAGGAACAATGGATCTAGTCTCAGATGAATAAGTAAAGCTAGTAATGTCACAAGAGTTTGAAAGTGATTTTGATGACATTGGACGAACACGGAGTGGAAAGAAGTATAAGGTAGCATCTAGTTCCCCTATATTTGAAGACAGTTCAAACAGTATTAGACAGCAGAACCATAACACCACCGAAGAACCAGAGGGGGGTATCCCTTACCACCCCTATACTCCACAAAAGCAGACAGGGACTCAGAATAATCCCATAGGTACTCCATCTAGTAGCTCACAGTCAGTACCTACTCCCGTTACAACACCTTCACCTACACCGCTGAGTGGTAGTACTCCAGTCAGTCAAAACCCACCACAGAGAAATAGAATGGGAGACGACATGAAGCTACCTATCTTTAAAGGTACAGGAGCTGAAGATTCGGAACAACATTGGTTCCTATGCGAAGCTATGTGGACCATTAAAACAATTAACGATGATAACCTTAAACTTGTACAGTTGGTTACCGCACTCAGAGACAGAGCCTTGACATGGTACATAAAGTATACTACATTACCCAAGACGCTCGCCCAGGTCAAGAACGCCATGATTAAAGAGTTCAAGAAACCTAAATCTGAGTCTCAGTGCATTACAGAGCTTAAGGATATTAAACAGCTACCATCAGAGTCAGTATGGGATTTTGACCAGAAATTCAAAGCTCTTATCGACCAAGTAAGTTTTGACTTTGCGCCAGAGCAGCATAAAGAATGGTTTATTGCAGCGCTGCTCCCTCATATCAAAATGCCACTAATGCAACAGAAACTCACTACTCAAGATGAGGCGCTGGAAATGGCAATGAAACTAGAGGCTTCACCTTTAGAAGAAACCAGTACAGGGATGACAACTCTACAGACCCAGTTGGCCAACCTCACCTTACAGATACACGAACTTAAAAAAGGGAAAGAGGCTATGCAAGACATATGGTGCATAAAGTGCAGAGAACAGGGCCACAGTAAAGACAACTGTCCAGTCTTTGCAGAATATTTAGGGTCAGGGGCTCCTAACCCCTTACCACGAACACGAGGACCATGGTGTGAAATATGTAGAACTCCAGGACATCCACCTCAGCAATGCCCTTTGCTTCAAAAGTACGTACAGACACCTAAAAATCTCTATTGTATCTTCTGTAAATCCGTCGGGCATGATCCACAAGATTGCCGAGCTTATGATCTCCTGTCAGAAAGAACACAGGATGTGTACAGAGTCCAAGCAGACACACAGGGTCCAGCAATAGGAACACAATCGGCTCAGCCGTATGGAGGCCGAGGAGGAGGATTCAGAGGACTAGGCCGTGGAGGAGGCTTCGCAAGAGAAGGAGGTGTTGGTCAAGGTCGTGGCCCAGTTACTTGTTATAATTGTGGAATTGTCGGACACTATGCTAGGGACTGCCAGAACGCCACTACTACTTGTAATTACTGCAAATCTTACGATCATACCATAGAAGAGTGTCCCATCTTGATAGCTAAGATCAGAGACCCTAAACCAGTTGCACACCAGAACATCTAGCTTATTGCTGCTGAACCTAAGGAACCAGAACCAGCAATTAACATTGTGACTCGGAGCGGTGTTTCCACCAGTGGCACATCGCAGGAGACCAGACAGAACACAAGTCAGGGGTGGGTGCGTAGAGCTCCTACTAAAGCAACTGCACTCAACCTACAGAAGAATAAGGAGACCTTTCATGAAGCTAAGGATTCCTTTGATGAACCTACACTAGCAGGACCGCAGGTACCGCCGTCTAGGGGCGTACCGCAGCAAGCGGCTTGTAGCAATAACTCTGAGCAGGCACAGCAGGCTACCACATCCGGAAAATGTGATGAAGATGAATCGACAGGAAGTATACAAGCCTTCCTGCACAGCTGCTTGAAACTCCTGAGAAATGATACAGCTGTCAGTGAGCTACAGCGTATGATAGATCAGTGTCAGCAACCCTCTCTCTCGGACAGTGCACACCGCGCTGTCCATAATATTACAAGACATGCAAGGACAGGAAGAGAGATGAAATTCACAGCCCAGATCGGTGAATTTGAAATGGATGAGGTTGTCTTAGACCTGGGATCAGAAGTGAACATTCTAACCAAGCAGACATGGGAACAGATGGGTAGTCCCCAGTTAGCCCTATCACCTATCCACCTGAGATTAGCTAATCAGTAGCGAGTATCGCCATTAGGTCGATTATCGCAGGTGCCAGTTGATATTGACGGAGTTTGTACTTTTGTGGACTTCGATGTTATAGAAATCATTGGTGACAGTCGACCATATCCAGCACTACTGAGTATTGATTAGGCAATTGGAAGCAAAGCTGTCATTGACCTAAAGAAAAGACAAATGACCTTTGAGGATGCGCGGATCCGGGTCATCGCACCGCTGGATCCTCACCAAGGACCTAGATATATCGAACCTATCCGGGCAGAGGAAGAGGCACATAATATGGAGAGTCTCTACCAGATGACAGCAAACCAAAATGACTATATCAATCCCACTGCAGAAGGGCATATTAGTTGGCAATGCGACAGTTCATGTGCATCGGATTCGGATGTTGGTCTAGAAAACTGGCAGAACAGACTTTACGAAGTATCATCGCGCAGATGTGCATTTATAAGTAAGTCACTGCGATGGATTGGTGCCGAGATCGCTGAGACTCCATCATATCATGGTCTGACAGACATCCAAGATTTTCTCGAACAATTTGAGCAACGAACTCCCCTGAACAGAGGATCGCAGCTATGGACCTTGCAGTTAGAGCCACACCTGCAAGATGGTGGTATGTGCATAAAGAAAATATCGCATCATGGGATAACATCAAAAGACTGATGGCGATCAGATTTTCTGACGACAGAAGGTATGCTCAGCACAAGTACACAGGAGAAACTGACCCCAGGGTACACATTCGGACATGTGAACAGAACTGGTCGGACATTCCATAGGATGAATGGGTTCACAGATTCATTCACACATTGGACACAATTCCAAGGAATTGGTACACAGAGACCGAGCTGCGCAAGGGAACAACCACATGGCCGCTGATGACAGACAGCTTCCTACTCACCTTTGCATTTGAATCAGAACATCCAAGTGTTGCCCAGGCCCTAGATATCATCAAGACTAAGCTCTTTGAAGATCACACTATCTCAGTACCAGTCCAACCTGAGTGGACTATCCAGCTAGAAGAGGCGTTGGAATGCTATAATTTCACATCAGAATAAGAGGAAGCGGACGAGGATCCTCGCAATACCAACATTCTAGAATCAGAAGGCACTCGCGAAGTGGAGGGACCACAGCTAGAGATCCCAACGATCACCGAGCCCATCAAGATTAAAAAGGTCAATATTGGCACAAACGAGGAACCTAAGTTTGCCTCTATTGGAGACTACTGGAATGATGAAACAGTTGGACAGATTGCAGATCTGCTACATGATTATCAAGACCTATTTCCCACCAAGTTCACAGAGATGAAAGGAATAGTTGGAGACTTGGGAGTCATGAGGATACCATTAAAGGAGGATGCTAGACCAGTTAAGCAGCGTCCATACAGATTGAACCCGCGATACAAAGAAAAGGTAAAGGATGAAATTGATAAAATGCTAACAGCAGGCATCATTGAACCAGTAGAGGAAAGCGAATGGGTTAGCCCTATGGTAGTGCAAGAGAAGAAAACAAAAGGGGACATAAGGATCTATGTTGATTTGCGGAAACTCAACGATGCATCACTTCATGATCCATTTCCAACACCGTTCACTGATGAAGTATTAGACAACGTGGGAGGACAAGAGGTCTACTCCTTCACTGACGGGTTTTCAGGCTACCACCAGATGAGAATACACCCAGAAGATCGATCCAAGACTACATTTGCAACAGAATTTGGCTCGTTCCAGTATACGGAGCAAATCACTGATTTAGTCGACGCAGTGGAGCAGAAGGTGAAGGAGTTCACTACCGTCCGTGAGCAAGCTGATCAAACAGAGGACTCCCATATCAACCAAACCTTGCTTGATTCGGCACAAGAGCGTGCCGAGGTAATGAAGAATGAAGTTGCAGAACTTCGGGGTAAGTTACAGAAAACTTCACAGGAGGCGAAGGAGAAGCTACAACAGGAGACACCTGCTGGTAGTGGCTCGGGGCGAGCCACAAGTAAGTGTTAGGGGACTGTTGGAGCAGGATCCCGCAGCTACAGAAGAAGCTGCTAATTTTGGCGGAAAGAGAGAAGTTTTGGGGGAAAAAGGACAGGGCAGAGCTACGACGGCGTGGCACGTTTCCAGCTGGAGAGCAGAGCCGGAAACCATGACTTTCGGGATAGAAAAGTCAAGAAGGCAACGGTACCTGAACGACCGAGAGAAGAAAGCTCAACCACTGCATTGAAGGCAGTGGCGGAAGACAGGAGGGCTCAGCGACCCTCATAAAGAAGAAGGAGCAATGAGGCTCAAGCATTTAAGATGAAGGACAGAAAGAGAAGCGGTGCATAGTACCCATGGTCAGTGCCGGGAAGCATGGAAGACTGCAGAGAGCTGCAGTGTGACGGGAAGCGGCTACCTCAAGGATAGAGAGGACCGACTGTCACTAATTAGGGTATGGGTTTACTGTTGGGATAGGCCCACAGTGTTGTAAATGGCACGACCTTCGGGCTGCCTATAAAAGCTTTCATTTTTGTATTGTAAAGGGTTAGCTAATCAGTCAGTTAGATTGTTGGTCAGTTGATAGTTTGTAGATTCAGGAGTCAGTCAGACAGACTGCATTGTAAAGATCCAGACACCTAGTGTCTGTGAGTCATTTGAGTCTGTATGTAACCATTCACAGAGAAAACAGAGAGGGAAGAATATATTAAAGGAAAGGCAACATAGAGATAGAACACGGGTCTAGAAGAGACCTCGCGCCGCATATGTAGTGCATCAAACTGTGCTAACTTCCCTCGAGATATATAATAGAAGCACATTTTGGTGGATGTAGCTCCCATCCCGGGGGTGAACCATGTTAAATCTGCGTGTTATGTGTTGAATGAATGTGACTGTATTTGCTTAAGGGTTACTGGTTATTATGCATGTAATGTTAGTTGCTGTAGATGAATGTATGTACTGTTCCGCTCATGTTAATGCAAGAGGATAAAGATAAGTTTAAGCATCTTAGTAGGCTGTTTAAAGACTCCTTTACGTTTGTCTCTAATGACCAGTTACTCACAATATACTCCTGAGAAGTAGAGTTTCGCACATCGGCACAGTCAACGTTAAGAGCGCAAAGTCGTAGTGGTAAGATATCGCAGAGAGGCGGTATTGCACCGGCAGAGGGGATGCGGTGCGTAAGACTGCGAGCTGAGGGCTTAGCGTTGAGGAGAGGAAGGGTGCACCGTGGTGCGCAGAGATGCGGTAAGGTTGGGAATATTGTGGGTAAGTGGAAGTTGTGCGACGCGAGAGGAAATCATACGACTTGCGCGGGGTTAAGCATCGCACGGGTAAAAGTGCTGCGAGTAGACGGGAAGTGCGATGCGCAGAGCTAGTTGATCTAGAGGGGCGTAGGAGTAGGAGAAAAGAAGTAGGATGTGCAGAACCTGGTCCAAGACACTTGAGTCTTGGCCAACCCATTAGATTCACTTCGGGTGAGACTTCAGATCGCTTCGCGGTCTGTCGCCGAAAGGGCCAGTGAGTTTGGGGTGTTGTTGATTAATTATAGTAAACCCGGGTCTGCCCATGCAATCAACAGTGGGACTTTCCTGAGAAATTTGATCTTATGAGGGAGGACGATTGGGACGCTTTCCAGGAGGAATTGAATAAAGGCTTTATCAAAGCTCAGGAGGGCCCTGATATCTTACGGTGGGGATACTCTTCAAAAGGATCCTTCAGTGTCAAGGAGGCCTACAACATCAGGATGTCAAGGAACGTGGCGATGGATGATATCTGGGTAAAAATTTGGGCTGTCAACTTATGGCCCAAAGTGGCCCTCTTTGTTTGGCTTGTAGCCAGAGGAAGGATCCTCACTTGTGACAACATGCGAAAGCGGGGAATTATAGGCCCGTCTGAGTGTTGTATGTGTCATCAAGCGGAGGAAACGATGGGCCACTTGCTGGACAAATGCCCCTTTGCGGCCGTAATTTGGGACAAGGGGGCGATGAAGTTCAGACGGAGCGACAGGATACGGGGCCAACCCCCCCAGACTATAAGAGACTGGTGCCCTCGAGCCTTCAAAAATCCCATCATCAGAGCCATATGGGATGCTTTTCCAGGCATGGCAATGTGGTGTGTTTGGAAGGAGCGGAATGCTAGGATCTTCCGTGGCCAATGTAAAAACATGGAGGCAGTCTGGAACACGGTGCAAGACAACCTATTATCTTCTATTAGATGTATGTAATGGCACGAACAGGATAAGATTTTCCCAAGGGAATAACTCCAAATTGCTGAGAAATGGGGGTTGAATAGGCCGATGATTGAAGCTATACGCTATCGGGACAAACTGTGCATCCCCTCTAGCCCAGCAGCGTGGTCGACCCCTCCTCCTGGTGTTTTTAAATTGAATTTCGACGGAGCGTCTCGGGGCAACCCAGGTCTGGCTAGTTTCGGTGGTCTCTGCCGAGACCATGAAGGCCGGATCAAGCAGGTGTTCATGGGAGCTATAGGGGAGGACACAAACAATTCAGCAGAGCTTGAAGGCCTCATTCGAGGATCAGAAGTGCTGATCAGTGGGGGGTTCCTCCCGGTGATAATAGAAGGTGATTCAAACACCCTCATCACAGTGGCTAAACGTCTTATGAATGGTCAAATGATGGAGAAGATCTCTCCTAGCTGGCGCCTAGCATACATATTGGAGCGCCTACGTGTCCTTCTTCTTACACACCCCACCATCTCTTTTCACCACATTAGAAGGGAAGCAAATAAGGTTGCTGACTGTTTGGTGAATGCTGGTGTGGAATGTGGAGTCAGCTTCCGATGTGACAGGCTTAATCATTATGAAGAGGAGGACTGGGCCCAGCAGGCCACTAGGGATCTCTCCGTGACCACACAGCTGGATGATCAGATGGAAGGGAGGACAGATGGAGAAAGTTGGCGCGAGCACGCCCACGTGAGGCCAAGCTAATGCAGAAGGGGACGGTTGGCATTAAAGTTCGCTGGTGCTGGAGCTGGTCCTTCTTCATTATCTCGTTACTTGCCGTCGACTCTACCACACTTTACTCTGAGCGTGAGGATCATTTCCCGGACATGGTTCATTATCATCGCAGGATGGAGGCTTTCGATATCATGATGGGAATGACGCAGGAAATGGTCAGGGACGGGTACGCTCCCACGAGTGTCCAACTATTATATTTCGATGATCTTGAGATCTTCCATGACAAATTAAGCCCCAAAACAAGCAAGACTACGTATTTTCCTTTTGTCTTGTGCCGTGTTGTTGAGCTCAGACCTGTTAAGAAGCTCCATCTTTACGTTTCGTATCCCGTTTGGTCCTCGCAATATAACCCAATGCCCCCCAAGCGGCAGTTTAGAGGGGAGGTTGGCTCGGGAGGGGCGTTTGGAGTATTGCTAGTTAAGGGGAATTCTGTCAAGCGACAAACACACCAAGAAACCCGCGCGCAGCTCCAAGCCCAGGAGGAGGTGGACCTCTATAAGAAACATGTCCCGCTCAGTATTAGGCTCGAAGTTGAGAGAGTGGTTGAGGGGCTCTGGGCGGAGGCGAAAGCTATGCCCAGGAAGAACCTTCATGCAGAAGTTGCTGAATGGGTCTTGGACCCGGGTAATATTGCTAGTCACGCCTCTGCATACGACCGTATGCTCATGATGTACTGGGTCACTATTTGTTTGGTTGGGCACTCAGCTGCGATGCAGGAGGCAAAGCGGGCTGGAGATCTGGAACCAGTCCCATTTTGGAAGGAGCACAACGTGGAATTCCATACCATGCACCACAAACTTGACGTTCTTGCTGCTTGCTTGGGCTTCCTGTTCCACTCGATCGATTGCCGAGCCCTGGAGACAGCTAGACCCCAGGAGCGGATCATTCGAAGCGGTAAGGAGGACGACAGCGGACTAGCGGAGGCTCGGAATATGGCAGGCCCCATGTATTCCTCATCGGCACTTGTGTCGGGCTCATAGCATCTAGCTACCGGGAGCCCATTTGTTGCAATTCCTTGCTAGAGCTCCCTCCCATCTGGTCGGACATGAATCCTCTTATCAGTTAGTGCTTTTTCTTGGTTTTCTTCCTTGTTAATATATTTCCGATGTTGCTCAGTCTTGATAGCTATATCTCGTATGATATTAGGCATTATGTTTTCAACTGGGGATTGGGTGGTGACAGGTCCCTTAAGTCACCGTTTTTGATGTGGGTGGGAAATCATTGTAATAGGATCAGGACCCATTGTAGAAACAGAGATATCAGGTGGGGTAGGAGGCTGTTGGAACACACTATATTTTTTTGGCAAATCTGTTTTGATCAAGTCTCGGCTGGGCTCCTGCTGGTTGGGACTAAGGCTCCCCTGTTTTTGGGCTGGCTCTAGTTGTTTTTTGCTCTGTAATATGGTTCCTGTACAGTAATATATGTTTTATTTACAAAAAAAAAACATAGCAAAACTTTTTGAAATGCAAAATGCAATTATTATTAAATAATAAATGATTTTCAGTACCCCAAGTGGACCATTGACATTCCCTAAATAAACAACCCTTGAATCCATGTTTTTTTGGTTGTTTGTTTGTTGGGATAACTAAGCGTTAAAGGTCATTCCTAGTGGTTATAAATCATTGCCAATAAGTAAGTCAGTCAGTGAGTGCCCAGGAGATTCCATTGCTAGCCAGTCGGGGAAGGATGTTTCATCAGAAGAGTTCTGTCTGGTCAATTTGAAAAACCTCCCTCGACCGTTCAATTTTTGATAGCGAATGCAACATAATGGAAAACCCGTATTTGTAGAGGAAAATATATATGCAACTCCAAAAAGTTATTGCGTAATATTTCATTCAACTTTCATATTAGGGTTTGCAATTATTATTAAATAATAAATGATTTACAGTACCCCAGATGGCCCAACAATGGTGATTCTAGGATTAAATATGTAGGGTCTTCCCTTAACAGGATTGGAATCTAGATTTAGTTCTATTTTCATTTATCCTAACTCTCCTTTTATTCATTACATCTCAATTAAAATATTAGGAAAGAGGTCAATTATTCTTCGAGGAAACCTCTTATAATGCTTATGCATCCCAATAATGATTGAATGAGGTATTCCTACATAATACATTTACTGTAAGTATTAGTAGTAAGCTCTGTATCTCTGCCTTTTCCTAAATCAATTATTTTCAATTACCCACTACATTGCAAAGAATGAAAAAATGCATTTACCAGGATATAAAATTCAGACCTAATTGAGCGGAAACCCCTTCGTCTTGGAATTAGGTGGAATGATGATGAGGGTCAACTAAAACTACACATGAAATGGGTCCCCAAACTCTGTTTTCAATCCCGAAAAGGCCTTACCAAGCGCGAAAAAATATTACCCTGCCTGATCGAAAAACCTGAAATGGTGCGATGGTGGACTAAGCAGAAGCCTGAAAGCCTCTTACCTTGACCGAAAAACTAGTGAAATGATGACGATGGACTAAGCGGAAGCCCGAAAATCCATTACCAAGAGTGAAAAGCAACGGCTTGGTTTTCGTGGTGAAAGCCTGAGAGCGAAAGACTAGAAAAATTATGACGATGGTCGGCTAAGCGGGGAGGGGGTTTGCATTTATATAGTTAAACATTTCTTGGTCGAGAGTTAAAAAGGTATCTGATCTCTCGATCGAGAAACATTTCCGAGATTTTAATGTAAAAATTATGGCAATACTCTCAGACGAGAAAGTTTAAAACTCTCGGTCGAAAACTTATCTAACTATGGAATAACACTCAGACAAGAGAATTTTAACCGTGGTTAATTTCTCGTCCAAGATATATTACAACTCTCGGCCGAAAAAATATGTTGACTTTTTTCTCGACTGAGAAATTGGAAATTATACAAAAAAAAACGATTTTTCATGGAATTGTTTCCCAACTTCGTGTTTTCACCCTATAGAAGAAAGTGAGTGATGACTCTATTTTTTTTATAATCTTACCTCATAAGTAAATGAAGAGCATATCCTATTATATCATTTGAATTGTTATTTCTTGTTGAGAGCATTCTTAAGTCTACTGTTGACTGTTAGTGACATTTCTCTTACCGTGATTATATGGAATTAGCCTTAACTTAATTAAGGGGTAGAAAATTATAAAATCCTTTTTAAGCTATTAATTAGATAGAAGGAATTGTATTGAAGCTAGTTTATGAGTCTAAAATATTATGTTTAGTTACATGATGTATATAGTGTACTTCCTTGCTTTACATATATATATATATGTGCAAACTAAGATGGAGTGTAAACCTTGGTTTAAATCTCTTTTTATAATCTGAGGAAAAGGAAAAAGAGTTACAGGGGTTGTAGATTTGTAACCTATCTTATTGGATAGACATGCTTGATGTGTTAAAAGGTGATGGAAACCTAATAAGTTGTATTTGTAATCTTTTATCATATTCACTTGGGAAGGTCTTTGAATTTTTTTAGATGATGTCATCATCTTTTAAAGGAAGGCCTTGCAATAAGGCTAAATAGGGATTTGTAGCAGTTGCGTTGTAAATATGTAACTAACTTTGTTGGCAAAAATAATAAAATTATTAACAATTTTGGTGGATGTAGCCCCTGGTTAGGGTGAACCACGTATATTGGTGTCTTTTCTTTCCATTCATTTCTTAGATGTTTTATTTATGCAATTTGACTCAAGAAGAAGCACATGTTTGTATGAACGTGAAGGTACATTTTATTAATGATTGTAAGAATGGTCAGTGACTCTCAAGTTGTTAAGATTATTTTTACTTGTATGGACCTTGTATTCTTTATAGGTTTAGGATGGTGAATAATATGTATATTTTCATATAAGTTTTCCTTCTATGATGTTTAAGATGGTGTTAAGTTTCATTTGTAGACCACAGCTTAAGACCTCATTTTATTAATCACACCCAACGTAACCAAGAGATGGTTGACGATCAAAATGTTTTACATATTTATGTTATCTATTTACCTTATGATTATTCTTTAGTACTAACTTGTGACTGGTTAAATGAATGTCTTAAGAAAAAGATTTACCTCATTTCCTGAAAATCATCACGTGGAAATTAAGTATGTTACAAATGGTATCATAGCTGGTTTATAACACTCAGATCTAATGGACTAGTCTGCATACAGGTATGTTGTAAATCTTGTGAAGAATTTATTATTGGAATATTATAATTTATGTTTACTTATTGATATACAAGGCTCTAGAAAGGATGGTGCTTTAATGTCATGGTCATCATGTATAGGATTTAATTCACTAAGAATCACACACTTTAATGCATGAAGCTAGTTGCATAAACTAAATTAGGCAATGTGATAGATTGCAAGGATTTGTGGATTAAAGAATTATTACATTACCATGCTAGCAATAGTTTGGCTTTGTCAATTCAATCTACAAAACTGTTTATAGAAATTTCCCAGGGCAATTTTCTTTGTCACATGTGTGAGTTGCAATGTCAAACATATTGGTTAGGCGACCTTACCAAATATTTCTACCTCAAAATTCTATATTAATAACAAACCACAAGTATCAATGGATCAAATGGCAGTGCGTGTGATTTTAAAGCTTATTTATTCAAACTTTCTGTATTATTAACAGGCCAATAATATAGGCCACAAGTAGCGATCAATAAAATGGCAGTGCAAGCCATTTTAAAGCTTTTTATTCAAACAATTATATTTATATATTACTATTGATTTTAGATATCAAGGAAATAATTCATGAAATAAAATTCATTGCTTCTAGAATCTTGAGGAAGGAAGGCTTTGCAATAACACTCATATTATTATCAATCTTTCCACAAGATGGTAAATCTCTACACATATGGCAAATCTTCATGTCTAGTTGTCTTTGGCAATTATATAAGATAGTCTATTTTGTAACATATAAAAATACTCATAGGTTTACAAATTGTACATTGGTAGGTTAAAAATACTAATGCTGCATCGTTTTTTATGTGTAGTTTGATTACTCATTTGTCTTTTGCAGTTTATGCAAGATGCCAAATTTTGTTTTCGTCGTCTAATATAACATATGTTTTCCAAACATTTTTTAATTAGATTCTTGTAAATTTTTTTCAATTAGCTTTCCTTAGTGATAAAGTTCAACAAAGCCTTCCTTTTTATCTTCTTAAAAGTAGAGATAGAATATAATTGATTAATTGTGGTGAACCATAGTTTCACGTAGCACCTTAGAATTAGGTTTTTCTTTGATATTAGTCTGTTTATATTTATTTTTTAACATTTTTATTTTTATTTTTTAACGGTGGTACGGCGGCATGGACAGGAGGGTGATGGAACAGCAGGAGGACGTTCGGTGACAAATTCCTAAAACTAGGCGGCCTCGAAAATAATTCATCCATATAGCTGCTAGCTCCCTGCTATAATCTAGCATTGTCAGTAAAGACCCACATATTATTGGAAAATTGAAAAGAGGATATATATACTGTACATCCTTACTTTACATATATATGTATGTGCAAACTAAGATGGAGTGTAAAACTTGGTGTAAATCTCTTTTTATAATTTGAGGAAAAGGAAAAAGAGTTCCAGGGGTTTTCGATGCTTGATGTGTTAAAAGGTGATAGAAACCTAGTAAGCTGTATTTGTAATCTTTTATCATATTCACTTGGGAAAGTCTTTGAATTGTTTTAGATGATGTTATCATATTTTAAAGGAAGGCCTTGCAATAAGGCTAAATAGGGAACTGCAGCAGTTGCGTTGCAAATATGTAACTAACTTTGTTGGCTAAAATAATAAAATTATTTAAAAATTTTGGTGGATGTAGCCCCTAGGTTAGGGGTGAACCACGTATATTGGTGTCTTTTCCTTCCATTTATTTCTTAGATGTTTTATTTATGCAATTTGACTCAAGAAGAAGCACATGTTTGTATGAAAGTGAAGGTACATTTTATTAATGATTGTAAGAATGCTCCGTGACCTTTAATTTGTTCAGATTCCTTTTTAAGTGTATGGACCTTGTATTCTTTATAGGTTTAGGACGGTGAATAGTATGTATACGCTCATATAAGTTTTCCTTCTATGATGTTTAAGATTATGATGTTTAAGATGGTGTTAAGTTTCATTTGTAGAACACACCTTAAGACCTCATTTTTTTAATCACACCCAACAGAACTAAGAGATGGTTGTCGGTCAAAATGATTTACATATTTATGTTATGTATCCACTTTATGATTATTCTTTAGTACTAACTTGTGACTAGTTAAATGAATATTTTAAGAAAACCTTTTACCCCATTTATCGAAAATCATCATGTGGAAATTGGGTATTTTACATTGACCCTAAACTAAACTTTAAAACCAAAGATGTATCCACTTAATTAAAGCTAAAAATAATAATTGAATATATGTTTTGTGTGCCATCTAGGAAGATTCAATTTGTTGTTATCACCTTTTTCAACAATGGACATTGTTACTTTGTTTTTCTTCTCCTTCGTAATCATGTAAAGTTCCTAATGTTTTGTTTTGTTTTTAATCCAATTATAGATTATAGATGTTAGTTAATTTTAAAGGTTCAGAAGCATCTAAAACATATACATATACACAATCAAGATAATCTACTCTTTGTACTTTTTATAATTCAACAAATGGATTTAGCACACTACAAACCCGAAACTATATCTTATTTATGAAACATTAGTCTTCCAATATTCAATGAATATGAAACATATCAACTTTAATTTAATATATACCAACGTAGATCCATTTTAAACATGTATCTATCATGCATAGGGAGGGATCAAATCCCTCGAGGTGCAAACCTCTCCTCAAGTCTTGCACTAAAAAAAGATTTGCACCTTAGGGAGTTTTTTTTCCTTGGAAAATAAATTGCATTCTATTAAAGTTAATAGAACACATTGTTCATAGGCTTGATGGCCATACAACAAATATTGAAGGTATACAAGTGCATAAGCACAAAAAAAACTCTCCTAAAAAGGTAGGAAGTAGCTAAAATGCTACATCTATAAAAACCCCTATTACAGGGCATCCAGATTGTGCATTGAGCTCAAATACAAAAGCTACTCAAAAGAGCACAAAAACATAAAGTGGAAGAAAAAATCAAGTCACAAATAGAAACAATGTCTTTTTTGATGCATAACATCAAGTCACAAATAGCGACAATCCAAAACCATAAGGCCACTCTTGTGTTTGTGTTACCCCATCTAGGGATGAGCCACAGGGGAGGGCCACCATGCATCCATCTCCACCTATTCGAGGATAAACAAACACTAAATCAGGAGCCCAACTGAAAAAAAAACTTCATCGAAAGAGCCAAATGTGTAAAGTGGATTTGGGAAGTCGACTTCAAGATGGGAATTATCGTCGAAGGAACCATCGACAACAAGGGACAATCACAAGCTGAACAATCTCGTCGTGCCATATAAGCCACTGCCACTCCACATAACCATCCCCTTGCCTTAGAACTCGTTGTTTCCGCCACAAATGAGCCAAAGATCCGCCTTACTACAGGTCATTGTGCAAGTGCGCCACCCCTACTCCACAAGAAAACATTGCTTGTTAACTTCTACAGTGGACCAAAACCATTAGCCACTGAGGGGAGTAAGGGGAGGGCATCTAGGGAAGGAATCCTAGCCACCTGGTTCAGTTTGTAAATGGGGTGTCAAACCCTAAAAAGATGCAGAATGGTTAACGATAGCCTTTACAGTTACAATAAATGGATCTACGCTACTTAAAGACCAATACTAATTACAGTTAAATATGTTTGAATAAATAATTAAATATGAATAAATGTAAATTTGATAAAACCAAATTTTCTTATTTATTTCATTCAAAAGCAAGCAATGGTTGTTATTATGTATATATTATTAAATCAGTGTTGAGTAGGTCAAACAAAGTTGGGTGTCATACCTCATGACCATGGATAAATGAATTAGATAGAGAAAAAACATTTAACGATTTAAAATACATAATTTATAATTTACGTTTAATGTATATAATTCTTCTTTATATAGTTATATAGTGTATTTATATAGTTATATAGTATATTGAAAATGTTTCATTTGAATTTAATAATGGACCCAATATGTGTTTCCTCAAATTCTTAGTTGTTAAATATGGTATACAATCTTTATTATGTCCTCACGATATAGTATTTGGTGAAGGATATTAGTTTAACAATGAGGAGGTTGAATTTTCTTTAGACTATAGTTTTAACATTATTGTTTACAAGTTATATTAAAAACAAATATTAAAATCCTATTTATTTAAACTGTTGTTGGTTATCAAAGACTGCCTCATTTTGTGGTGTCCACCCCAACAAACTTCAACCAAATTTAATCTCTAATCTCTCCAACATGCTGGCTGCATCGAAATCTGTAATTTGAATGCAATGCAGTTGTATGTCTCATTACTGTTAATTGATTGTGACTATCAATACTTATGGAGGTGAGTGAGTATCGATCGTCGATCGTTATGGAGGCAGTAATTGATTGTGACTATCAATACTTATGGAGGTGAGTGACTATCGATCGTTATGGAGGCGCGGTATGTATAGAGAACCCAACTAATATCAATGTGGGGATGTGCCAGGCGCTGTTGCGGGTGGCTGATGTTTCTACCCTAAATAAGCCTTCTTGCTTCTAGTCAACTGATATCAATGTGGGGATGTGCCAGGCGCTGTGCAGGTGGCTGATGTTTCTACCCTAAATAAGCCTTCTTGCTTCTAGCCAACTGATATCAATGTGGGGATGTGCCAGGCGCTGTTCATTGTTGAGATGGCTATTCGAGTTTTTTTTTTCCTTTGTGTATGATGTGCAGGGTAGGGAAACACTCTGCATTGGAAATTATTTTTACAGGTAATAATTAACTAGTTTATGGCAAAGCAATGATTGTTGCCCCTGGTTCATTGCTGAGCGTTAGATCTCAACATCTTGAAATCTAACTGTTCATTGTTGAGATGGCTATGAGTTTTTTTTTTCCTTTGTGTATGATGTGCAGGGTAGGGAAACACTCTGCATTGGAAATTATTTTTACAGGTAATAATTAACTAGTTTATGGCAAAGCAATGATTGTTGCCGCTGGTTCATTGCTAACGGCCAACAATGAGCCTACAACATCAATCATTGCTCAGCTGCAGATTAATTTTGGTTGTTTTTACAGTTACAAGTTCATGCTTGGGCATCAGCCTATGCAGCCTTTAGAAATTCTTTCTTCAGTATGTGAGTCTTGCCCAATGCTGTTCGTACAGATATGGTTGTGGATTTTGCTGAGTGTTATGATTTCAGGCTGAGTGTTACGACCCTCTTTGCAGCAGAATAATAAATGTTCTGGCTGCAGCATTGTGAATCCTTGGATTTCAACTGTTTGAGATCCAAGGGTTCACAATGCTGCAGCCAGAGCATTTATTACTCTGCTGCATGTAAAATATTTTTAGCCCCTCTTTGCATGTCAATGGTAGTGTACTCACCCGGTGTCACAATCAAACTTATGCCGCAAGGTAGAGGGGATGGACTGTTGGCGATTTGGGCCTGTACAGAGGAGAACATACCACCGTCCTTGCATTGTACTCATCGGTTGTCACAATCAATATTTTGCCTCAAGGTAGAGGGGATGTATCATGCAGATCAGGTGATGATGATTGGAATTTCAAATGACGGACATCCGTCAAAATTGCCGGTAACAAACAAAATCTGAAACGTTTTCTGTATTTTAAGCCAAAGTTTGACGGTTTTGGCAAAATCTTAGCTGTATTTGACGGATAAATTGATCCATGACGGGCATTTACCCGTCAAATTCCATCCATTGATGATGGACGGAGTAATTGTTAGTTTGAGATCACGGGAATCTTAGGGTATGAGATCGTGGATGTTGTAGCCAAAATATCGATATCTCTGCAGCAAATGCATGGCTGCTATGTGCTAGGTACTTATTACTTGGTTGAGATCATGTAAGGTTACTGGACGAGCATGCGGAGGAGGACGATCCAGATGGTGCCTATTGAACATGAAGCAAACGTTCCTTCTTGGACGGAAGTAGTGGGCATAAGCTTGATAAGAGAAAAAATAATAATAATACTCAAATTGTGAGAAATGCCAATTAGCATCTCAAATATAATTAGCATCTCAAATATACTCAACTCTTAGCAGTAGAAATGCCTAAAGTAAAAAACCACATAAACTCTTAGGACAACACAACTTGCATTGAAAAATGCATTGCATCATCTCATGCCCTTTGGATTCGAGCGGCACATATTTTTTCAAAGTCATAGAAACCAACTCGTATTCTTGTTTGGTGGTGAAGTATGATATCATGATACTTGTCTCATTTCAGATTTTTCAGAATATTAAAATTTGTATTAAATCTGTCAAAAATAATAGTTTTATTAATAGTTTTGGTTTTGATCTTGGTATGAGTGTGGTTTATTGGCGATTTGCTTGGTATGAAGTTATATATTGTAAAGGAGGTCTCCAGTTCAAAAATCACATTCAGATTTACCCATGTCAAGCCAAACATATTTGTACTTTTTCTTTTCAAAATTACACCTCTTTTTACTTCAGAGAAGAAAACTTAAACCTATCCCCAATTTGCAGCAGGAAGAGGTGTGAACACAGACATATATCTACGTCACAATAAATGGTTTTTAACATGGTAGCATTTGTTGAATGGTGGTCACCCTCTCTTTCTATTGGAGGGCATCACCACCCTGTATCGAAAGGAGCCAGTTGTGTTCTATTGGATGAATTACAGGATACAGAATTACGTTGCCGCTTTTTCGTGATAGCTGTCTTATTGTTGTTTTGTCCACAACTCTGTTATGTAGTTCTAGTTGGATCTTTCATTGCCAATTCTACATTAAAGGTCAATCTACATGTCATCCACTAAGCGAGCCAATATATGTTAGAGATTGAACAAGCTGTACCAACCATCTAGCATCACCATAGGCACTGCAATAAATTCGATTCATCTCATTTGAGTACTGAAAATCATACTACCAATCATGAAATAGATGAACAGGAAGAAATAAAGGGAAATGCAAAGGATCTGGTTTTGACTTACCAGTTTTATCTGCTGTTGATTTAACAAAAGCATCTTGGAGAAGATCACCATGTGCATTCGCTTCAAGCTGAAGCTCAACAGAATTCTTTTGTGCTTCATTTCTAAGGGTTAAGTCTTCAGGAACATACATACCTCAAGAGAGAGACAAGATAGCCGCTCCAAAATATCTTAGGCTTGAAAATCAGAAGGTTTTTCCTCATGCAGAACTGAGCCGTTCTTTTGCAATTTATCCGGATAGGAAAGGCAATAAATGGAACTTGCCCACTGGAAACATAGTTCTGCTCCAATTTGGGATAGGCCACAGATTCCATGTTCAACGTGTGTAACTTTTCTGGATTTGACTTTGGCTTTTCAAATAGCTCAAACTCTTCAACAAAGTCTATAGATATGTCAAAGCTAAGCTTTTGATAGCTGCTTCAGGGACTGGGGGAAGGATATCCTGAATATCATCTGCACAAGTTTCAGCATATTTGTACCAGCTAAACTGACTTGATTTTCTTTACCAGGAGACTCCCACTTGGATCTATGGATTGAAAAGGAAACACCTAAATCATTAGAAACAGTCACAAATATGAAAGACCCTTATAGCAGTAAACTGATATGATACCGAGGAAAGAAAAACATTAAAACGAATTGAATGAAAATCATAATACACATATCCTCCTGACAAAGTCTATATGTCCAAAATGACATGTATAAAGTGCAAGATTCTCGGTTATAATAAATACTGGAAACTTCGATCCACTTTCATGTGCATGACCTCAAACTTGTGGTACATCTGATCACCAAGATAATCCTATTGGTGTAACAACAATATTAAACTTTAATATTGCAAAATATTATAGCACCTTATTGAATATATTCTTGAATATAAGCCTTAACTTGTCCACACTTTTCTTCTATTTTACAGTTCTTAGAGCAGAAAAATCACCGAGAAACCGAACTTAAATGAAAATTAACAGCGCTAGATTGGATAAATGAAAATATTAACAAATACAAACAATAAAAATTATGCATACACCGCATCAAAAGAGTTGGTGAAGCCACTGTAATACTTTGAAGCTGACTATCATAGTAGGATTTGATTCAGAACATACTAAGAAAAACAAAAGTCTTACCTCTTAGAAACACTCCCATCATTTACAATTAGTGTCAAGACATCTATTTTCATTATTTTATGCAGGGTAGTGGCATCACACATTTTTTGCTTTATCAAACACAAAAAATAACAAATTCAATCTACTCCTTTGGAACAAGAAGCTTGATATTATAATGGTAATTTGTAAATCATAATTATGATAATACAAGTTGGTAGATATTGGCTTTTGGAGTAAGGTATGAGGCTAGGGTTTTCGAAGGAATGTTAAGGGTTTGGGAGAAGAATGGACACAAAGGAGATCCAATTATTGAAGTACTCCAAAGATCCATTTACATGAGACTTGTCTCACATGGTGGTCAAGATAGTTGTATTGTAAACATGTCTAGGTCCACAAACATTTCAAAGGAGCATGCTAGGACTATAGTCAAAATTCAAAAAGTGGTTAAAATTGTGCCAGCAGTGGAAATACAACATTAGTCAAAAGCATTAATGGAGCCGATACAAAGATCACAACGCTTGGAGTCAGTATGGTCCTCAATCGTTATTGGAGGTAATATTGAGGCTAGCAATAATGGGAGAATTACTGCACATCCTATTTCCTTGACAAACATTCCAAAGGAAATTACCCCATATCAAGTTATGGATAGAGAGAAATGAGCAATCAAAAGGGGGAATTACTGGTTAAGAAAACTGGGTCAAACTTTGTAGAAAGGGGTTCAAGGTTTATAAATAGTTGGCTATTATTAACATAATTATGTGGATCCAAGCTTAGGATAAGCAAGAGTATATACTATAGTAGTTCAAACCTCAAAGTGATTGGGGAACATAGAAATCAAAGAGGTGTGTGAAGCAAAAACATAGTCTAGTAAGGATGGTAGTTGGGGATGACATAAGGTTGGGTCGAATTTAAAAATATAATGAGAAGGTTTTAACCAACATGAGAAGAATCTTAGAGAAAAATCAAGATCCAAAGTAACTCCAAAGAAGCCAATTTGGATCAAGCTCCCTAGAATCCTTGTTGAGATGTGGTCAGACAAGATTTTAAGGGATATAGGCAATTGTCTGGGAAAAACAACAAAAGTCAACCAAGCCTATGAAACTAACTCCTACAGAGCAGTGACAAAGATTCTGGTTGAGGTAGACCTAAAAGAAAGATTATCAAGTTGTTGAGGAGAAAAATCATAAACAAGTTTTAGACTATGTCAAGATACCATTCAGATGTGCAGGATATTGTGTCTATGGACACATTGTGGATGACTGTTTGCACCCATATCTGTCTAGAAATTTTGGCAATGTAACGAAATTCATAGAAATAAAGGAGATTTTGGTGAAGGATCAAAAGAAGCAAGATATATGGAGATCCAACTGAATACCTTACCCCCAAGATACCCTAAGCCTTGCCTTTACATTGGAGAGAAAATAAATTTAAATCTAGAAAAGGACTCCTCAAAATATAGAAGGGCATAATGGACTGGGAGCTTAGCTCACTTTCAAGGAGAAAGCTTGAGAAAGATGAGATTGTTGAAGAAGGCCTGAAGGAGAATACAGGGCAAGGAAAAAATACCAACTCGCAAAGGAAGTCCTATTAAATCAATATATGTTAACTCAAAAAATATTTCCACTTTAAAGAACAATAACTTTGATTTTAGGGGTAGAGACATATGGCCCTCCCTGGAAGAGTCGTGGAGAATTTTACTAGGGGTTTTAGATGGGATTGGGAGGAAAGATGATCCTGGTAATATGAAAGTTTTACCTAAAGGGAAATAAAATATTCCATTTCCATCCCAAGAAGGGAGTTCATACTCCAGAGTGTTCAAAAGGATTGGAACCTAATTTTATCCTATCAAAATCCACAAGGGGTGTCCTTATAGGTAATTCTAAGAAGCCCAAAAATCACCTGAGGCCTAAAAAGGGGTATTTATTTTCTGGAGAAGAGGCTATATAAGGAGGATTAGATTTAGAAACAATGAAAGACCCAACCTGTTCCAATGTAGACATAAAATTCCTTCTCCAACAAGATACACACCACCTAGGGTTGGATAATGATAGTTCTATCCTCAAACATCAGAGGTTTGGGAATCCCCTCCAAAATACTTGCCTTGTCATGACTAGTGGAACTCCATAAACCGGATGTAGTTCTTCAAGAAACCATGGGGGAATGCTGGGAGTTGAAGGCTTTGCTAGAAAAATATAAAAGATAGGATGCTTTTAGTTGTTGATGCATTAAGGAATTTTGAAGGAATCATTTCTAGGTGGAAGAAATCTATTCGTCTACTAAATTCCCCTTTTCTTTTGTGAGGTATATGCATACTTTTTATTTCAGGAATTAGGGTAGAAGATTATAGAGGCGAATTGTTATGAGCCATATAATGATAGGAAAACTTTTCGTAAAGATTGTACAAATAATGAAAGGGTGATTATTGGGGGAGATTTAAACTTGACCCTTAACATATAATAGGTATGGGGGGAATCAACAAGATTGGATAGAATGGCCAACTTTTTCAGATTTAAGTTAAAAGATGCATGGTTGGTGGATGAAAAACCTATTAAAATTGTGCCTACCTAGAGAAATAATAGTCAACACGGAAGGATGAGGTTTCCAAATGACTAGAAAGGTTCTTAACTTCTTAGTAATAGTGTATATAATGCATGAATCATATAGGGTTAGATATTGGGTAGAGGTTTGGAGGGAGTTAAAATCATCTGCTAGTTGTTCTACATATATAGAAAAATGACATAAAGCGAACATGCCCATTCAAATTTAACCTTATTTGGATTGAACACATGAGGAATGCCTTTTTGTTAAAGAAAATTGGGTGGCATATGATGGAAGATCAAGGGATACCAAATATTTATTAGCCAAAATTTATGAGAACAACTTTTGTTGTACACCATTATTTATTTGATATGTTTATGTCATTTTTTAGCTGAGGTTCTAGACAACATTAATTTCGGCGAGTCTAATTTGCTGAGGAATCTGTTGGAATTTTCTTTGCGACTACGAAAGACTACAGTGACTAAGAAAAGTAGGATTGTAAGATTCTCTCCAACCGTCATTACATTGCAGATTATGTATACAAATCCATAAAAAGTAGTGTAGTTTGTGTGATCCATGCCTCCAAAAACATAATAGTGTTTTGTTTTGTTTTATTTGTTTTTTTTCCTCCGTATTTTGTACTATTATGGTGAAAAATAATGTTTTGGGTGTTTTGTGCTAATATGGTGATTAAGTCGAACAATTCTCTAGTATTTAATAATATAATTCAATCACAATCTATAGGGGTTCTTGGTTAATTCAAAAGTTATTAACATTTGAAGCTCTGTGCATTCATTTATGGATGCATTTAAGGATGTTTATCAGATCATAAATAAATGAGTATTTTATAGGACCATTGTGTTGATTGCATAGCAAGTATTTGACAATATTCTTCAATCACAATCCCAAAATATATGTGTTCTTGGTGATCCAGTTAGAATTACCAAAAACCCTCCAGAAACCCTAATTAGACAATTTCATGTTTCCCAATGCATTACTTCAAAATGGGACACCCTTGGATTTGAATTAAGAAATCACTATATGTTAGATTTTTATCATTCAAGCTAGCATTATTTTAGGATCTTATCTGAGAGAATAACATGCACAACAATAATCACAAGAGATAAGAGACACAAATAATTTTCCTCAGGGAAACCATAAAGGATAAAACCCCACAACTTCCTTAGAGATAGAATGAGCACCAATGGCAACAGTTAAACCCGAAAACATAAAGATGATCTCCACAGCTTCTCTCTCTCTCTCTCTCTCTCTCTCTCTCACTTGAGAGAGATACTTCTCTCTTACTCATGCGCCCCAATGAGTGAGTGTGTGTGTGATAAATAGAGAGGCTCACTCTCTATTTGTATTCTTTCATTCACTTAATGTCCACTTTAACATGTCGACCCCACTTAACAATTACTTACTAGAGCTGACATCTCTAGGAGAGTCTAATAGCCCTAGTACCCCACAACTGTGGGGACTTTGCCCTCCGATCAACAAGGAGGGTTAACATTGACACAAATGTGGGTACTATTGCCCCGACTTACAATGGAGGGTTAACCTCAATGACTTTACATGACTTGTTTACATTATTAAATCTCCCAATCAGAACATCAGGGCATGACATGACTCAATTACATTACATATACTTCCTGAAATAAACATCGGGGTACAATATACAAGTGAATACATTTCAAAGTTACAAATACATCAACAATCCCTCTTAACTAGGAAGGTATTCTCTCGACACAATTTATCAGCACAAGTATTCTTCTCTGTATCATCTAGATCATCATCAAGTCATCTTCATCTTCAAGTCATCTTCATTGTCAAGTCATCTTCATCAAGTCTGGATCATCACTGGATCTGGATCATCACTTGATCTAGATCGTTACCGCTGGATCATCACTTGATCTGGATCATCACTGTTGGATCATCATTAAGTCTGGATCATCACTTGATCTAAATCGTCACTGCTGGATCATCATCAAGTCTGGATCATCACTGTTGGATCATCACTTGATCTAGATCATCATCAAAGATGGATCATCACTGAATCATCATCATCATTACTGCTTCTGCTATCTCAATCAAATGGTGTTATCTCTTCATTCTTCTCGTCACAGGAAGTTATACAGAGCCAACCCTTTTTCATGCTGATTGTAGGCCTACCCTTCATGTAGGTCTTCAGCACTTATATCTGACCCTAAATCAGAATGGCCTTCCTAGATTTTACATCTGACCTCATCTTATCAGAAAGGCATGCCCAACACTCACATATGAACCCATCTTGTCAAAAAGGCCCAACACTCGCATCTGACCATGTGTAAACACATCGTGCTAGAATGGCTCAGCACTTATATCCGATCATGTGTGAACACAACGCATCAAAAGGGCTCTGCACTTACATCCGACCATGTGCGAACACACCGCATCAGAAGGGATCTGCACTTACATCCGACCATGTGTGAACACACCGCATCAGAAGGGCTCTGCACTCCGATCATCTTTGAAAACACTGCATCGAAAGGTATTTTCACTTTCATCCGACCATGTTTGAAAACATCGCATCAGAAGGGCTCTCAGTCCCAGACTGAGGATTCCTGGTAACTAACCGGGTGCCTCTATTCTCCCAGAGAATGGCATCAGCCCTTATATCTGATCAAGTGGGAACACATCCCTCAATCACATCAGAATGACCATGCACTTATATATGATCATGTAAGACTACATCCCACAGTCATATCAGAATGGCCCTCAGTCCCAGACTGGGTATTCCTAGTAACTGACCAAGTTCCTCCATTCCAAGAATGGAATTCAACATTTATATCTAATCATGTAGGAACCAATCCTATAGTCACATCAGAATGGATCAACACTCACATCTGACATGGAAGGAACCAATTCTCTCACCATGACATAATTGCTCAGCCCTTACATCTGACCATGGAAGGAACCTAATCCTCTCACCATGTCAGAATGGCTCTAGGTCTCATCATTTCCCCTTGGAGGGAACCTCTATCTGGAGAACACCAAGCTTCTCCTTGAAGTACTCAAACTTCATTTCTAGCATATAATCACATCAGGGCTGATTATGTCCAAGGATAACTTACGAGCTTCGCCAGGACCGATTACATCCGAGGACAACCTACATGACCGTTTACGTCTGAGCAACCTATGAGCTTCGCCATGATTTATGCTCAGAAAACCTGTCTCATCAGCTATGCTAGAAATCCCTCTTTCAAGAGATCTCGATTTGGATCACTGCTCCTCTCTACATCACACAAAAATGCAAGTCAGATCAACCAAATCAAATAGTAGTTTTCAAAAGAAACATACTACCTCCCAAATAGCAAGTGGCAACATCTTTTGCCTCAGCTGTACTCAGCGCCATGCAGGACTCCATCCTACCAAACCAAGAGATCACACTTGATCCCATACTAAAGTAGCACCTTGAAGTGCTCTTCCTATCAATGGCACTACCTGCCCAATACGAATCCTCATAAACCTCTAGGTTAATCTTTTGATTTGCCTCATACTTGAGCCCATAATCAACTATACCCTTCAGGTACCTCACTGCATGATTTGCAACCATCATGTCTCAGTGTGATCACAGCAAAGAAAATATCTGGTATCATATTTGTCAGGTAAATCATCTGACGATACATCATAGCATCAACCGACTTTGATGAAGCAACACTCAATAGATTCAGGTTTGATTCCATAGGTGTGGTCATGCAGTCCATCATCCTGAACCTCTTCAAGATCTCTACTGCATACTTCCCTTGTCCACACCTCCATGCCTAGAACGTAGTGTGTCATCCCCAAGTCCTTTATCTCGAACTCGGCAGCAAGTCTTCTTCTTGCAAATTTAATGAGTTCTTCTTTTCTGCTAGGAACAAGTCATCGATATATAACAAGAGCATCACTGGTCTTCTATCTTCAACCTTGAAGCAAATATTGGAATCCTCTTTACTCTTAGTAAATCCTAGAGTCATCAGTAATCTGTCCATCCTGTCGTACCATGTCGAACCTCAGGATCTTCTGCAGTCACTCCCTCTGAAGCGAAGCATCATTCTTCCTCTGTCTTTCGTACTCTATGCACTGAAACATTTTGTACCGGAGTGACAAGTAGCTTCCTCTGCTACTAATATTCTATGTATCCATCTAGGATCATTGGATACCAAGATCCTCTATCTTGAACTTTTTCAAAATTTCTTCTCACACCCATTTGTGAGCTTGTCATCCTCTATCAACCTTGTAGCAAAGGTTCAGATCTTCATCAAGCTCCTCATGTATGTGTTATCCCATGGGTGTCTTTTGAGCTCGTACAAGGCCTTCTTTCATTTGCACACATGATTCTTCTTGTCATGTGTATTTCTAGTGGCTGCAAATGTCTCTTCGTAGTCTATGCCTCGTGCTACGAATCTTGCCTTGTATCCCTTGATGTTTCCATCTACTGCATGATGGAACTACGAACTTCCCTTCATGTATCGATACTGCATCCTAGACTCTCATTCTTCTTTAATTGGTCTTTCCTTCCTTCTTGGTTACTTCTTCATGGCTGGAAGGTTCTACATCAATGATGTCACTGCATTCGTCATATTATTCTTTATCTGTCATCATTTGTGCTTCGGAACAAGTCTCATCCTTCTTTTCTTGTAGGTGATTATGTACATGATCTTTCCTACAAGTCAAATGCATTAGTTGCATGGTTAGAAACATTTCATAAGGTATATTCATAATGAAAAAATATTTTGCATCAAGATATATGATTATGCAACTATTTTAGCCAATACAACATTCATTCATATCTCACGGAAACTTTTCTAGATGCCTTCCATCTCTACTAGGACAACATTGAGATTGTGCACTAATCCAATATGTCAGCAAAGAGGTTTCATTATAGATAAGTAGCAATGGAGAGTTGTATATAACCATGAGATACTTACCCATCACATGCATATTAGTAGTATACTGTCATTAATGCAAACATTCTATCATGCATAATACATCAACTGAATATAAACAAATGCTTAACAAAACAATATCATGAAATGACAATGAAATACTTATCTTTATTTGTTTCGTGGGTAGACTCCTTCTTGAGCCTTCAGCTTCATCATCTTCTTCATTCATCATTTCTTATCCAAATGCTAAGATGGATAAGAGTTTCTTCGAGAGTTGAGTCCTTCGTATTCCTCATCGCTTGAGAGATCTTCTTTGGATGGTGAGAGCTTGATCTTCAATTGCTCCCATCTTCTCTTCTCTTATTATGACTCGAGCTTTTTCTTCTTGTGTGTGCTCTTCCCAGAGTCTGCTGAAAGCAATCACTTCCTTCTGGCACACATTCCTCACATGAAGGAATCCCATGATCCTGGGAGATTATTCAAGGTGGCTACCACCACTTCTGCATTCTCCACTTATTCTTCTACTGCTACAGGTTGTTCTTTGATTTGAGAGACCCTCGTAAAGTATGACTGTATTCTGGATCTTCACATTCTTCAAAGTCATAATCTGATTTATGTTCTTCCCTTCAAATATCTTGGTCAAGGAATCAAATATCTCTTTAGGTGTCTTTAGGGAAGACACTTATGGTACAAGTTGATTCGTGATTGAATCAACAATGATCTTCTTGGCCTTGACCAAGTTCTTCTTGTGTAAGGCTTTGAGCCTCATCTCCCTCTAGAACTGGAACCTCTCTACTCATGTAGGTGTCCAATTCATTTTCTTCAGAGAGATCATATACTTCCATGCTTGTAAGTTGTCAACTTCACCAAGCTTATCA
This sequence comes from Pseudotsuga menziesii, assembly GCA_001517045.1. Taxonomy (NCBI): domain Eukaryota; kingdom Viridiplantae; phylum Streptophyta; class Pinopsida; order Pinales; family Pinaceae; genus Pseudotsuga; species Pseudotsuga menziesii. The sequence continues at coordinate 88,766 of LPNX011066876.1, read as the reverse complement.
TCAAGCTGATGTGATATATTACTTTGAAAAGAAAATAGCAAAAGATTAGATCTTATTGATTTGAGGTGTCAGTCCTGGTTCCAGAGATGGCTAATCTAGGGTTTGTTGGATAAAACCTAATTTTCAAAACATGGAATCTTTCAGATATGATTGGATAGAAAGATAGACCTCTTCAAGGTGAGCTTTCCAATGTACTCATTTTCTGAAAACAGTAGAGGGAAGCTCCCGGAACAGGAATCCCTAGTTTACCAATTTCTTCAGCAGAAATTCCTGATACTGTTTCTATGGTATCTCTGAAATTACTGCTCCTCTGTATCTGAAACTTCGCATTGAGGTAGCCTCTCCTATCCCTGTTCCAACACCATAGGTTTCATCATAATTGGTTTCACCAATGGGGACTTATGATCGTTTTCCCAAGGTGACATGTTTCAGGACTGTTCAACATAGCGAAGTTGTACGGACTTCCACGTGTCATTGTTTCATCTTCTGGGTCTGAAACTTCTACCATAGAAAGTACAATCCATGCAATTTCTGGAACAGCTTCAGAAATTGCATTTGGACCTTCATATCCCGAGATATAGCAATTCTCCCCAGGTGTCCTGTTTGGGGATGAATCCCGGGAGAAGCTGGAACCCTAACTTGGAGGAATCATATCTCCTAGAATATAGCGAATCAGAGTTTGAAGTTTGGATACAGTGTAAATAAAGATGTTATCTTCGGCCTATGAAAGTTTTAGCTCCTGATATTTCTCCAATCCCTAGATATAGCGAATGTACTAAAACTTATCAGTTTTAGTATTTAGGGTTTTTCCAACCCAGGGTCAAACTAGGGTTTGACTTTTCCAAAGTTTCACCCAACCAAAAATCTTGACCTAGGTCTCTAAAATTTGATTTTGATGAGGAGAGAAATCCTATGTCGGGCTCCCTCAAAAATTCCTCTTCTGTAAGAAGCCCTAATTTCCCGCACCAAAAACTGAAAATGTTCAGAATCGAATTCCGCTTTGACAGAAAGATGCGCCCTTCAATGGAGAGTTATCCTAGCATACTTTTGCTGATGGATTGTGGAGAGAGACCCAAAAAGTAAGAATCCCTAGCTTTTGCAGCTACACAATCTCTTCTTCTCAGGTTAGCTCTGATACGATGTTATATTTTTATCATTCAAGCTAGCATTATTTTAGGATCTTATCTGAGAGAATAACATGCACAACAATAATCACAAAAGACAAGAGACACAGAGAATTTTCCTCGGGAAACCATAAAGTAGAAAACCCCGCAACTTCCTCAGAGATAGAATGAGCACCAATGGCAGCAGTAAAACCCGAAAACATAAAGATGATCTCCATAGGTTCTCTCTCTCTCTCTCACTTGAGAGAGCTACTTCTTTCTCACTCATGCGCCCAATGAGTGAGTGTGTGTGTGATAAATAGAGAGGCTCACTCTCTGTTTATATTATTTCGTTCACTTATTGTCCACTTTAACATGTCGGCCCCACTTAACAATTACTTACTAGAGCCGACATCTCTAGGAGAGTCTAATAACCCTAGTGCCCCACAACTGTGGGGACTTTGCCCTCCGATCAACAAGGAGGGTTAACCTTGACACAAATGTGGGGACTATTGCCCCGACTTACAATGGAGGGTTAACCTCAATGACTTTACGTGACTTGTTTACATTATTGAATCTCCCGATCGGAACATCGGGGCATGACATGACTCAATTACATTACAGATACTTCCCGAAATAAACATCGGGTTATAATATACAAGTGAATACATTTCGAAGTTACAAATACATCAACACTATAACGTGTATTTCATAAGATATTTTTTAAAGAAAAAAGAAAAAATATTTAAAAAATCTTCTGCCCATAACTGATCCTAAAACTAGTGGCAATGTCGAGGACATCACCACCACATGGCTCTTGTCATACTTTGGATTGGAGTAATGCTTATATATGATTTTTAAAGCAAATAGTATAAATAATAGTTTTGGTCAATTTAATATTTTTTTAATGTAAATTATAGTTTTGAGAATTTCAAAAATAGGAAAGCATTTCAATATTATTAGTTTTATATTTATGTTTGTATAGTGTTTTGGAGTATTATACTTAGAGGGTAAATAGTTTATTAACTAGTAATTGTTCTTGATGGTACAAATGAATATTGTAAAAGAATACAATGTGTTAAATGTAATTTATATTACGTGAATTTGATCATAACAAGGGCTGCAAGAAGCAAAGTCCTTGTCTTATAAAAAAAATTGAAATAAAAATAATAAAAACTAAGGAATACTAAACAACAACAAATATGCTAATAACTTCTTGTAATCTTTAGATCCAATGCCGAAATCCAATGCCCAAACTGTATCTCCTTCCACAAATTTATTTAAATCATGGAAAGACAAAAATTGTAAAACACTTAGAAATCCTGTCATTAGAAAAATAATTGATCATGAATTTCGTTCATTCAATGGACAAGTTGAAGAAATATTCAACTTAATGTCAAGAAAACAATATTCTTATTTTAATATTAATTATGGGAAATATGTTTCTAAGTAGATGTAGTAGCTATTCCATAAAAAAAACTAAAATATAGAAGAATGTATAAAAAATATAATAATAAATTATAGTTTTGAAGAATTTATAAACCGGATAATAATATATTATAGTTTAGAAGAATGTATAAACACTATAATATTATAACGAAAATATAGAAGAATGTATAAAGAAGATAATAATATATTATAGTTTTGAAGAATTTATAAACCGGATAATAATATATTACATTTTAGAAGAATATATAAACAATATTATAATATATTATAGTTTTGATAAACATTTGAAAGAAAATAAATTAGAAAAATGACCAATTGAAATTCAATTTGGCCACATCCTTTGCTATGCACGACAAATTTTCCTATTTTCCTTTTAGTCACTGAAAGCATTAAAATTTAAATGACAAGTCTTTGCACAGGAAAAATTTAAATGCCTTTGTAAAAACAATATTAAAATTTAAATGGCAAGTCTTTGCATGGACACAATTTAAATGCCTATGTAAAAACAATAGTCTTTGCAGAGACTAAAAAGCAGAACAAAGAGCTTAGTCATAAGGACTAAAAAAGGTTTAAATTTACACTTTCCTATGTTTTGTTACTCATACAACATAGAACGAAACTAAGAAATATTTCATTTAATTCCCCCCTAAATATAAATACCGCCACACAATAGTCTTGGGCAATGTCAACCCCCATGAAATGAATCTATAGAATGACCAATAAAATATTAAGCATACGACTACTGCACATATTGATAAATTTCTGATCTTGAAGATATTGATTTTGCAAATGGGTCGAAAAACCCACTTACATGACATGAACCTGATCGGATCTAAAGCGGTGAGGCTGAGCGAAGCGAAGCGAAGATCCCCCCCCATCTGAAATAGGCACCAGGTTGGGAGCTGGCTGGCACCAAACCAAGTTTTTATAAGGGTGATTTCAAAAGAATAGCAATAAGAAGAAGGTTATTCAGAAAGATAAAAACTAAATGTGAGGCGGGCCACCGGACCAAGAAGGATAAAGTAAGATTCCGGCATGGAATGAATCATATCCAGAATAAGTGTCTTCAGACAAGTTCCTTTGCATATTCAACATAATATTGGGTGCCTCATAATCATAAACTAAAGATGAGGGTCGGATACAAATAGAATCCCATTATATAAATATGCTATATATTGGAGTTGTTCCGGTCGATTAAAAACCCTTTCCAAGGGCAGGCGCATTTGAAACTCTTCAGGTCGATCGAACTAGAGGTTTACTCTATGCTCTCTACGTCCTTACCATGAGCCTAAACATTAGTTTGCAGTGCAGGGTTGACCAGATCTATTTCCAAGGAAATCGAAGTCCAATCATCCCTCACTGTGCCTGTGTCCATTTATTCATCTGCAAGCACCTCAAATCACTACGCCTGATTTTTTTAATTCTATAACAATATATCTAATCTCGCAGGCAGAGAAAAGTAGTTATTGTTCCTGCAAAATTATTGGAAATAAACTTGATTCTCATGCTAGAAAAGACAAAAGATATTGTTTCTTCGAAGCAAATCCAAATCCAAATCCTGATACAAAATTCAAACACTACGATAAGCCCACATTCGATTAACGATCGGTGTGGATGGTGGATGTCATGGAATTTACATCGAATACGCTAAGTCACAACCCACTTTGCACTTTGTATAGCCATACAGAAAACCCTTATTAAAGCTTCTGCATAGTCGATATTTCTTCATTCATATATTTGCATGAAAACAAAATACTTCAAAACGAAACCATGCACAAGAGTGATCAGATCATAAATTGATATCATTATATTATTGTATTACTCTGTTGTATATCTTCTAAATAAAATATAATTCATTTAGAATGTCAGTCAAGCCAAGCCAATACAAATGGTTGCCTCTACATTAATAGAAACTAACTCTTTATTTCCAATAGTTGAAAGGAATCAAGAAAAAAAGCGAAAAGTGTTATTGGCATAGACTTAGGTCAGAAAATGGAATGAAATCATGCAACTCAGAAAGTTTCTATGTATTAATAATTGGATTATTTATTTATTTATTGTTTCAATTTTTTAATTCTTGATTTTTATGGTATGGCATCAATCATAGTTGGTAGTAGAAGATAAGTTAAAGCCAACCAATTTTAACCTACAACACAACTCGGTTCCTTTCCTCTATTTGGATTGGTTCTGCTATCAAGGCCTTTTCTATTGTGCATTATATTCAAAACCAAGATTTTGATATCATCACAAAAGCTACCAGTTAATGTAAGGAAAATTCAAACACTGTGAGATCAAACTCTAAGCATAGAACAAGTATTTGGAGTTCTGGTCATATCACGCTACCAGTGATTTAATAAATCACTTGTATACTTGCGTGTGATTTGCAATCACAGTCATAGGTTCTCAATTTTGCCAAAGCAATGAAATTCACTTGTTTATCGAATTTCGCCCCGCGCTTGTAACAATGAAGAAAACACACTATTTCTTCCCAATCTCAATCATAGAGTTAAACTATGAATAGATTTCAGGCCTGTTTGTGCTAGAAATTGTTCCCAGACTACCAAAGGAACAAGCTAGAACAATCTCAAAAAATAAAAGTAAAATGGAATTGGGTTTTATTGATTTTGGTTTGAAAATTCATCAACAAGAAGGTAAAAACATCAACAAGCTAACACAAGTTTTGAATCATGAACGAGTATGAAGAACTGTGGATCAAACACAAAAAAATAAACCATTAAGATTACAAATATAATACTGATTCCATCTTGTCGAGGCCTGGAAAATCCCACGTAACAACAGTAGGGATTCTCCCCAGTAGACGTTCCCAATTAGCTCGTTATTGTTTGGTATGGGGAATCCGTCTGGTTTACGGTCCGGCTACCGTAGGTCAGGTAATGGTTAAAGCTTGTTTTACCGGTTTTGGCCCGGTCCACCGTTTAAGTGTATTTTTTGTTTTTATTTTATATATGATATGCAAGTGCCTAATTAAGTGCAATCGATAGAGATAACGAAGAGTTCACAATGTGATGTGCAGGTTCTTACCTCTCGTCTTACCCCTTTTGCTTCTAAATCATAAACAAATAACAATTATGCTAAGCTAACTAGTTCTATTTAACCTATCCCTAGGGAGCAAGATTATATTTAATGATGAGTAATGTACTGTACAACATGTATAAAGAATATTACAGATAGTTGTTCATAATTCAGAATACGTGAATGTAAGTAGAAAGATAAACAAAGAGATAGCTCATTGCTAGTTAACACTTTCATTACTCAATATACTGCATAAGTTTCACAAAATTAATAGGAAATCATTCATAACAGGGAAATAGTTCATAAGTCAGAACAATCTCACAGTTCATAGAAAAAGCTGAAACAAAAATAATCCGATATTCAACCAATCTATAGCACGCATTTGAGACTTCACAGCTCCTTCTCTAGTAGAAAATATGACTTCTTTATCATAAAAGGAAGTAGTTCTTCTTACAATAACTCTACAAAAAGATAGCATGGAAAATTCCTTTCTAACATCTCCTTCACCTACTTATGCAAAACAAAATGACTCCTAAGTTGCCCTCTAGCCTTTTGGGCTCCCTTGACTCTTCCTTTGCAAAAAATTTGTCCTCTAGTGCATGCACTTAGAAAAAGGGATAAATGCAAAATATTACATAAGCTTCAATTTGTGAATAAGACAAAACTAATTAGGCCCAATTGGTGTCTTGACAAAAACAACCCAAGCTTGTGCTTGCTCACTGATGACTTGGAACTTTGCAGGCTCCAATACACGAACTGCCACCTCATGCTTTGTTAGCTGAGATTCAATTTCCCTCACCTTGGTTGTATTCTGACTCAAAGCTTCTTCCAACTTGAGTTTGTGACCTGATGCCTGTATAATCCAAATATTGATATCTTCTTCACTAACAGCTTCGAGCCTGGATATGTTTTCCTCTCCTTTTTGCAGCCTCTCTTGCAAATTCTTCAGATGTTCTTCTTTGACTGGGAAAACCTGATCTGTGGAGTTTGTTAGAATCATGCACTGACTGTGAACCAGATGTATGCCTTTGTAAAATTCGGCACACTTCTCAATAGTTTTCTCAATGGCGGTATTTAATTTGACCGCCGTTCTACAACCAAAATTCAGTATGGCTACTTCCATTTTAAGACCTCTTGCTGATTTTTGAGGCATGTTAGCTGGAAATGTTGAATGGGTTTCTATCCAAGCTAACTGATTTTTTACAAATTCGACAACATCCGATAATCTTCTCCGGAATTGTGTTGAGCTGAGTTCTAGCTCTTTCAGTTTGTCCTCGATTTGCTTAACTCTATACATTTCCCCTGCAAGGCTCAACAACAACTGATTTATCTCCTTTTGTAGCATCAAAGCTAGATTCCAGAATGGAGTGATGTCCATATGTTTCTCCTTTGCCATTTGAAGTTGTTCTCAAGTAAAAGGTTATGGGCTTCTAGCTCTACTCTTTTGTTTGCCATATCTCTTTTCTGCATTGCTTCTATGACTTGCTTCTCGAGGTCTTTCTTCTCTCCTTCAATGATGTTCACTGATAATACTAAAGGATCCTTGTCGGATTGTAAAATTTGGCATTCTTCCTTGGATTCCTCAATCGTACTAAGCATGTCTTCATACTTTCTCTTCAGACTTTGACCTTCATCTCTTTCCCTTTTTAGAGTTTCTTTCATTTGAGCAATCTTCTTCTGAGATTGTTCCAAATCTGTCATTATGTTATCAACATTGTCTTCATTAGCTAGGGTTGAGGCTACACCTTCCCTTGCCATAAGTCTCAGATCTTTGTCAGTCCCATGAACAATTGTCTTCTCAATCACCATAACTCCCTTATTTTCTCCAGTGTCAACTTTCTTCTCCATTCTCCTGACAATTCTCTTTTTAGTTTTGTCATAAAATATGGTATTCAGATCAACCACCTCTTCTTCTTGGGATGGAATAAAAGGGATTAAATCAATCCCTAATGTCGGAGCTGGACTTCCTTCTGCTGTGCTACTGGATGGGACAAAGGATTCTACCGGATCATCATAAGACTAAGTTTGCTCCCGGTCTGCATAATCTTGTTCCTCTTGCTCCTTTTGTCGAAGCTCCTCAGCCGCTTTCTCTGCATGTTCTTTTTCTTTATCAGCTGCATCTAGTCTTAACCTCTCATTCTTTTCCTGCTTTTCTGAGCTTCTTCTTCTTCATTCTTTTTCGCAATTTCTTCTTCTACTAACCTTTTCTCGGCTTCCTTTTTGGCTTTTATTTTTTCTTCTTCTTCTACTGCCAACCACTATTATGCTTCTTGTGATAATTTGAGTGCCTCTTCTTGTCTTTTCTTGGTAGCCACATCCTCTTGCTTCTTTTGTTGCTCAATAGCTTTTCCCTTTCCACCAACCATAGTTATCTTTTGCTTAAATCTCCTCCTCAAAGCCATCATATTGTGTGCATTTCAAAAAATTTATTCATCTTTATCCCAAAAATTTGTGTACTCAAAATGCACTCCTGCTACAGTACAATAATTAGCAACCTTATCCTCGGAGTCATTCCTTATTAATTTGTCACAGTGGTCTAGGAACTGAAAACATAGTTTCACAAAGAATACAGACAAATATGCATAAAAGTGGAAAAATGGTGCTGCAATGGAAGTAGCAGCTCTGTATAATCAATAAAGAATGAGTAATACAATACAATGATCATGCAAGGTGCATGAATGCCAAGACAAATCGAATTCCCAAGGAGGTCATTCAAATTGAATGAGTGGGTGTAGCTTAACTGACTGTAAGCCACAGTAAACACACTAGTTAACCAACTGATCAAGTGCCGATTGACTCAACTGAGTCCTAACTGAAGTCAGAGTGCAATGAATGACTGAGTCTAACTGAAAGTAGCTCAGACACATGTCATTGCATGCCAACCAACAAGTGGTAGTGCATCATTAACTCCAATGAACCCCGATGAGGTTAACTGAAGTCAAACTAGCCATTAGAGGTGGTTGGAGGCGCCCCTGTTGACTCTAGTTCATTGAATATTAATAAAATAATCAATATAATGAATGGAGACACCTTCACCACTCAGCTTAACTGATTGTAACCATCCGTTAGCAATTAGTTGCATTTATGACACTCAGATCACTCCTGGAGTGCTCTAGTTAGCCTCCCCAAATGAAAGAGAAGGCTTAGTTGGCCTCCTTGACTGAAGGTAGGCGTGGGTGTGGTCATGCTGATGTCATACAGTGCTCCTCTGATGCCAATTAAGTCAATAAAACTTAGGATATTGGTTTAACAAGGCCAAATTGACCAAATTAAGTGTGCATGGTGGGTAAATGTCTTCAACACCCCCCCTTAAGCTATACTCAGGAGAAGTAGAAACATAAAGTGCATGAAATGCTATGACAACTAAGGCAATAGGTCACCCTGTACAATAATGAAACTCAAATAATGCTAAAAAATAAATCTAAGTGAGGAAAAGAGGGAAAACCCAGTGGGAAATCCCCCCCCTCAAGTTGAGCACTGAAAGTAGTCTGATCACCCTGATGAACTCACCCCCAACAGTGAACGGAGGTAAGTGAACTTCTTTTCTAAAAATCTCTTAGTGAAGATGTCTGCAATTTGCTCATCAGTCGGGCAGTATTGTAGAATGATGGTCCTGTCATGCACTAATTCCCTGATATAGTGCATGTGTATCTCTACATGCTTGGTCCTTTGCCTGGTAACTGGATCTGTGGATATCTTAATAGCACTTTGATTGTCACAAAAGAGGACAGTGGACAAAGTACTACCAATATCAAACCCTGAAAGAATGTCTTGCAACCAAACAGCTTGGATGCAAGCATTCATCGCTCCTCGGTACTCGGCCTCTGCTGAAGACAATGCTATGGCAGCCTGCTTTTTGCTAGACCAGCAAATGGGGCCACCACCAAACATGAAGACATATCTGGAAGTAGACTTTCGATCAATAGAATCACCCGCCCAATTGGAATCTGTGTAACCAACTAGCTCTAGCTTGGAGTCTGCAGCATAGTGAATGCCATAGGTCCTGGTTCCCAGAATATACTGGAGGATCCTCTTGGCTATCTTGCAATGAAGATCATGAGGCTGCTGCATGTATCTTGACACAACATTCATGGCATAACAGATATCAGGCCGATAATGAGTCAATTAGAGCAAGCTACCTATCAACTGTCGATAAATAGTGCAGTCCATGGGAGGTGTGCTTTTTCCTTCTTCAAGGCTGATCCCTGAAAGGAAAGGGAATGGGGAAGCCTTAAATTCAACCATGTTAAACTTGAATAACAAGTCTGATATGTATTTGGACTAAGTGACCATTATCCCATCAAAATTTTGCTCAATTTCGAGCCCCAGAAATTGCTTCAAGAGCCCCAAATCGCTCATTTCAAATGCATTGTGGAGAGCAGTTTTGATGACTGAAATAGAAGTAACTGTGATACCTGTAATCAGTAAGTCATCAATATATAAAACAATAATAATAAAATGACCACCAGACTACTGTATATACACATTTGGATCTGATTTACACATTTGGAAGTTTTGTGAGAGAAAGAAGGTATCCATCTTGGAATACCACTCTCTTGGGGCCTGTTTTAACCTGTATAGTGACTTCTTTAGCTTGCAAACCAAAGATGGATCAGAAATGTAGTGTAATGTCCCTGGTTTCGACCCCGTTTGCATGATGTATATATTGTAATTAATCGTGGTGAGGAGCTCAAGGAAAAATCCCCACCATAGATTTTGTTGGCTATGTTTCGGCAATAGGGATAACTGCCGATGGTATGTTGTGCTATCCAGCACATTTTAATATGGCATCATGTAAACGTGCACATCTATTAAAATAAAACCCAACCAGCTACGGCAGTGCAACGTGGAATGAAAAGGGCATGGTTCCAAAGGATAAGGGGTGGGGGATGTCAAACCTTGGTTATGGGGAAAAACCCATGTTTTGCCACCTTTGTTGTTTTGTCACCTTTTGTCTCATCCAACCTTGTTAACCTCTTTAATGCTCAACTGGTGGTTGAGGAGTTATGGCTGAGTGGTTGAGGCAGTTATTTCCTTTGGTGGTGGGTGTGGCAGGACTTTCAGTCCTTTGTCCACATGCCCACTCCACCCACGTCTGCCCATTCTTCTCCCTCACGCACTCTTCCCTGGTCAGTTCACTCTACCATGATTTTGGTTTTGTTTTTCCTCCTCACGCACAAGCTCTGGGTGGTTTTGGTCTCACGCAGACATTTTCCTTAGCTCCACGAGTTGCTGAAGACCCATGAACTGCAAATTCACATCCTTCCTTTTGTGTGTGCATCCACAGACAAAAACGGAGCCGTTTTTCCTCACGCAGGGCCTCCATTGTCTATTCCTTTCCTTGCTGGTTCGGATTGTTTAACCATGCACAGGTATTCTTCTGTTTGGGGTGCACATGGAGAGCTGAGAGCCGTGCTCTTGCATCCACGGCTGACTGTGAAGGGCCATTCCCGTTTTTGGCTGTCTCACAGGCTATTTGGGTTGTTTTTCTCGGCTGTAAGTTGTGCTCACTGATAGATTCAGGGGCTGTAATTTTCCCCATGTTGTGAATGTCATTACTGTTACATCTGGGGCTTTTTTAAATTCGAGTGAGAGTCATTTTGGCCACGATAGGGCCAAGAATGACTCAGAATTCATTTTCCCTGTTTAAGCTGTGACAGCTAAGTAATTGCCTGAGTGCAATGGATAGTCTTCGGACTGTGCTGGCTTGGCTTGGTTGTTGAAAGCCTGTGAAACCCAGCTGTGTTGGCTTGCTGTTTGTGCCCCTTGGCTATGTATAAGCCTGCAATTGACCCTTATTCCGGAGGAACCATGCCCAGCTCGGGGGTGGCAGCGTTGCTGAGAGACTGATGAGCACGTTGGCCTATGGATGGGTGGAACGTTGCAGCGACGTAGCTGGTTGCGGGTGAATTCTTCATCAAAAGATAAGTACTGCTGGTTACTTCATCTCTGTAATTTATATTGATGTCAAATGCTGGAATGTATTTGTGTTGCTTCCGCTGTATGATTGAAGAGTTTTGCATCTGTCTATGCTTGTAAATTTTATGTCCAACATTGATTTCTTTGATTATGTTCATGGGGCCATTTGCCCGGTTGTGTTGATGTGTTCGTCGCGTCCTCTTCGCCGGTTGAGGGACGGGGACGTGACATGTAGCCCTTAGGCTACTTCATGTATATCTCCTCATGAAGATATCCATGCAGAAAGGTAGACTTAACATCCATATGATGCACTTCCCAGTGCTTAGATTCATAAATTGCCAAAACTAGGCAGATGGAGTCCATTTTTGCAACCGGTGCAAAAGTCTCATGCTAGTCCACACCTTGGACTTGGGAGAAACCTTTTTCTACCAGATTTGCCTTATATTTGCAGGTTATTCCATCAACAACAACCTTAGTACGAAACACCCACTTGCATTGAACCAATTTCCTCCCTGGAGGAAGAGAAAATAGCTCTCAAGTAGTGTTTTTCTGAAGAGAATTCATCTCTTCATCCATGACAACTTGCCGTCTTGGATCCTTTCGAGCATGGTAGTAAGACTTAGGGTCTGAAATTATCATCAAATAACAAGATTTAGACATCAAATAATTAGGACAAGAGAGCACAATACCTGTTCTTTGGAAATTAGACCGGGTTCTCCTTGGATCATCCAGATTTCCAATGTTATCTCCTGCAGAGGAGAGTGTCTGTCGGGCCCAAGTTGGGAGATGATTTTGTACTTCAGGTTCTGATTCAACATCTGATGTTTGATGTACACTGATATCAAAAATCAGAGGATCCAAATCAGGGCCATCACCCCCAATTACATCATCCAAATATTCAGTAGAATAGGAAGGAAATTCAACAGTTTTCTCCTTCACTAGTTCTACCTCTTGAAGAGGCTCATCGAACTTGACACTCCTTTAAATGATGATCTATTTTGTTTTGATATCCAATAGCTTGAAACCTTTTGATTCATCAAGATATCCAATAAACAAAAATTCTATGCTTTGCAGTTGCAAAGCCCTCCTTTTATCAAGTGGAATTTGGGCCCATGCGGTGGACCCAAACACCCGTAGATTCGACACATCCGACTTGTGTCCGAAGTATGCTTCGAAAGGGGTATTCCCTTTCATGGATGAGTGTGGCACTTTATTTTGAATATATGTTGTAGCATGCATGGCTTCAGCCCACAAATTTGCAACCAACTTCTTTGATTCCAACATACAGCTGGTCATCTCCTTGAGAGACTGATTCTTCCTCTCCGTTGCACCGTTCTGCTGGGGAGTGTAGGGGAATGAATGTTGGATTTGAATACCACTTTGGGAACATATATGAAGTAACTCATTACTGAAATACTCCCCACCATTATCAGATCTCAAGATATTGATCTTTTGGCTAGATGCATTCTCAATCAAGGCCTTCAATTTAGTGAATTTTTCCAAGACTTCCGACTTCTTTTTGATAAAAAAGACCCATGTGTATCTGGAAAAGTCATCAATGAAAGTTAGAACATACCTTGATCCATTCATGGATTTGATAGGCATGGGACCATTGATATCATAATGTATCAGTCCCAAGATGAATGATGCTCGGCTTTCCTTCCCCCGATCGAACTTATGCTCAGGGTGCTTTCCAACAACACAACCCTTGCAAATTCCAGTGGTAGCTTTGATGACTGAGAGGACTTCAACCATAGAATTATTCTGTAATTGCTGCAAGTATTTGAAGTTCAGGTAGCTGAACCTCTCATGCCACAGTCTACTAACTTCATTTCCATGAGTCAACAATGCGGTGGGCTTTGCATCCGCCACAAAATGGGAGAACTCGTAGGCTTTTGCATGATGGTTTGAAAGGCCTTTTGCTTCAAGTTTTTCGGATGCAAGTTATGTGATCTCTACATAATTCAGGCTAAAGGAGACTCTCTTGGGCACTCCCATATGTGTCATTTGATAAACACTTAGGAGGTTTGATGCAAGAGATGGTACATATAGAACATTGGAAAAATAGCCATGCTCAAGATCTACAGTACCTTGTCCTTCAAATATGATTGTGGAGTCATCTCTCATGTGGATGGGAATGAATTTGCTGGTCTCCAAAGATGAGAAGGAGTCTCTTTTAGCCATCATGTGGTTCAAAGCTTTAGAATCTATTAAGAGTGCTTTGGACTTCGAAGTGCTTGCCATGAGGGCATGACCTCTTTCATGCTGTGGTTCTTGATCTTGCTGATCTCTCCTCCGAAAGCTTTTTGGAAGATTGATGTGATTTTTCTCAAGAAGAGAAGTAGCTTCATCAAGTTTCTTTTTCATGCAGGCATGTTCAGGGTGGAAGCCCTTCCCGCAGTATGAACACTTTACTTTTTCCTTCCCATGATGCCCTTTGCTTTTGTTCTTCTTCGAGCCGGAAGGCTCTTCATGCTGCTATTTTTCCACTTTAGGCTTAGGAGCTTCGAATTTGGTTTTTGGGTTCTTTTGCTGCTTTCATTTACCCTTCAGATCTTTGGGCCTCGAGACATAGAGGGCTTGATCATGAGAGGATCTGATGATCCCCATCTGGACAAGCTTATCATGTTCACTTGTTAGGGACTTAATGAAGGCATCTTCCATCCATGGGTTGTGAGATTCCCCGTGCGAAATGTAGAGACAAACACCGAATAATCATCTCCAATATTGGAGAGTATGGCGAGGATGAGCTGATCATCCTCCTTCTCCACCTTACATTGCTTCAACAGTAAGACAATGTGCTTGAACTTTGTGAAAAAATCATTTAAGGTCTCGAAATTGGAAGGCTGGAGAGACATCAACTCGTTTTCAAGCTGGTATACTCTCAAATGATCCTGTTTCCATACAGGGTTTCCAGTTTTTCCCAAATTTCCTTTGGAGTCTTCAATCCCGAGAGATGGAAAAGAAGATCCTGGGAAACAGAGAGGCACAAGAATCCAAATGCTTTATCTTTCTTGTTCAAGAATTTAGCTTTGTATGTCACAGAAGCAGGCTCTTCTTTAGTGTCCATAGTGACCCTGTAGAGTCCTATGGCATGTAGCTGAATCTCCATGTCTCCTTTCCATGAATGGAAATTGAACGGAGTCAAGAGTTCTACTGAAGAAGCCATTTCAAATTGCTGGAGCGAATGCTTTCACTTGTAAAAACTTGCAAATCACAACAAAAGGGGCACCTTAAGGTCGGACAACCTGCACATTTTAGGCTTTCATCACACCCAGCATAGTTGATCAAGCAAGCTTGATCAACAATTTCTTTACTTGGGGTATTAAGTGGTAAGCCTTGGCTTCTGGTGCAATGCTGAAATTTTGAGCTTTTGCTCAATTTTTCATGCAAGATTTGTCAAAAACCATGTTTTTGAGAGATCTGAGCTTTGTCCCGCTGTGAGCTCTGATACCATATTAATTTGTCACAATGGTCTAGGAATTGAAAACACAGTCTCACAAAGAATACATACAAACATGCATAAAATTGTCAAAATGGTGCTGCAATGGAAGTAGCAGCTCTGTATAATCAATAAAGAATAAGTAATACAATACAATGAGGTGCATGAATTCCAAGACAATTCGAATTCCCAAGGAGGTCATTTGAATTGAATGAGTGGGTGTAGCTTAACTGACTGTAAGCCACGGTAAACACACTAGTTAACCAACTGATCAAGTGTCGATTGACTCAAATGAGTCCTAACTGAAGTCGAAGTGCAATGAATGACTGAGTCTAACTGAAAGTAGCTCAGACACATGTCACTGCATGCCAACCAACAAGTGGTAGCACATCATTAACTCCAATGAACCCCGATGAGGTTAACTGAAATCAAACTGGCCATCAGAGGTGGTTGGAGGTGCCCCTGTTGACTCCAATTTGTTAAATATTAATAAAAGAATCAATATAATGAATGGAGGCACTTTCAGCACTCAGCTTAATTGATTGTAACCATCAGTTAGCAATTAGGTGCATTTATGACACTCAGATCACTCCCGGAGTGCTCTAGTTAGCCTCCCCAAATGAAGGAGAAGGCTTAGTTGGCCTCCTTGACTGAAGGTAGGCGTGGGTGTGGTCTTGATGATGTCATACAGTGCTCCTTTGATGCCAATTAAGTCAATAAAACTTAGGATAGTGGTTTAACAAGGCCAGATTGACCAAATTAAGTGTGCATGATGGGTAAACATCCTTAAATACAAATATTCTTCTATCAAGTAATAATGCCCATTATCCTGTACAACCTTCAAAGCTTCTTCGGACATGCAATCACACTCAGCAAGGAAAATCAATTTGTGTAATGGCATTATGAAGTCTTCACAAATAATTTTATAGTGATTGAAATATTTGTGTTCCCAAAACAACTGATATGCAACTTAGACAAGAGACTTAGCCTTATCCCATTGGCACTTCAGAGCTGGGAATGGCTGTGTGCATAAGATACAGTCGATCAGAACAGAGCTCATATAGAATTTTGATTTCTTTTGCGAGACTTCCCCCAATGCTGCACTTATGCATGAAGACAAACTGTTAGACACTATATTTACCCAGTTGAAGATGGTACCTTGAGTGGCCACAAAAAAAATTACTGGTACCCAACTCAATTTGAACATCTTTCCATTTGCTCTTCCAAAAATTCTGTTCGACATCAACGGTATCAATCTGTAGGGAGTGCGAAGGTTCGCCGTTTCATACTCCTCGGAAGGCCTTGTACAAAAATTCTTCCCGGGAATGATCATCCTTTTGACATTGTCCAAAACATCTAGATTAAGGTATTTCAACCATCCTTCAATTAAATAGGATTGGGGCGTTGATAGCTTGTAGGCCATGGCTACATAAGCTGGGCTATAAGCAACATAACCCTGCCCTTCAGTATTATCCAAAATCATCTTTGTTACATCAGCCCTCGGGAGAATCCATAGTATTACCTCTGAACATGGAAAAAGGTCTAGACACGTGGCAACTTCATGATTGTTGATCTTTCTATATTGGCATATATGGGAAAATCTTCCAATCCGACATTTGGGACTCTTCGATTGGTTATCATTTGGTATATTTCCCCCCATTTGTTTTCAGGTTCGACACCCGTGACTACTTTGGTATCTTCATATATAACCTCGACTCGGGTTATGATCTCTATCTCTGGTTCTTCATCTGCTGCTTGCACCTTCTTCTTCTATTTTCGAGGCATGTTGCTATATTGATGACAAGCTCGTGTTGATCATACAACAACAAGTTAGATTCAATTTATTTCCAAGATATAACTGTATTTTGATAAATTCTACATTAAGCACAAAACCAATTTTAACCATGAATTTATTTACCGAGTCATCATAATACATATTGTTCAAAACTATTTACACCCTAAGCCGCACTTTCAGCTGAAAAATAAACAACAGGCTTAAGCTTTCAAAGGAGAGCTGCACTAGGGTCACAGGAAAACGTTCTACACACGCACCGTAAGGCCCTCCCCACAGTAACCTACTTCTGTGAGCAGATCGACGTTAATCCTATTGATAAGAACAACCACGCGGAGATGCTACGGAAGGAGAAACCTAGGGAAACCCAGGGTTTTAACCTTAAACGTAAATCCCTCCCATGACACTTTGCAAAAACGCCTCCTCTATCTGGCCAATGACGCGGCACTGCCATCTTCTGACTGAGGAAACAAGGGAGTGGTGCAGACTGTGAAACACATGTCTGCTAACTGCCCTCTCTCTACCAATGACTGTCAGAACAAAACCCATTATGGATACTGGGTAGGCAAGAACGACTGAGGGAGGCTAACCAAACAACGCAACGATTCACAAGAGATATTTACCACATCGCTTAAATACCCTCTGTGGGAAATAAAAACAAACCTAACCCTATCCAGCTGTTAAAAAAATTCGCTAATTAAAGGGACAAGTCACGAGATCCTACCTGGATTGCTGAAATGACATGGAGAAAAGCGTGACCCCCGCTGACTAAAATGCTCTGTCGATTGACAGCTTCTCTTTCTCCTAATGGCTAACAAAAACCGTGAAACAATGATCGCTGAATAACCCCTTGGCAACTTAAATAGGCTTTGAAACACGGGTGAGCGTAATAAACAACTTCGGGCAAGAGACTCCGTAAGTTCCAACAGCAACTCGAAAAATATCTCACCAGTGGACGTGAAGGCCTCGGGTGTCTAGAAAGAGCAGGCCCGATGAGCTCGGGTGGCTAAAAATTAAGATTCCGAAACGGATAAAATATTTTAACAACCGCGGCAAGCCAAATCACTAATCCTGCATCGGTATCGGAATAGACTTCAAGAAGGCACTGACTGTGCATCCGAAACATCGGCCAGAAAAATCACTAGACTCTCAGAAAACTTCGAAACAAGCAGCTGAAATGATGGATGGAACATAACAAAACTTCTGCGGATATCGGAACAAGACAGGACACGGGCGACCCGATGTGTCAGAAAGGATTTGGACTAGGCATCCGGGAGCATCGACCAGTGCTTTTTGATATGATAGACCAAGGAACACCTGATGTGTTGAAAGGATTTTTTGGAAGCATTTTACAATGAGAATCGGGTGGCTAGAGCACTATGCTTTTGATACGTCGGATAAACTTTCAAGAGTGAATCCGATATATAAGAAATACATCTTCTTTTTGAAAAATTTAAGTCATGAAACCAATATTGTGGGATAAAGATAGACTTTTCAAGCTTACTAAAAAACTAAAAGAATAGGGGGCCCTAAAAATAATTTTTATTTGGGATGATATTTGACGCTGCAACACATCCAGAACATACAAGCATTTGCATGAGTAAAAACATTAAACAAGAAATGAAGTTGTACATTCAGTGATCAGACAGATCATAAAAAAAACCAGCATGACATATAAAGAGGCTTATCAGTATGTATAAAATCAATATCAGTCATCAAACTTACATAAGAGTCATGAGTCTTAGCTTGTAATACATCTAGCACTAGAGCCTGTTCTCGCACAAAATTTCGACCCTTGCACTGTATGCTTGTCTCCTTTTTATAATTACAAAGATATAATATGAAGTAGTTCCATATTCACTTATTTAGGTCAAATTCAAAACTACTCAGCAGTTACATTAACCAACTTTTAAAAGATTAAAAACTAATTGACTAAAAATAGCAAAATCAGATTCCTGGGAAATTTGGTGAATTTATGAAAAATGGGTCTCAAAGAAGCCTCCATATCTCTTGTGATGGGACACCCTTGCGAAAAATGAGAGAGGTTTTTCTAAATGAGTCCGTAATGAACAAAAACCTCTCCTAGTTTTTAAAAATTCCCCTTCAATTGACAAAATACATGCCGGAAAGTTGTGACTAAAACAAGAAATTGTTAAATATTTCAAAGCCTGAAAAATAGGCCACAAAGATGAATGCGAATCTCTCAAAGGATGACACCTGTTGAAAAAATGAGATAGGTTTTTATGAATGAATCCGTGAAAAAAAAAAACCTCTTTGGGATTTCTAAAATGTATCTCTATTGCCTCACAATCTGTTCTCAATTACAATGACTAAAACAAGAAAAGCAGAGTCCTCATGACATTTTTTTGGCAAAAAGCTTGAAACAAGGGTTAGACCTTGGATATATACCATGAATTCAAAGCATTTTCAGACTTCGAAAGACCATAATACATAATAATCCATTAAAATAAAACTAATATAGAAAAGAAATAACTTAAAACAAACTATAGGTAATAAAACCCAAAAACATACATTTAAACTATTAAAGTTTAAAACAAACTCAAAATGAAAAGTAAATAACACATAAAACCTTAGAAAAACAAGACACAAAGACTAGGAACAATTTTTAGTCTTAACATCTCGCTCCTGCTAAGGGATGAAAGCCTCTTTGTGAGGTTTCAAGAACCTGTAGACCTTGTGCCTTATTCATTGGGTGATGGGGTCATTTGTATCTCGTTCCTATCCTACCATTCACTGCTAACCAAAGGCTGCAACTTGTTTTTCCAATCAAAATCTGAACCTTGTTCTGCAAACTGAGGTTATTCTGCAACTAATAATAAGGAGTGTGAGTGCTTCAATTGGGCTATCGATTCATTTACCAAATCTATGCAACCTTCTCAAACTCTGAACACATACCTATAAATGATAAAATACTACTATAAGCCAACATACTGAAAAGAATCTACATGCTCGTATGACGAGCTTATTCTGGGATTTACTCTTACTTCTAATTAGAGGAAACAACCCAATCAAGTGTAATCATACTTCTAGTGAAGCTAAGAAACCATTTGACTGAGAATCATAATTCCATGCATGCTATTGTTTGAGAAGACCCACAAAGATGTGAGAAATGCAATAAAAAGTCTATAGGTAGCTGATACTTGTGGCTAGAAATAGGAAGTATACCAAAAGTTGGAGCATTAGAAACCTTTGAAAAATACAACAACATCTAAGAAGCCAGAGGATCATGAAACCCATGCAAAATTATTCTGTTATGTTGTTTAAAAAATATGGATTGCAAATGGGTGTCCTCTATTCTCAATACTCCATGAGACATTACAATAAGAGAACAATATATAAAATCTTTGACTCTGTTAAGGTTATATTGTTTTATATCTTCCACGAACCCAAGCTGACTAATTTCTGAAGAGTGCTTCGTAACTAAAGAGGACTAGAAGAATGGTTTAGTATTTCTTTATATCCATAAAAAATTAGCATATTTTCATAATGGCTTTGAGCAACAAAGTTATCACGGTCATGGCTATTAGACACATCTAATATTATATTCAAAGTATCTACAGTCTAGCTGCTATCAATTTGAAAGTCAAAGCAATTCAGAACTTTTTCTTGTTCAATAAAAAGATTGGAATATAATTCACCTACCATCGGTTTCTATTGATCATGAAATTTCCGATCTAAAAATTCAATGTCTTCATCATATTCATCATAAAGTGAAGCATTCTCTTTCTCTCCATTGCTGTTCTTTTTAAATTTTGTCTCAAGAATGGAAACTCGAGGCTCTTCAAACTTCTTCTCGACTTTTGATGCAAGAGAAAATATAGTGGACAGATCTGATAACCTTTGATCATTTCCCTTAATTCCTAGTTCAGATTCACATTCATCATAGAAAGGCTGATTTGAAAAAGCATTAGCATGATCTTCC
This sequence comes from Pseudotsuga menziesii, assembly GCA_001517045.1. Lineage (NCBI taxonomy): Eukaryota > Viridiplantae > Streptophyta > Pinopsida > Pinales > Pinaceae > Pseudotsuga > Pseudotsuga menziesii. The sequence goes on along the minus strand of LPNX011066876.1, from coordinate 68,085 downwards.
TCATCATTATCATCTTTTTTATCTAGATTTGAAGTAACAGGTACATAAAGAGAAAGAAAGTCCTCTTGTTGTTCCTCCTTGGAAATAGAGGATCTCTACAAATCCAGTTGTTCATAGTTGGCGCAATTTCGTTTTGTCTACAAATCTGAAAGCTAGGGACCAGCCTTACTGATTTCCATTGACATTTGACCAAAAGACAACTGATCATTGTGTTTTGTATCTAAACAAACCAAATCTTCCGGTTTATAATGATCAAAATTGGTGATAATAGAAGAACTTTCAGCTTCTTCATTATCCACTTCTAGTTCATGTTTATGGGAAAACTTATCATCATGATTTTTTGACTCAGAAATTGTATTATAAAAATCAGCCTACTCACAACAATCTTTAAAAAAGAATTCCACTGAGAACATATACTTACAATGTTTTCAGAAACATGTGTGGAATTCTTTCAGTGAGGAAATGCTATCAACGGGAAGAGAAAAATACCATTCTCTTGCATCTCGCTCGAGTGAATACATGAATATCTTCATGCTATATATTTAATTGAACCATATATTGATGAAATCTGATGAGGTGATCAGAAGGATTATCCTCTTTGCTTTCTCTAAACCGTGGAAGACAATGTCTCCAAACATCCATAATAGGTACTAGATTTGGAAAACCTAGAACACCAGAGAAATTGAAAGGTGCAAACCTTCGAGCCGAAATGGATTCCATGGTCTTCGGGATTTGCATCTTGAACCGGTGGAGTCGCCAATTGATTTGTCAAGACATTTTGTTTTCCTCTTGTTCCAATCTTTGTAGTAGCCATTGTGAACTACTGCTTGGTGAAAAAGTAGTTTGAAAGATGTTCTAATTTTGTTCACCTCTCAAAATCAGATGAATAATGATATCCCATGGAAGATATACTTCAGTTTCATCCCCGGCAATGGCGCCAAATATGGTTGTGCTAGAAATTGTTCCCAGACTACCACATGAACAAGCTAGAACAATCTCAAAAAATAAAAGTAAAATGGAATTGGGTTTTATAGATTTTAGTTTGAAAATTCATCAACAAGAAGTTAAAAACATCAACAAGCTAACACAAGTACTGAATCATGAACCAGTATGAAGAACCGGGGATCAAACACATAAAAAAAAACTATAAAGATTACATATATAATACTGATTCCATCCACAACATACAAGCATTTGCATGAGTGAAAGCATTAAACAAGAAATGAAGTTGTACATTGAGTGATCAAACAGATCATAAACAAAACCAGCATGACATATAAAGTGGCTTATCAGTATGTATAAAAGCAAGATCAGTCTTCAAAGTTACATAAGAGTCATGAGTCTTAGCTTGTAATACACCCATCACTAGAGCCTCTTCTTGCACAAAATTTCAACCGTTACAATGTATGCTTGTCTTCTTTTTATAATTACAAAGATATAATACGAAGTAGTTCCATCTTCACTTCTTTAGGTCAAATTTGAAACTACTCAACAGTTACATTAACCAACTTTCAAAAAATTAAAAACTAATTGACTAAAAATAGCAAAATCAGATTCTTTGGAAAATTTGGTGAATTTCTGAAAAATGGGTCTCAAAGAAGCCTCCATATCTCTCGATTCGGGACACCTCTGCAAACATTGAGAGAGGTTTTTCTAAATGAGTCCGTGATGAACAAAAACCTCTCTTGGTTTTTAAAAATTCCTCTTCAATTGATCATAATACGTGCCAGAGATTTGTGACTAAAACAAAAAAATATTAAATGTTTGAAAGCCTGAAAAATAGGCCACAAAGATGAATTCGAATCTCTCAAACGATGACACCTATTGAAAAAATGAGATAGGTTTTAATGAATGAATCCATGACAAACAGAAACCTCTTTGGGATTTCTGAAATTCATTTCTGTCGCTTCGTAATCCCTGCTCAATTACAATGACTAAAACAGGAAAAACAGAGTCTTCATGATATTTTTTGGCAAAAAGCTTGAAACTAGAGTTAGACCTTGGATATATACCATGAATTCAAAAGAATTTTCAGAATTTGAAAGACTATAATACTTAATAATATATTAAAATAAAACTAATACATAAAATAAATAACTTTAAACAAACTATAGGTTATAAAACCCGAAAACATACATTTAAACTATTAAAATTTAAAACAAACTCAAAATGAAAAGTAAATAACACATAAAACCTTAGAAAAACAAGACACAAAGACTAGGAACAATTTTCGGTCTTAACATCTGGCTCCTACTGAGGGATGAAAACCTCCTTGTGAGGTTTCAAGAACCTGTAGACCTTGTGCCTTATTCATTGGGTGATGGAGTCATTTGTATCTCGTTCCCAGCCTACCATTCACTACTAACCAAAGGCTGCAACTTGTTTTTCCAATCAAAATCTGAACCTTGTTCTACAAACTGAGGCTATTCTATAGCTGATAATAAGGAGTGTGAGTGCTTCATTTGGGCTATGGATTCATTTACCAAATCTCCGCAACCTTTTGAAACTTTGAAAACATACCTCTGAAATGACAAAAATACTACTATAAGCCAACATATTGAAAATAATCTACATGCTAGTATGGCGAGCTTATTCTGGGATTTACTCCTACTTCTAATAAGAGGAAACAACCCAATAAAGTGTAATCATACTTTCAGTGAAGCCAAGAAACCATTTGACTGAGAATCATAATTCCATGCATGCTATTTTTTGAGAAGACCCACAAAAGATGTTTTTATTTTGTCTTTGTCATACATTCTTCAAAGTTGACTTTAGTGTTTGTCCATATTCAAAGTCAACCTTACCATAGTTTTTGGGTTTCTTGTTTTGTTGTTAACCCATGGTTTCTTCAAAGATCAACCTCAAGTGCTTATGTGTAGGGGTGTCCTCCATCTTACCATCAAAGGGTTTCAACTTTCCATTAAGCCACTAGGGCTTCCATACACATGTCATGTGCAAGAGCGTGCTTCCTTTAAAGTTTGTGGGCTTCAAAACATAAGATCCATGTTAGTCAACAAGTACAAGAGGGCTTCTTCAACAAGATTGTCATCATGTTCAAGGTGGGCTTCTTTAACATGGTTTTCATCATCAAACGATTCATCAAACCCACAAGAGAGACCATGCATCATCAACAAGCTTCCAAATGTGTCCAAGTGCCATGTTCTTCATGGTCATGTCCTTCTTGCCATGTCATCATCGAAGTGCCATCATGCCACCATATAAGTGGGTGTAAATACTTCCTCATGCCCTAAAACCATCTCCAAGGGTTCTAAGACCCCATGAACCTTCAAGAATGCAAGGACCATCAAACCACCAAGTGAGGGTGCTTCATGGGCTTCTTCAACAACCTTAGCCATGCACGGGGACCTCTATGGTCAAGATACATCAAGACATCACATGTGGGTTTTCCAGACCCTCTCCTGGGGACCCATGACATCATCATAGCATGAATGACCACATAATGGGTCATTAATGCTTCTTCCACCCATCTAGGGCTTCTCCAACATCCATCAAGGCTTCAGGACCATCTCCAGGGTCTTCAACATCATCAGCAGGGTACAAGGACCTTGTCAACTGGGTACATGGTGCTTCAAATCACAAACCCACTCTGTAAGAGATCAAGGTGATCAAGGCACTGTAGGTGGAACTTGGTGGCATCAATGACATCCTGTGGGGCCACTGCAAGTCCATGTTGTCATCAATGACAATTTCATCAACAATCTCCCCCTTTGTCATTGATGACAACAACTCATGCTCCCCCTATGAGCATGCTCCCCTTTTGTTTTCATCTCTCCCTTTGTTTTCATTTCTCCCCCTTTGGCAACAATGGCAAAGGGTGTCCACATACCTGTGTCTAAGATCTCTGATCACTACTGACTACTCCCCTTGTCAATATGCACGATCCTAGGACCTGTCTCTATACCTTTAGTAACCATCCTTTCTTCGTTGAGTTCATCCTGCAGCCTTATGAACTCAAGGTGTGCTAAGGTCTTTGAGAGACCTTACACTTGGCTTGCCATATGGCAGCCATCCTCCCTGCTTTGATCAGCTTCTCCTATCTGCAACTGCTCGGTCTTCCTCATCCATACTTGCTTCTTGAAATCTGTCCTTTGAGCATTTGTTCCTTCATTTGTACTGGCTTTCCTTGATGAGATGTATAGGAAGTTTCTCAAGGGTTGTTTCCATGTACTCCAACAATCTTGAGTTTTGTGCCCAAGGCCACTGTAGCTATAACACCTCATCTTACGACAATGTGCAGCAATGTGACCAATATTGTTGCATGACCAACATCTGACTGAGTTGTTGGAACTTCCAACACTTCTTTGATCAACTTCATTTCTCCATGCTTGAGAGTGTCCCTAACTGTAGACATTTGTCTTCTGATCTTCAAATATTCTTGCTGATATGTATGGAGTACTCCTTCTTGGTTGACTTCTTTGACTGACACATTCATGGGCTTTGTGTCCAAACCCATTGCAGGTGTAGCATCTCAATGTGTGACATGTGGCAGCAACATGTCTGACTTGATTGCATTTCCAACATCTAACTGAGTCATTGGGGCTTCCAGCCCTTCTTCTTCCATAGAATCTACAATCCATAGCCTTATGACCAAATTTAGAAAAAAAATAACAATAACCATTGAAGCCATTGTCATACCTGGGTCTTGGAGTTGTTTCTTTAATGAAGTTGCTTTGAGGAATAGACCTAACTTCTTGTTTCATCTTTGAACTTCCAAAGTCCTTGTTGTCATGTGCAGGTGCATGGTGAGCAGCTTTGGACGTTGATGGACCTACTTCTGGAGTCTTCAGAGACCAAGTGTCATCTTCAGATTTTTCTTTGTTCTTCTTGTAACCAAGACCAGTTTTGTCAAGTGGAGATCTTTGGCAATCTAAGATCTTATCTAGGACAATTGAACTGTCTTGGAGCTTGACCAAGGCTTCGTTCTTTTTACCTTTCTTCCTGAGACCAACTACCTCCAATTCCAGCTTCTGGACTGTCTCTTCCTTTTCTTCTAGCTGACTCTTCAAGATTTCTTCTGTCCTCTTGGCTTCCTCCAGCTGAGTCTTCAGATCATGATTGACCTCTCTAGTTTCTTCAAGCTCTTGAGTAGGATTTTCTGATTCTTCCTTTTGACTGATCAATTCAGTCTTTAATTGTTCAACTTTAGCATCCTTGTCTTTCATTTGATCTCACAACTCTTTGTCCTTGTCTTTGAGCTTTATAAGCAACACTTTCATTGACATAGTCTTTTGCTGATATTCATTCAAGGAGTCCAAGATTTTATTTTTGAAGTTCGTGAAATCACTCTGGTTCAGATTTACTGTGCTTAGGAACCAATTGGCTTTGAGATCAATATTTAGCAACGTGAGATGTATCTCATGTGCAGTCTTTGATAACCCTTCATCATCTTCTACAAGAACCTTCTCAATTTCATCACACAAGCTATCATTATAATCACAAGAGTCCATACCTTTACTAGAGTCCTCTTCTTGTTTATCTTCTTCTTGATTGAGCTCTTCTGGGGGCTTGTCTTCTGATTTCTGATCTGTCTTTTCGGGTTTTGGTCTTGCCTTCTGATACTCACTCTCCAGCTTGAACCATAGGTATTTTTCTGAAGTGTACTCTCCTACACTTTCCTTCACTGAGCTGGGAAGTCCATCCATGAGGAACTTCAAGGATGTAGTGTTGTCCTTCTTCGCTTCCTTCTATGCAGCTGGTTTTCCTTTCTTGTTTGATGGAGCGGGTGGATTGATGACAATTTCCCAAATACCAAAATTCTTCAGATAGGCCTTCATTTTGCTTCTCCAACTGAAATAATCTGTAATATCAAGTACAGGCACATCATTTCTTGATGACTCTTTCTTTTCCTCCATTGTGTTTAAGGATCTACTTCAAGCTTGCTAGGATTGTGACGAAGGTCGGCTCTGATTCCAATTGTTAGACACTGAGAGGGGGGGTGAATCAGTGTAAAGCCAATTTTACAGCTTTTCTTAACTTGTCACAATTAACTACCAATTCATCATTCCATTATTCTACCAATCTCATAATCATTTCATAAACATCTTTCACTTCATCATTCACATAGCATAAGCATTTAAATCATCAAGAACCATAACACAAAAGAACACAACACCATATAATTTTGTAATCTTTTTGTATTAGTTTTGGTCCGGCTACAACCGTTAGGTAAAATCAGCACCTACTGATATGGAGAGCACCTACTCTGCATCCAGGACCCTGCCTGGTTTTCTTAGACCCTGCTAAGAAGGGTTTGAGGTATCCTAACCTCAAAAGCAAGACAAGCTTGCTTTTACAATTAAAGCTCACTGTTACATCAACTCATCAATCACAATAACATTACTTGTCTCTTCAATCTGTTCTACTGCTGGTCAATATTGCTGATCATCTGCTCAACACTCTCATCGATACTGCTGTAACACACTTCTCAATCTTCGTTGTTCATCAACACAAGCGCTTCAACACTGCCAAGTCATCAAGGTCTTCTCATCTCTACTGTAGCTTGTCAACTGCTCATCAACACTTGCTCTTATCATCTGCTCTGCTGCTCAAAGATCATGCCAATTCAACTGAGTAGCATCACAAAGATCTGCCCATCATATAGTCTGCTCTTATGCTTGTATAGTTCTTCACCTAGACTGTATTGATATATTGTAGAAGACCTTACTCTTCTTATAAACATCAAAGAGGGATCTGTCTGCTCTGAATTTTTGTTCCCAAAAACCAAAAGATCTAACAGACTGCTATGACTGCCTCAGACATCTTCCAAAAGAAAGTCCTCAAAGATTTTCAACTTGAACAAAAAAAAAGAATTGCTGCTGGTTTAGACTACAAGCACTTTACCTCTACAAAATACCTGTGTATGTCACACTTCAAGAGTGTGTAGATTTGTTGCTGTACAAGTGGACAGTTTGCAATGGCTGGTAAATATTTCAAAGCAAAGCTATCTCTGTAGGTCTGCAATTTGATCTGGGACTGTTTATGTGCATCAATACTGTAGTTTACTTGCACCATCATCAACAGCATAAGTCCTGTAGCATGCTTTACACAAACTTTATCATTGTGTCAAGTCATCGAAAGAATCTGCTCAATCCTCTCATACACATTGAACTTCTTCAAAGTCTGACCTCATATCTATTGCTAACTTCGAATCCTTCTACACTTTGACTGTGCAGACTTCAAATAACAAAACCATGTTATGTATGCCTCCCTTTTTGTCACCATACAACTGTAGAATAATTGTGCATCCTTTATTGAACCAACTCAGAGATCTCAACCTCTGTCAACACAATCATGAAGAGAGATTCATTATCATCACAAGAAGCTGCTACAATGCTTCAGATAAGAACAATTTTTTCTTTCAACCTTCTAATTGTGACTACCCACAAACTTGGTTGTCTTAGTTGTATGTAAGTTTTAGAGCCTGTGTCTTATGCAACCCCATCGTATTCCTTAGTCACCAATATGTCATATTGCTATCAAGGTCATATCACTTTGTCTATCAAGTTACTGTAAGTATCTCTATCATCAATCTGTCCACTAGATTGTAGTTGTTGCTGCCTTTGGATCCTTTGGATGCTTGTGAAACATGACAAGTTCTAAGGTTTGCTCAAACCAAGTTTACAAGATCTGCCAAAAATTACTTCAAGACATCCTTACACCTGTGGATGTTGTTGCTGCTTCACTGTTGCTTCTATACTCTCCATAATCTCAAATTTCTTCACCCAAAATACATATCTTCCATAGAGAAAATATATACCCGAATTCAAAAGAAAAGACTTTAAAATTCTTTCACATTCCTTCTCCACATCGTCATGTCAGCTGTTGCAAAATTTGAACTGTTTTGAACCCTACACCAAGTCCTGCATGGTGTATTGTGAGAATTCGGGACTGTGTAAAGAGGCCCTTACACCAGTCAAGCTAGGGCTTAAGTATAACCTCGGGCTGCTTGCAAACCTCAACCTCCGAATGTCATTACACTTGCAGAGTTCAACCTTGTATATGCTTGCAATGGATGGACTGTGGACAAAAGTGGGCAGCAACAACATCAAACAGATCACTGTCAAAACTCGGACTATTCAAACTCACCCACAACTGCTTCAATTTGGGTATCATCAATTTTGGTGGAGAAAGGCATCACAAACTTGGATTGTTTGAGCAACAAAATCAGACTGTTTAGGCTGAGTAAAAACTTTGACTGTTTAGCCTGCAATTTCTGTCTATGTATGACCTCCACCTCATATTGGTTTAATCATCAACTAGGTCACTGGTTTAAGCATGAATTCAGACTGTTTGATCTCTTGTGAGAGCTTGGTTTGTGTATATGCTTGGACTTCAATTTGTACATGATGAGAAAAAAGTTTTTATCCTTCTTCTATTTGAGTCAATAATTAGAATTGAATGAGAAAGCAGAAGGTATAACACAGAGCAAGGTCAAAGAGTTGTTTAGGGATGATTTTAAGGGCGAATTTTAAGGGTTACCCCAAAAAAAGTGGGCGAATTTTATATTAAAATGTTTTTATTTTATTTAATAAATTTGCCCATTGTTTATTTTATATATAGTTGCCTCAAGGTAAATCGCATTCATCCTAAAAGAGGGAAAAACTGAAAAATGAATATTAGCCCACGAATATATTTGATTTTTTCCTACATTCACCTGAATTTTTCCGATTTGCAGGAGATATTTGCCCAAATTCGCCCGATTTTTCCGATTTGCAGGAGATATTTGCCCAAATTCTCTTGATTTTTCCGATTTGCAGAATATATTTGCTCAAATTCACCTGTTTTTTTAGATTGGGAGGAGAAATGAAGATGGATCACTGGATTTATGGATAATAGGTTGAAAATTGGTATTTTTCCCAGGATTTGTGAATAATACAATTAAAAATTTGGTATTTCGCTCTATCTGCTTACATTACCTGAAAATGATGGACAAGCTAACAGAGGAACAGATCTCTGAGTTCAAGGAGGCTTTCAGTTTGTTTGACAAGGATGGAGACGGTCAGTACTCACAAATCTAGGTTTGCACCAGCCATGGGGCTAGATGGTGCAGTATGCAGGTCTGGCTCAGATTGGTATGATTCTGAGTCTGAATCATAGGCTATGTGGCCTTCTGATGGTGTAGAGGTTCGTTGAGAATGGTCTCGACGGTGTTGGTTCAAGGACCCAAACTGTGGTGGATCGCCTCTCAGGCATGAGGTAGAACGTGGGGGATCAATTGTGTCTAATTTGTATGTCAAGTGGTGAAATATGGTAATGATTTTTGGATCCCGATTTTAATGGATTCATATTGGATTTCAGGTGGTCACTCAGCCACCAAGACTGCCAGGAGACAGTGCTTGGATTTTTCCTCACGAGAGTGCTAGTCAATTGGTGGGGGTCGTTGCTCGTTTCGCTTGGCAATTCCTCTTAGCAGCCAGCTACTTTGGGGTTCCCATGGTACTCCTCTGTTGAGGCATGGAAATTTGTAGGCAACAACAGAAAGGGATTCTCCCCAGTAAACGTTCCCAACTAGCCCGTGACTGTTTGGTATGGGGAATCTGTCCGGTTTGCGCTCCGGCTACTGTAGGTCAAAGTAACAAAAACAAAGGTTTTACTGGTTGCGGCCCGGTCGATCGTGTATATTTTTGTATTTTTTGACTTAAATATGATATGCAGATGCCTAATTAACCATGCAGGGTGATAAGGATGCAAGGAGTATTCACAATGTGATGTGCAGGTTCTTACCTCTTGTCTTAGGCTCACAAGCATCTAAATCACATGTGTAGCAATGAAACAAACAATCTATCTATCTATCTATCTATCCCCGGGGAGCCAGATTGTAACTTATTTATGAGTAATGTGTATTGTACATGCAACATAAAGAGAAACTACAGTTAGCTGATATTCCTTTCCACAATGCATGGACGATCAAAGATATTTCAACAATCAGATAGCCAATTGTTTTATGAACATCATACATTACTCATGGTGGTAATACCACAAAAAATAAACCAGAAATCATTTAAACAAGAACATAGGTTCTGGGAGTTAGAATGATCTCACGGTTAATGGACAAAAAGCTAGAAAAACAAAATAGTTCATCTTTCAGCCATCCACAGCATAACATTTGAAAATGCCACCAATCTTTCTCCAACAGGAAAACAATACTTCTTTATTGCAAAGAGAAATAGTTCTTCTTACAATATTCTTTCCATGTCTAACTGGGAAAAAGCCCCTTCTCCCTTCTAAGCTTTCTACATTTATACAAAAGGGTGAGACGGTTGGGCTGCCCAAAGTAACCTTTGGGCTTCCCAACTCTTGGTTTCCCAATGCTTGACTTTTCTCAAATGTTTTTACAAAATGTTACACATTACAAAAAGTGACCAATCCTTTACGAGGAGGGTCCCACTTGAGCATATAGAAATTTATTCCATGCCGAAGCTTCAGAGGCAATGCCCTCAAACGCACAAGGCTCTAAAAACTGAATATTGATCTCAAACTTAGCAGCTTGGTTCTTTATAGCCTCAATCCTGGCTGCACTCAATTGAAGCTGATCCTCTAGAAGCTGCACGCTAATAGCTGAATGATCTACTTTGCTCCTCAAGATCTGATCATCTAGGGATTTAATACGCTGTACTTTAGCTTCCTCTTCCTGGTATCTCTTCTGCAGCAGCTCCACAAAGGCGTTGTGATCCGGGAAAAGCTCAAGCCTCTGCTCGGCCTCTATCTGGCACCTGTTATAGGTGATGAGAAGCCTTCTGAAAAACTCAGTGCATGATCCTTTCATCTTCTTAACTACTTTTTTGAAATCCTCCATGGTATTTATAGCAAATTCCAGCAAGTCATAATCCCACTTGAGGGCTTGTGTATCCTTTGATGGCAGTCCTGTTGGAGTTTCTTCATTGTTTTCCTGCCTTGCCATTCTCGCAGTGAGGACTTCAAGGACGTCCTGAGATCGATCAACGAAATAAGAGGAGGTCTCCAGGATTTCCTCCAATCGGCTATCTACCTGCAACACCTTGCACCTTTCTCCTTCTATAGCAGTTGGTAGCTATAGCATCTTAGCCTTCTGGGCCAAGATATGCTCTTTGAACGGTTGGAGGTTAACCTGCTGCTCCCTTGCTTCCTCCAGAGCAGTTGTCAGAGAAGAAATATGCTCTTGAGGTTTTTTTTCTGTTCTTGGGAGTGCATCTCACTGGCCTGCAAGATAATCTTTTGCTGCTCTTCTAGCTCTTCTACCTTTCCCAGCAGCCGTTCCTTCTCCATCTTCAGCTCTTGATATTCTTTTTGCACTTTTTCCAGGCATTCTTGCGCAGTTTCACTAGCTTGTTTCTTTGCCTGGAGGAACTGCAACTCAGCCTTAAAAGCCTTTATCTCCCTCTGCATGTCTTCATACTTCCGCTTCAGCTTATTGCCTTCCTCTCTCTCTTTCCTCAAGGTGTCTTTCAATTGAGCAGAGGATTTCTTAGATAGCTCCAAGTCTGTCATGATCCTACCCACATTATCCTCCGAAGCTTGAATCAGTGTTTCTCCAGCTCTAATGGTGAATCTTGGATCTTGGTCTGTTCCCAACATAACAGGCGTATCCGATATCATTTTCCCTGGCAGATCTCCCATTTCAGTTTTCCTTTCTGTTCTCTTCACTATCCTCTTTGTTTCCCTATTGTAGAAAACAGTATTGAAATCAGGGATTTCTTCTCCTTTTTTCTGCACAAAAGGGACCAGCTTGAGAGTGGGGACCATGGGTGTGCTGGCAGCAGGTACTTGTGGGTCCTGAACCTCGGGGTTCTCCACGTCCTGGGTCTACCCTGCAGCTGTTTTAGAAGCTGACTGCTCTGTCTGTGTCAGCTTTAGCCTTTCAGCTTCTTACTTTTGGAGCTCCTCATCCAGCTTCCTTTTCTTTTTTTCTTCTTCTTTCCTTGCATCTTCTTCTACCTTCCTAGCTACCTCTTGCGCAGCTCTCCTTTTTTCTTCTTCTCCTGAGTGTAGCCACCCTGCAGCTTCTTGTGCTAACCTCTGGGCTTCCTCATTTCTTCTCTTTGCTGCTTCCTCAGCCTTTGCTTATTCATCTCCCTTCCCACCTTTGGTGGTGATCTTCTTCTTGAACCTTCTTCTCAAGGATGTCATGTTTACTGCATTTCGGAAGATGGATTCTTCTCAATCCCAATGGTGGGCATACTCAAAATGCACGTTGTTTGCTTTGCAATGTTCAGCTACTTTACCATGAGTATCATTTCTACGGAAGGGCATCTCTCCAAAATGGAACTTTTCCAGCTCTTCTACAAATTCATCAGCCTTTTTCACTCTGGTAAACTTGTAGCTTCCTAACCTGAAGGGCAAAGGAGGATAGGCGGTCTTCTTATGCTCAAACAGAAAGCTCCCTATACCATCCAAGAAGACCTGCTTGACTGCTTCCTTATGTATGATGTAGTCAGTGGCATATTTGGGCAGCAGGGAGGGTGCTCTTGAACCTCCAAACATCCTGAAGTATAGGCCATCCTCAGTCAAATAGTAATCTGCATATTCTTCGATTACTTGCAACGCTTCTTTTGACATACAATCACACTCCTTAAGGAAAATGAGTGTGTATAAGGGCATGATGAAGTGTTCATAGACTTCTCGGTAATGGCTGTGATATTTATGTGCCCATAGTGGTTTATAAGCAGAATAGATAGGCATTCTTTCCCTATCCCAGATGCACCTGAGGCTGGGGAAAGGCTGATTGCATAATATACAGTCCATAAGTATGGAACTCATATAGAATTCAAACCTCTTTTGGGCCACTCCTCCCAAAGCCGAGGCCAAGCAAGCTGAAAGACTATTTGATACAAGGCTGGCTCAGTTGAAAATTGTCCCCTAGGTTGCAACACAAAAAATGATTGGGATCCATTCTAACTTGAAGAACCTACCATGTGCTCTTTCAAAAATCCTGTTCAACATTAAAGCTATGAACCTATAGGGGGCCCTTAAGCTTGCCGTATCATAATAACTTGTCGGTCTGTATCTGTAATGTTTTCCCTGCAACAACATCTTATTAAGAGTCTCTACTAGGTCCATTCTAATGTTGTTCAGCCAATCATCAGATAAAAATACTTGGGCTTCTGGCAGGTGGTAAGCCAACGCTACATATCCAGGGCTATATGCAGCATAGCCCTGTCTTTCAACATTTTCTAGAATCATTGTTGTGACATCTGCTCGGGGCAGAATCCAACCGATTACTTCAGAGCATGGGAACAACTTTGGTCTGGTGGCGATCTTCATTAGTGAAGATCTTTCTATGTTGGCATATATGGACTCTTCTTCTAAGCCCATGTTAGGAACCTCTCTGCGTGTGATCAGTCTATATATCCCCCCCCACTGGTATTCAGGTTCAACACCAGAAATACACTTAGTGTCCTCATATATATATTTCGTTTTGGTGACAGTTTCTACTTCGGGCTCTTCCTTGACCACCCGAGCTTCTTCTTTTGCCTCTTTGACATTGTGGATTCAAAATCTTCCTACCACACACAACATTGTAAACATTAAGGCATTTTGGCTGAGTGACAAACTTATATACATCAGTGTGTAGTGTGTCATTTCTTCTATGTTTAACATGATATCAATCAGTCAATGAAGCAAATATATGCATGTATATAAGCAGAAATGGCCTAACTAACAGAACCATTGAAACACAATGTGCAGTGTTCAGTAACTTAGTCTATGTCCAACATGATGGAAAACAGTTATATGCAGTAAAAACATGCAAGCTACCACTGCTTTTCAATACCAAACAATTCTAACAATATAATCCAGTAGGAATGAACTATATCAAAATGAAGAAGACTCGTGCTGTCCGTGGGAAAAACATTTACATTAACACGACTAAAACCTCCGCTCTCTGCGGGTGCCATTATCATTTTGCTGTGCGGGACAGACAGGGGATAACTATGCAAGCCTTTAACGATGTTCCAACCAAACCATGCCCATGCACTTATGGTCAACAAAATAAACACAGCGGCATATCCACTTCCCCCGGCTTGGCCTCAAAAACGACTGTGCGCGGAACGACGCGGCAAAATGACATTGGTTTCTATAGGGTAAGGGCCACGAGAAAGGAGGGCGATAAACCCACAAACCACAGGCAGGCCAAGACAACCCTCCCCCATCAAACATCGCTACACATGGCAGCTTGGTGCAGACGGCGTAACGACCGTCTGCACCAAATCCCCATTCGCTAAGCGCAGGGTCACAGAAAAAGGCCGCGGACAAATACTACTCAACGAGTCAAATTGCCCCCCTCCCCGGACAGTTAAGATACAAAATCCCCAACTGTATAGGCGTAAAGATAACGGCCATAGAATAGCCCTAACCGCGGGGAAAAACACAACCAAACGCTTAAACGAAACGAGGAAAGGCACACAACGAGCCTACCTAGCAATGGTGCGTAACCGGAGTGGGGAGGCCTACTGAGCTTTACGGTTGAGACACCTGGAGTGCGTGTACCGAAAACGGGGGACCGGGCGAACACGAGCAAGCGACAGCAACGATTTTGACAGACGGAGCAGCAACAGTCAACAAGGATAACGCAACATATCCCGACCTCGTATATATAGTCCACCACAAAAGATCGGACGACGGAGAGAAAAGAATCAGAAAGTGGACAACTTTGGATTGTAGGTTGAAAACAAACTTCTTTCCGCAACGGCGGACGGCCAAAGCGCTTAGCCCTCCGCGGAGACATATATGGCGGAACCTCGGAAGACTAATCATCGGGCCAATAGTGGAACGAGAGCCGCAACGGCGGAGCCGCGAAGGGTAAATCAATCCGTAATGGGTCAAGTCTGAGTCGGGAAAAAATGACTACGCATCGGCAAGGTAAGTGCTTCTTTCATCCGCAATGGAAGAACCGTAAATCATCCCACCGTTCGCAACGTCGGGGCTTGAATCGGAAACGACAACACTAAATGCTCGGAAAGGTTAGTCCTTCGGCAGACGCAACGATGGAGGAAAAAAGGGTGCAGTCTTCCGTAACGGCGGATCCTAAAAGACTTATATGACCCCCCAAAAAAAATCCTTCCGCAGCTGCAACTGCGGAAGCCTATGTCTTACGGGATCGGCGAAAACTAATCAAAGCGGGAATCAAAACAATAAAGCAATGATCAGAGGAGGAAGCCATTTTCCTTCCGCAACGGCGGAGAAAGAAATGATAAAAAGTTCCGATGTAAAACTAAAAAACAACCGATGTGAAAATAAACAAATCGGAAAGGAAGTCGGAGCCAATACTGCTTATCCATCCGCAACGGCGGGAGGAAAAGCAAATACCTTCCGATTCAGCCATGATGAAAACGTAATTAAAAGGCAAATGATGAAGTTTGATCAATCATTGAATTTTTTCAAGCGTTAGAAAAAATCTGAAACAGGTGGTAGATCAACCCAAACATTAGAAAACAATATGAGAAATCATTATTAGACCAACCCCAAGAGGAAAATTGAACTAATCGAAGCAAAGGAGGGTCCTAAATTTTTTTGGAATTTTGGGAAATTGTTGCAGCTGCAACATCCTCATAATGAGTTTCTAGGCTAAGCCCAAGTAATTCCCATGGTTAAGGAAGTCAGGGACTTATGTCCTCAAAGACTTCAAATGTTTGAATTAGTGTAAATTATAAATTTTAATGGCTAGCTCAGTGTCATGAACTAAGTTTGGTTGTTATATGTGGTATGGTTTGTGTGTATGTCTTTTATCTTTATGTTATACTTAGTGGCTTCTTGAATGGTTATGAATATTCTGCAGAGTTTAGAACATTGTTAATGAAAGCAGTAAATGATAAACATAAATTTAAACATGTACCATATCTGAACCTTGAACTATGATAGCCTGACTGGATGACTGAATCTTGACCACCCCCTCTACCATCCAAGTCACCCGTTTTTAGTGGTTTGGAAAAATGATAGGTGAAATGCCTATTACTATATGAGCTTCACCCTTCGTCTTATCCCAGAATACCCCGAAGGGTGATGACTGGGTAGAGGAGGAAGGGCTAGGCAAGATTTAATTTCAAATTAAGAATTGAAACCTAGAGTAATTTTTTGATTCAAGCTTTAAACAGATTCATTAACCAATTAACCATTTGATTTAATAGTGATTTACATAGGGTACAATGAAATAAACAGATACTGAAAGGAAGTAAGCACATATTTGAAGGACAGAGGCAGCTGAACCGCACTAACAGTCCCAATAACTTTTAAAAATACGAATATGAGAGATAGATCGCTCTTTTCGGGGGAAATGTGGCGAGGGGGTCGCCAAAGTTTCCCCAAATCAGGAGAGGGGGTCGCTCAGAAACTGCAGATAGAAGCGATCTGGTTTCTGGGATGAAGTCGCACCTTTCAGGCCTGAATGAGTGACTTGGTCACACCTTTTAGCTCGATAAGATCAACCTGGTCCAAAAGATGGAATTTTTTTTGCTTGAGCGAGGACCGGCAAACAGTAACCTGTACTGTGGCCAAATGGGCTCGGCTTGGCCTTAAAGAGGCTCAGCTGTAACTAAAAATGTTGGTAAAGATGGATGTAAACTAGATTGAGCAAAAAATTAAACTAGGGAAAATCAAACTAAAATGAAGAAATTAAACCCAGGGATCCTATGGGATCAACCCGGTATGGTCACCAAATCTGTAGTAGAGATTTCACCCTAGCTACAGAGAAGGAACGACTCCCTTCCATCTATAGGATGGAAGGGTAGTTTCCTGTGAGAATGGAAATAAAAACAGACAGAAAACAAAATGAAAAACCCCTGCACACAAGGTTACGGCTAAGCTCCATAACCCTGCATCAAACTGTTAGAGAACAAAAGGACCTGCAAGAAATCAATGGAAACCTAGAACATAATGTTAAACAACAAACCTGCAAACAAATAATGTCAGAAAACTAGAATATAACAAAGCAAAAACATAAAAATACAAGTATACCTTCTTTGGTTGGAATGGGCCACCATGCCCTAGCTTGGGAGAGCACCTCTCAATGGATGGGGAGCTATGGCTCAATGCAGGAATTAAGGAGAGGGAGGGTGAATGTCTTGAGAGGCAAAGGGTCTCAAGGCACTCACACGGGCAGCCTAACGATAGGTAGAGAAGGAGTGATTTGAGAGTGACCCCCACCCCTCTATTTATACATTTTCTTGGGATTTTTAGGGTTTTAAGCCCCTGGTTGGGGCTTTAGCCCCTTTTTTGGGCTTTTATCCCCTTTCGCCCAATCCTTAGCTCCTTTTGGGGTTTAATCTCCTTTGAGGGGTTTTAGCCCCTCTTTGGAGGTTTTAGCCCCTATGCGAGCTAGTTTGGCTCTTTTTAGGGGTTTTTAAGCCCTTTTTTATATTTTTAAGCCTTTTTGAGGGTGTGGGGGTCAAATGAGGGTCGTGCATGGATGTCCTTGGGTGGTGTAGGTCATGTAGAGCTTAGTGAGGGATTTTTTGGGTTAACAAGATTGATATAGGGTCTTAGGTGTTTAGAGAGAGAGAGCGATATTGGGGTTTACAGGTTTAGATAGATAGATGGAGAGAGCGAGGGTTTGATATTTAGAGAAAGAAGAGGGAAGGAGATTGGGAATTCGGGGGTTTTAGATATAGATATTAGGGATTAGGTGTTTAGAGAGAGAGAGAAATGGAAAGAGAGAAACTCAAGGTTAGCAGTTTAGAGGAAGAGACAGAGATTGCAAATTATGCATTTTAGGGGGTTAGGAGTTTATATATATATATATATATAGAGAGAGAGAGAGAGAGAGAGAGAGAGAGATATTGGGGCAGGTATTTAGAGAGATTAAGAGATTAGGGTATAGGCTTTTAGAGAGAGAGGGAGAGATTGTAGATTAGGTGTTTAGAGAGAGATATATATAAAGATAGAGAATGGAGTTAGGGGTTAGAGAGACATTGGTGGTTTGGTATAGATAGATAGAGAGATAGAGATTTGAGGATAGGGTTTTAAAGAGAGAATGTGATTGAATGTTAAGGGTTTAGAGAGAGAGATATTGGTGGTTAGGTTTTAGAGAGAGAGAAAAGTAAAAAGAGATAGTTTGGGGGTCAATTGTTCAGAGAGAGAGAGAATGTAGCTATGAGGTTTAGAGAGATACATAAGGAGAGATTGGGGTTTAGGTATTTAGTGAGTAAATGAGAGAGAGAGAGAGATAGAGGGTTAGGATTTTAGAGAGAGAGGGATATTTGCGGCTAGGGGTTTAGAGAGTGTGAGATATTGAAGTTTAAGGGTTTAGAGAGAAAGACAAAGAAAGAGAAATATTGGGGGATAAGGGTTTAGGGAGAGAGAGAGAATGTAGGTTGGAGTTTTAGATATATTGAGAAAGAGATTGGGGGTTATGCGTTGAGAGAGAGAGAGAGAGATTTGGTTGTACGGATTTAGACAGAGAGGGAGGGACATAAAGAGAGAGAGAGAGAGAGAGAGAGAGAGAGAGAGAGAGAGAGAGAGAGAGAGAGAGAGAGATTTGGTTATAGGGATTTAGACAAAGAGGGAGGGACATAAAGAGAGAGAGAGAGAGAGAGAGAGAGAGAGAGAGAGAGATTCGGTTCTACGGATTTAGACAGAGAGGGAGGGACATAAAGAGAGAGAGGGGGGGGTTAAGAGAGATGGAGATTATAGGTTAGGTGATTAGAGAGAGAAATTCAGGATTAAGGGCTTAGAGGGAGAGAAATAGAAAGACATATTGGGAATTGGGTTGAGAGAGAGAATCTGTTAGGGGTTTTGATAGAGAGGGATAGAGAGAGAGAGAGAAATTAGGGGTTAGGGGCTTAGAGAGAGAGAGATTTGTGGTTACTAGTTAAGATAGATAGACATAGAGTGATAAAAAGATAGATATTAGGCATTAGTGGTTTAGTGAGAGAAATAAAGAGAGGGTGAGAGAGGGTTAGGGGTTGAGAGAGAGAGGGTAAGAGAGAAAGATTGGGGATTAAGGGTGTAGTGAGAGAGATATTGGGGATTAAGGGTTTAGAGAGAGACATTAGGGGTTTACAGAGAGACATAATTGAATGTAGGTTAGAGAGAGAGATATTGGAGGTTAGGAGTTTATAGAGAGAGGGAG